>CM053792.1:752726142-753128642 GCA_028749045.1 Cupressus sempervirens
ATCCAAGGACTTCTCTTTACACTAGAGAAAGGAATCAAAGCTCTCATAATTGAGGAAGATTCTTAGTTGATTATATGACAAGTGAAATCATTATACTCTTGTAATGATAAAAGGTTACTTTCTTATAGGAAGAGAGTATGGGATTTAGTGGATGATTTTGAAGCTCTAAACATAAGGTCAATTCCAAGAAGGAAAAACATGGTAGTAGATGCTCTTGCTATTTCAGCTAGTGCATTACAACTAGTCACAAGAATGAAATTTAAAATATTCTCAATAGAGTTGGTTGCTACTCAATCTATTTAAGACAACATTACAAACTTTCAAGTCTTTCAGTATGATCAACACATAATAGAGTTTATCATGTGCAATGGCTACTTTAAAGGGCAAGAAATTAATGACACTCCAGATGACAAACTTGAGGATGATGAATTTGTAGATGAAGATGGGATCCTAAAATTAAAGACCAAAACTATTCGTAAGGGGATGGTTGAGTTGAAATGCATTTTTGATTGTGATGAATCAGTGCTTAATAGAAGAATGACTCAAGAAAAGGGGATCAAAGAATGTGACTTATACAACTTGGGTACTAATGAAGATCCTAGGATGGTAAGGATAGGAAATGTTTGCAATGCACAAGAAAGGGGAGATATGCTCAAATTTCTTACTAGGTATAAGGATTTTATTGCTTGGAGCTACAAAGAGTTGAAGACATATGATCATGAAGTTATTACCTACAATATCCTGTTGAAACTAGATGCCAAACCTGTCTGAGAAAGACAAAGACCGGTTAATCCTATCATTGAACCACTAATAATGAAGGAAGTTAAGAAGTTATTAGATGCCAAGATCATTTTCCCTATTTTCCGTTCCATGAGGGTGGCTAATTTGGTTCCTATGTGGAAGAAAACTAGAGAGGTTAATTTTTGTGTTGATTTTTGTAACTTAAACCTAGCGTCTGAAAAGGACAATTATCCTCTACCCTCATTAGATGAGGTGTTGCAAATCATGAATGGCTCAAAGATGATGTCTTTCTTGGATGGGTATTCAAGGTATAATCAAGTAATGGTTGACGAAGAAGATGGACTAAAGATGACTTTTAAAACTAAATGGGGAACTTTTGCCTATAGGAGAATGACTTTTGGGCTAATTAACATAGGGGCTACATTTTAGTGAGCCATGGATGAAGCTTTCAAGGGGTTGATCAATAAATGTATATTTATCTACATGGATGACTTAACTATCTTTTCAAAGGATCAAAGCACTCACATTGTCGATCTAAGACAAGTATTTAATAGATGTCACAAGTATGACATATCTCTTAATTCCAAGAAATGTTCATTTGGGGTCATTAAAGGAAAGCTCCTAGGTCATGTTATTTCTGAAGTTGAAATCTCCATTAATCCTGATAGAGTTGAGGCTATTCTAAAATTATCACCTCCTCACAGTCAGAAAGAACTAAAGTCTTTCTTCAAGAAGATAAATTTTGTTTAGAAATTCATAAGTGGATTTGTAGAAATAGTTTGTCCCCTTAATGATTTACTCGAAAAGGGGGCTATGACAAAATGGGTTCCAGAAATTAAGAAATCCTTTGAGGATATCAAAGTGGTCATTTCCATCACCCTAGTATTGGTAAGTCCTGACTATGAATTACCTTTTAAGATATATTCTTTTTCTTTAGAACATTTGGTTCTAGAATACTAACCTAGAAAAAAGAAAAGGAGGATGAAAGACCAATTGCTTTTATGAGTTACCCTCTAAAGAATGCCGAGTTGAATTATTCAAACCTTGATAAATAGTCTTTTGCATTGATCAAGGTAGTAAAGAAGTTTTGTCATTACATACTAAAGTACAATGTATGCGATTATACCTAATCTAGTAGTAAAGACATTATTGATGCAAAATGAACTTGGTGAAAGACGAGGGAAATGGATGGCAATACTTCAAGAATTTGATTTAGAGATTCAACCTATATGACTAGTTCAAGGACAAGGATTGTCAAAAATGATAGTAGATAACCAAGATGGGGATCAAAAGGAATTCAAGTTTGACAATGAAACTAATGACAAAGATCAAAAGAAATGATTGTATCTCAATTTGATATTGGTCAAGGTGTAGCAACAGATGTTTGGTACTAGGATATTGTTTACTATATTATATAGAATCAATGCCCCAATTGGATGAATAGTTCATAGCATAGGGGACTTAAAATGAAGTGTGAGTCCTACATGTTGCATGATAGAAAGTTGTACAAGAGGAATTACAAAGGAATTTACCTAAAATACTTGGGATGTGAGGAAGAAAAAGAAGTTTTGGAAGAGTTTCATGATAAGTATGGTATGGGACATTGCTCACCAGAAGCAATGGATCATATGATTTTATGATCAGTTTATTTTTGGCTCACAATATTCAAAGATACTTTTGAGCATGTACATTCTTTTCATATCTTCCAAACAAGCACTAACAAAGAAAGGCACCTAGAAATGTTGTTACAACTATACACTCGAAAGTGCCTCACTCTAAACCTTTCTGTCCAAATGATTCCATGAGTTTGAAATGTTTGGATGTCGGCTTAGAGCTCCTTATCCAAAGAGTGCAAGAGAGTGTATTTCAAGTTCAAGGGCTCTCAGCTGAGCCTTAGGAATACTCTTCTTGCTAGTAAACCATGCAATGGGAGGTTTGAAAGACAAGATGTAAGAATGCAAATGTCTCAAAGAGTTCCTCAAGTATGCAATGCAAGATGGAAGACTAAACTAGAATGGAAATGCAAGATGTAGCTATGCTAGAATATGAATGAGAGTGTTACAATACCATTATTTAAACTATGTGAGATAGATTATTGCAAGGAAATAACTAAACTAGCATTTAAGTATGAATCTAAACTAGTATGCAATGGTAATGAGAGAGTGAGACAAGAAATGAGAAGTTCTCCACAAAGCTCCAAAGAAACCTATTAGAAAACCTGCAGCATAACAATATTCAAATGAGGGTGGATCCTTTAAGGGGGAAAGCTCTCTCCCTTTTAAAGTCATATGGACAGTAGAGATCAAGATGAAGATTGTGGATGATCAACTGTAGAATTTGAAAAGAGGAGTGATCCATGTACACACACAAGTCAACCAATAGAATATAAGTTGACTTGTCATTTAAGACAAAAGTCACAAAGCCTTTTCTTTTAATAGCAAAATAGAAAAAGGACTTTATGTGTGCACTTTAAGTGGGTTAGAAGAATGGGGTCTTTTATTTAATTAAAAGGGGACATGTTCTTTTAATCAAATAATGAACTTAGGATACCATAGTCAAACTATAGGTTATAATCAAATAAATAAATTATTAGCAATTTGCTCTAGGTAAATGATTAAATTAATTTAGCCAAAATGTTGAAAAGGGGGCTAATAGTCTAGATGACCATTTTTAGGTGATTACAATTGCCCCTCTTTGACTAATGTGTGATCGATCTGGGAACACATTATGTTAAAGAAAATAGAAAGCCAAGTAGGCGGTCATAGATATAGATATTTGATTTTGAAGAACGAAATGTAGAAAAAGATAGCAAGTCCTAAATGTATAGCCTGATAGTGGTAGTACTTAACACTAGGAAAAGATGATGTCAGAATTCAAGAAGAATGCAAACACTTAGCAAAGTAGATAGATCAAGAACAAGTGAGAAGATCAAACAAATGCTCCTAAGAAATCGATAGTTGTAGTAATCAGTGATAGAGTATTTTTGCCCCCTCAGGATCAAAATTGAAATGGGGTAAGGGGATGCAAAAATTGGCTAGACATGAGAAAATTAGAATATAGCAATGTCCAAGATGATAGATAGATGATTAGAACCCAAGAATGACTATAAAAAAATAGATAAAATGCCCCAGTTTGACTAGAGTTGACCTTGAAGGATATAGCATAAAAATTAGGTCAAAACGAGTAGAAAGGTGATTTTAGACATGAAATAGTGAATTGCAGTAGATATGAGGTATGGAAATGATGAAGACATGAAGAAATGAAGATGCCCTAGCGATGATTCAGAGATTAGACCTCAAAAGGTCAACTAACTGCTCAGAAGAAAGTAGAATTTTAAAAGACAATTTTGACCATCAAGATGAACTCAAATTTGGATTTCGATCCCAAAAATGAATCTAGGACATTGAAATTATTTAAAAGGTCAAAAATTTATATAATGTGATGATAAGATAGAAAAGAGATGAAGTGAAAGATTAAGAAGGTGAAAAGACATGAACAAGAAGAAAGTAAAGAAATATATGAAAGGAGTTACCTAATATGTCCACAAAAAGATAAAGAGAGAGCTCTCCCCATATGCAAGAATGCAAGACTAATCTAGAAAATGAATCTAAAATGCAAGCTAATATGAAAAGTGGTTTACCAACAAGAAGTGTATAGCATTTAGACTCTTGATTTCATCATTAAGCATTTATTAGGGACATCATGAGATCATACAACCATCACTAGTATAACTATGGGGATATGAATATGATTAATATTAGATAGGTATGTGGAAATCCAATCTAAGCATCAGAGACATGTAAGTCAAGATAACTACGTGATTAGATTCCCTAAGTTTAATTTAGCAAGATTACACCTGTATCAAGGCATAAGCATGAGGATAAACCCCGAGTGCAATCTTGCGAAATAGTCAAGGATGATACATTTGTAAATCAAAATGTTGAATAGGTCAAGAATAAATGCTTACAACACTATAGACAAACAAAGTATACCCACAAGCATAAATCAAGAAAACATGCCCCATGCCCCCAATCTTCTAGTCAATGACATCCTTGAAAGACTATTAGGGATGGAAAATATAGTAAAGAAATCATCATAGACATCACACAAAGTAGATAAAGATCAGCATAGCTCAGTCATTTAAGTGTTAAAGTGTGTGTGTCTAAGTCACTTGGCCATTTCTTCAAGACTTGATTCTGATAGTGAGAAATATCGTGACATCGGAGATGGTAGGTAAACTAACTGAAAATTGTTGAAAAATACTAGATGTCAAGGTGGGGGAAGTGTTGAGAAAAACTATTTTGTGAGTTGTCAAAGAAACCCTAATGCACAAGAATACCTCAATAGGCTAAGTAGCTATGCCCCCGAGATGACGACAAGAAACAATTCCAAGCTAGGAAATGTGTAGCGAAGTGGATGATTAAGATGGATAGACATAGGTGCAAGGGTTTCAAGTAGCACTTATTTCCAGGTTTTCACCACTTGATAGATTTTTTCAGGACTTTTTTCAATTTTTTAATTTTTTAATTTTATTGGTGATACATCAAAGTGCCTATTGCTAGGTCTTCACTAAGATAATTATTTTTTTTCAGGACATTTTTTGATTTTTAGGGTTTTTTCAGGATCATAGATATATACAAGATAGCTAAGTAGCAAACCTCTAAGCATAGAACTTCTTCAAGTGTAGGATGTTGATAGGTTCTGCAAGCTCTTCACCCTCTAAAGTAGACAACTTATAAGCATGAGACCCAAATGCTACTATGATAATGTAAGGACCCAACCAATTATGTTCAAATTTCCCTTTCTGCTCTCGATGTTGCTGATTTTTTGGATTCTCTCTAAGCATGAGTTCACCTACTTGAAACTCATGGGGGTGAACCTTCTTGTTATATTGTGTAGACATGCACTTCTGATAAGTTCTCATGTGATCAAAAGTAGCCTTGTGACGTTCATCCAAAGTTTCCAATTCTTGTACTCCCACAGCTCTATGATCTTCATCGATTATTAACCCATGTAAGGAGATGGGCAAAGAAGGTATCTCAACTTCTAATGGGAGAATATCCTGTGAGCCATAGACTAGAGAAAAGGATGTAGCCCATGTAGGAGTACGAATGGTGATTCTATAGGCCCAAAGTGCCAGATTTATTTGCAAGTGCCAATCTTTCCCAGACTTGTGAACTATGTGGTGTAGGATTTTCAGTAGTGTTTTATTAGAGGCCTCAGCTTGGCCATTCCCTTGGGGATAGTAAATAGAGGACCAATGTTGCTTGATTTGAAACTTTTTACACAATTGCTTTAAGTCATTATTCTTGAACTGCCCTCCATTATCCATAACAATAGAGGATGGGATACCATACCAACAAATGATGTGATTTAGTATAAATAGGGCAACATGTTTGCCTGTAGCAGTAGATAATGGTATAGCTTCCACCCATTTAGTGAAATACTCCATTGCTATGATGATGAATTTATGACCACTGGATGAGCTTGGATGAATCTTTCCTACCAAGTCAAAGGCCCATTGCTGAAATGGCCAATATGTCATAGAACGGATTAACTCTCGCGTAGGAGCATGTAACAAGTTGCCATGGAGCTGACATTTCTAATAGGACTTCGCATAGCGCACAGCATCAGCTTGCATGGTGGGCTAGTAATAACCCATCCTAAGAAGTTTTTTGGCAAGTACAAGGCCATTAGAATGTGCCCCACAAATGCCATTATGGACTTCAGTAAGTGCCTTCTCAGACTCTTCTAGCTCTAAACACCTAAGAAACATTTTGTCTAGACCCTTCCTATACAAGTCACTAGAGAACAAAGTGTAGTGTGAGGCATTACGAAGGAGTTGGCATTTTTGGTTGCACATGAGGGTTTCAGGAATATCTTGATCACACAAGTAGGAGAAAATAGCCGCATAGCGGGAGGAATCATGACCCACAACAGTGTAGATCACCTAGTTATTCAAGGAATCATAGGCTAGATGATGTAGTTCTTTTACCAGGAACTCAGATTTTGATTCATGTTCTTGTAGTTGGAGGATAGATGCTAAGGTGGCCATAGCATCAGCAGCCTTGTTTTATGCTCTAAGAATCTGTTGGAATGTCACAAAGGTAAAATAATTTCTTAGAGCGTCTATCAACTTTTTATAAGGGATCAACTTGTCATCCTTTGTTTGATATTCATTATTCACTTGGTTCACAACTAGTTGAGAATCCCCATAGATATGTAGCTCAATTATTCACCATTCAAGAGCCATTTTGATCCCATTTGTTAATGATTCATACTCTGCAATATTGTTTGTACATGGAAACAATAGTTTGTAGGACTTTGGGATCATATAACCATGAGGGGAAACAAACAAAACCCCTAATCCAGCTCCATTCTATGTATGGGATCCATCAAAAAACATCTTCCATGTTCTCTCAGTGATGTACATGATTGAGGCATCTAGAAACTCAAATTGCATAGGTGCTACATCTTCAAGTGGGAAGTTAGCCAACTGGTCAGCTATGGCCTGTCCTTTGATTGCCTTACATTCAACATACTGAATGTCAAATTCAGAAAGAAACATCATCCATTTAGCAAGACGACCAGTAAGTGCAACTTTACTTAATAAATATTTCAAAGGGCCTATCTTGGCAATAAAGTGAATTGTATGGGCCAACATATAATGCCGAAGTTTTTGGGAGGCAAAAACTATAGCAAGGCATGCTTTCTCTATACTTGTATAATTTAGTTCATAAGCCACCAAAGTTTGACTGATATAGTATATGGCTCTTTCTTTACCCATCTAATAACTTTGGGCTAAGATTGCTCCTAGAGAAGAATCCGTAGTTGAAATGTATAGGATCAAAGGTTTTCCCAGAATGGGTGGCATCAAAACTAGAGGTTTTGCCAAGTAGCCTTTGATTTGATCTAAACTTTGTTGACAGTCACTGTTCCAAATATGGGTAGATCCTTTATGCAGATTTTTATTGAAAGGTTGAGCCTTATCAGCTAATTGAGAGATAAATATTCTTATGGATTGTAGCCATCCTTGCAGACCTCTAAGCTGACTGTTAGTCTTTGGTGGAGGCATATCCATGATAGCTTGGACCTTTTCAGGGTCAACCTCAATGCCTTTTGCTGAAATGATATAACCTAGCAATTTTCCAGAAGTAACACCAAAGGCACATTTTTTTGGATTTAGCCTAAGTTGGAATTGTTCCATATGGTCCACTATCAAACTAAGGTCTTTGAGATGTGTGTCTCATTTCCTTGATTTTTCCAATGTGTCATCAATGTAGTCTTCCATGTTTTTATGCATCATATCATGAAATATGGTTGTCATTGCTCTTTGATATGTAGTGCCAGCATTTTTAAGCCCAAAAGGCATGACATTCCAGCAAAAGGTACCCCATGCAAATGTAAAAGCTATCTTTTCTTGGTCTACTGGAGCTATCTTTATTTGGTTATACCTAGAAAATCCATCCATGAGCAAGTACATCTCATAACCTGCAGTCATGTCCACTATCATATTGATGTTTGGTAGTGGAAAGTCATCCTTGGGGCACACTTTATTGAGATCTCTAAAATTAGTACAAACCCATATGGATTTTTCATGCTTGGAGATAGGTATAATGTTGGAAATCCACTCTACATAACCAATGGCCCTAATGAAGTTTGCATTCAATAGTTTTTCTTACTCTGTCTTGACTAGTAGGGCCACATGTGGATGCATTTTTCTCAACTTCTATTTGATAGGCTTGACATCTGGTGAGATTGATAAGTGATGGATGATGAGATCTATATCAAGCCTTGGCATATCAGAGTATGTCCATGCGAAGTTGACCTTCTTGTCTTGAAAGAATTGAGCAAACTGTGTCTTTTCTTCGTCTGACAAAGATTGAGCTACATGGATAATCTGAGGACATTCTTCTGTACCCAAGTTGATAGGCTGTGTAGGTTCAATGAGAATCAAAGATCTATCCTGGAAATAGTTTGGCAGACTACCAAGTACCTCATCTGCAGGTGCCTTAAAGAGGTTTTCACCATTAGATACGCCTTTATTTTTACTTTTTTGAGGATCATACACCGCCACAATGTGGTTTTTTCCATATGATCACTTATTTTTCCTTTTAATTTTTTGACTACTTGATATCTAATTCTTTCATGTTAACCATGGGTTCACTGGTGGAAGAAGTGATAGGTTCAATTGCATTTAGATAACAAGCGATCTCATAGTCATTTTGGAAAGACCATATTTCAGGTCTTTGATTTTGGATAGACCAATCTATGAGATCTGGGTGAATTAGCGAGAGTGAGGGGGAAGTTTCAATGTGATTGACATGGAAGGAGTCATCTCTGGTGACCTATGAAGTTGAGCCTATAGAAAATGTCGCAATAGTCCTATAAGGACTAGCGTGATCCATTGAGACATGTTGTGAGTCAAACTCATCCAACCCTATACTAGACCATTCGACTACATTGGGTTGGGTTGTATAGGCATGAATGACATCCACCCCTAGCTTGCAAGATACATCAGAGAGAATTTCCCACTCATACTCATGAGAATTTGTACTCTGATCCCTAGCTATGAGACGAGTAATATTTTGCCTAATTTGTCCTCTATTTATGTCCTCAGAAGTAGACCCTTCTTGTTCCTGTTGTTGGGAGGAAGAAGCTTCTTCATTATTAGCAGTCACTATTTCTTCTCCCCAAAGGAGGGAAGTGAGAGGAACAAAGTCTATTCCTTGTACAGTGGTAGCAATTACAGGAGAGTCATCATCCTCCAATTCACTAGACATGAGCAATCTTCAATCATAGGTTGGTATATCATTATTTAGCCCAAAGCCTAGACCAGTAGTGTCTTGAGTATCACGACCTCAAGTGTGACTTAAAGGTTCAACTAGAGCATTCTTACAACTAGTTAAGGACCCGTGGCCCTGGTAGCCCATTTTTGTCAGAAATTTATAGCCTTTTCCATATCTTTTGGGAGAAATAGGAGTAGTCATTGTAACCTCCTCATCTTCCTCTTCTCTATAGATCTAGTCCCTAATGGCTTGTTCTTCCTTTTCTGCTTCTAGAGGTATGGAAGATTGCACAAAAGTGCCAAAAAGTGTCATAGAAGAAGCAAAAGAATTCTTTGCAATAGTTGGTTTCCCATAGGATCGAGGGGAAATTGGTAAGGCAGCAATAGAGTCCAAAGTGTACTCGCCCATACCAAGGCTCATCATTTTCAGCTTTTGTTCACATTTTTTGAAAGATGGTGCTAGCTCATGAGAAGAGTGATTGTGTGGGACTAGCATTTTAGCAGTGGATAATGTGTTGATAGACATGGAGTTGTTGCCAAGGACAACTACTTCAGTACCATTAAAAGGGAACTTAATACACTGATGGTATGTAGAGGGTACTACTTGCATATCATGAATCCATGGCCATCCCAACAACAAGTTGTATGCAAGTGGTATGTCTAGGACTTGGAAAATGACATTCTTCTCAACTGGACCAACTCTAATTGGAAGTACAATTAGACCTTTAGAAGGCCTTTCAACCTCATTATAGGCCTTTATAGTGATCTTGCACTTAGGATCGATGGCAAATTCAGACATGCCCAACTGTTAGATTACATTGAATGAAATGATATTTAACCCTACACCATTGTCTATCAGGACTCGACGGATGTGGGTACGAAAGATTTGAACCTCAACATGAAGAGAAAGGTTATGGGGATGACTGAGAGCTTGGTTAGCTTCTTCAAAAAAGGTGAGATAGTGAGGTGAGGAGATGTGGTTCACCATAGCTTGGAATTGTTCTGCATCAATATCTGTGGGAATGTTGGCAAAACGTAAAGCTTTCTCAAGGATATCCTTGTGCAAAGGAGATAAATCTAGCAATTTAAAAATGGAGATTTGTGCTTGTGTGCATTGCAGTTGGCTAAAAAGATCATAGTTGGAGATCTTGGAAGTAATTTTTTGTTTAGATGATGAAGCATTTTTAGGATCATTAGCAACTTTTAGGACAACCTTAGATTCCCCTTTAGTGACAGCATTAAGTGGTTCACCCTGAGAAGATGAAGACTCAGCCACTCGAAGTACCACCTTAGGTCTAGTATCAGTATGATCTTGAGGAGTGGATCATTTCCTTAAGACCACTCTTGGTCATTCATCTTTAGCATCATAATTTGGCCAGTTGTCATTGTTGGATCTTGCCATACATATGCATTCAACGGGCTCAAGCATGCCTATAACATTATTAGTGTCAGCTTAAGCATAACTAATTTTGGCATCATGATTCTTTTTGGAAGCTACCCTTGAGGTCTCACCCTTTTCATATTCGGGTAATGGTTTTTGGAAAGCCTTATGATCAGCATTTTTAACAAGGCCATCTGTGAAAACTTTGCCAGCTTTGATGAGGTCTTGAATTACATCTTTGAGTTTGAAGCAATTTTATGTGTTATGTTCTTTACTTCGGTGATAGCTGCAAGTATGATCTTCTCTCCACCATGGAGGTCTAACAGGTGGATCATAAGGACGTGAGTTATCTGGTAAGGTAACCAATTTTTTTGCAATTAAGATTTTTAAAACCACTTCATAAGGTTTGACCATAGCTGTGTAAACATGTCGCTTCCTCAAAAATTTAGAGCCTTTGTCAAAGGGTTGTGGCCTTGAACCTTCTTGTTGTTTTGTTGCATAGATGGCATTGGAAAGGTTAAACATAGGCTCCTTAGTCTTAAGAGTGTCCACTACTCCATCATTGACAACATACTTGTTTTTGTTCCAAGGTTTGCCTTTGTCTTTACCATTTCCATTGTTAACTTTATCCTTGTTTATGGCAATGTCACCTCTTTTTATAGAAACATCCTCAATGCGATATGCACTTTCCACTATGGTGTTGAAGGATGTGAATAACTATTTTACTAGATGAAAGTATAATTTGGGTACAAGAATATCGACAAAAATGTCAACTTTTTCAACCTCAGGCACTTGCCGAGGATACTGAGAGTATAAAGATCTCCATCATTGAAGGTATAGTGCAAAAGATTCTCCTAGGTTTTGTTTGATGTTGCATAAGTCTAGCATAGTCACAAGATGTTGAATGTTCTATGAATATTGCTAGATAAAGTTTTGTGCGAATTCATCAAACGTCTTGAGAGGGGGACTCAATTTGGTAAACCATTCCATGGCTTGTCCTCTCAAACTTCTGGGAAATAGACGCATAAGAAAGGTGTCTTCATGCATAAAGTCCATGCTAATAGCATAGAAATGTCTCACATGGTTGTGAGGGTCATCATTTCCATTGTATTTTTCATACTTAGGAACCTCTATATCCTTAGGAAATGGCAGCATGTATAGACTCCTATCAAATGGAAGAGCACAAATTGATTCAACAAATGATGTTCTAGGTGGCTCTTTTGAAGTTTGCAGTTGTGCAAATTATTTCTTTAGTTCCTGTATTTCTTCCCTTAAGATTTCAGCCTCAGTGGGCTCTCTTTTTTGAATAATATGCTCAACATTAAAACCTTGAGGCAGTTTCCATCCCCTAGCTGCCATGTATTGGAAGTATTGGTCTCCATTTTCCTCTAAAGCTGTAAGCATTAGTTTTTGGGTGAAGCCATCTTGTTGAAATTTGATCACGTCTTCACTAGTTACTTCTTCATCACTATCATGATGAGATGGTTTAGGTGGTGAAGGACATGTGCTAGCGGCAACTCTAGGAGTCCTTGGAGGTGTGTGATTACCATCATTGTTCTCAAAAGGATTTTGAGGACAAGTTCTTTTATATCCTTCATAGCGTGCCTAATTGTCAGTGTCAACTTGTTGGTTTTCTCTTTCCATAGCCTATATTGCCTCCAAAGTCTTTTGGGTTTCACATACTTGTTCTTCTAGACGACACTTAATTTCATCAGGGTGCACCATAGTGACTATACCACTTGTATCCTTGGGTGTCTGAAAGGCTGTATCAAATGGATTTTCAAAACTATAGAGAATATTATGCCTAATGCTAGTTGTTTGTGTTTGAGTAGACTTGGGATCTTCCACACAAAGTTGTTTGCGAGGATGCTTAGGTGATGTCTCTAATTGCTTGAAAATGAAAGGCATGTGGCTACCATTACCAACTTGATATCTAGTTGTGACCCACATGTAAAGAGTTGTCTTTGTTTAGTAGGACAAGAAAAGCGAGCCAAATTTGAAGCTTTTACGATTAGGACTAGTCACTTGTCAAAATGTGATAGATGGCTTGTCAAACAGTGCTCAAGATCTTACAGCACGGGTGACTCGAGCCGAGCGGACAACCGAGAAGGTCAATAACGGATAGTTAGAATAAAATAATAGCTGAATTTTGACAAGTGATTCATCAAGATGTTTCAAGACTTACATTCGACGGACTAAACCCATCTTTTCAACCTAGGATGAATTCTTCACACACTGATACGTAGCCAGGATCAAGGGTGACCAACATGATGCTCCTTAGACCAAAGAAATCCAACTGTAAACTCTATTTTTGACCCAAAGTGATTCTAGGCGACACTTTCTCAAAAGGAGGGCAACATAAGTTCAGCAAATAATGTTGCATGATAGAATTTTAACATGAGTGTGACACTTTTTGTCTAAGCGACAGATATTATAACTGAGTGTGACAGAATTTTATAGGCAGTTCGATAGAATTTACTACTAACATGCGACACATTTTTGGGTAAAAATATGTCGGGTGATATTTCTCATGAGAGCATGTGACAGAGTGCCAATTTTGTGCAAAAAAAAAGGTTAATTTTTGGTTTGAAGTTCATTTCAATTTGTCAATCAGACAGTGTTTTGTTTCAGTTTGTATCAAAAAATAGCAAGGTTTACAAACTGTAAGTGTTTTAACATGTCTCAAAACAATTGATCAAGGGTAAAAACAACCTTGTCAATATGCATTTGGGATATCAGAATGGCCTTCCTAACAACTTTTATCTGAATTTTTATGTTGCAAGAACGTTAACACTGGTCAAAACATCAAAAACAATAGCCAAGCAATCTACTTAGAGTCACGATTCATTACTCAACAACTTGGCCCAAGCTTGATGCTCCTTTACCTCACACCAAGTGGTTTCCCACAAGAGATATTGGCTTTGTCATGTAAGTGCCATAAGCACAACCAAGGGAACACATATGGTGAGTGTAAAATCTTGGGGTGATCTGGGTAGTCCACTAGGATCGATCCTTGCACCAAGAAGTTGAGTGGTTGAAAAAGGGTAGTTACTAACTTAGGGTGTTTAGATAGGGCTTCTGTTCATAGTGTTCCTCTCGCTCCCAATTACAGGACACCTCACCTTGCGATGAGTAACTGATCTTGTGATCACAAGAGTACCTTAAGCATTCTTGCCTAGTGATCTCCCTATGGTTGAAATCCCATAAGCGATCACACTAGGCAAAGACAAACACTAAATCTACCAAGGTTTTGTGTCTTTGATAGCCTTGAGTTTATAGTGGGTTGGAAGAGCCAGGTAATCTGCTTGTCCCCACTTGGTTTGTTCCTCTTAGGTTGTCCGAGAGTAGGCCCTCTAAAGGATTCTAACTACACAAAGAGTGGATCAACTTTCAAAAGTCAAGATTTTTGATTCACCACAAGGGTGAAGAGCATACTCTCCTATTCCAATCATTTTCTCCCGAACACACCAGGAAGATTCAATTACCCCTTGCTTTTGAAACCAAATGGCAAGTCAAGATTTTTGATTCACCACAAGGGTGAAGAGCATACTCTCCTATTACCAAAAGACTCCAATCACAAGTTTTATGTGCCTATGAAAAATGAACAATTATTCAATGTCACACACAAAAACAAAAAAGTAAGAAATTTTGGGTTTTTATGCTTTGGGCAGCCCTGCAAACAATGTTAGTAGCCCTTACGCATTTGAAGCTTTGATATGCATTCTTTTTATGCAATGTTTCAATTTTTTTACAAGGATGGAAACCTGAAATCACAACTTGTTAGCACCAAAATTTAGTGTGAAATAACACAAAAATTTGCAATAAAAAGTGGTTAGTTGCCTCAAAAAGCAAATTTATCTTCCAACCAACTGCATGCAAAGAAAGTGCAAGTTAATCACAAATGCTCTCATTTTTACTCTTTGATTTTGACCTAGTCAATAAGATTGGACTTGTTTTCTATGATTTCAGATCCAACAACAGAAATGAAAAGAAGAGACCCCTAATAAAAATTAGAGAGCTTTTCAAAAATGCAAGAAATTCAAAAAAATCTCTTCATTTGTGCCCTAGAGACCCATTTTGTCAAGGCATACCAAATTTATCAAATCAGATTTTTGATCCCTAATATGACCTCAAAAGTCAAAACAAAAAGAAAGTACCCCTCTTAGAATTCAAAAACTTTTCTAAAAAGGTAAGTTTTTCTTAAAAATGTGCTATTTTGTGATCAAAAATGGCTTTTTATGAAAAAAAGAAAAAATCATAGCTCTCGCAAATCACATCAAAATGCTCTAAACATCGGACTAGACATGTTAGACACATACTAAACTTGGAAAAAAAAATTAGAACCAAACTCCAAGCAGTTTAAAAGATATGATCAAATCTTTAAACCAACTAGATTTTTGGCCTTCAAACCAATCTACTTATGGGTTGGCCTTAAAACCAAAGTGATAATTCTACAAAAGCACTTGATTAGCTCCAATATGCTGCAGTAAAAAAAAGAAAGATAAGAAACGAAAGTAAATGGAGCTAGAAACTTTATTCAAGCCCCACGGTATGGCGCCAAAAATGTACACTCGAAAGTGTCTCACTCTAAACCTTTCTATCCAAACGATTCCATGAGTTTGAAATGTTTGGATGTCGGCTTAGAGATCCCTATCCATGGAGTGCAAGAGAGTGTATTTCAAGTTCAAGGGCTCTCATCATGCAATGGGAGGTTCCAAAGACAAGATGCAAGAATGCAAATGTCTCAAAGAGTTCCTCAAGTATGCAATGCAAGATGGAAGACTAAACTAGAATGGAAATGCAAGATCCAGCTATGCTAGAATATGAATGAGAGTGTTACAATACCATTTTAAAACTATGTGAGATAGATTATTGCAAGGAAATAACTAAACTAGAATGTAAGTATGAATCTAAACTAGTGTGCAATGGTAATAAGAGAATGAGATAAGAAATGAGAAGTTCTCCACAAAGATCCAAAGAAACCTATTAGAAAACCTGTAGCATAACAAGATTCAAATGAGGGTGGATCCTTTGAGGGGGAAAGCTCTCTTCATTTTAAATTCATACGGACAGTAGAGATCAAGATGAAGATGGTGGATGATCGATCATGGAATTTGAAAAGAGGAGTGATCCATGTGCACACACAAGTCAACCAATAGAATATAAGTTGACTTGTCATATAAGACAAAAGTCACAAAGCCTTTTCTTTTAATTGCAAAATAGAAAAAGGACTTTATGTGTGCACTTTAAGTTGGTTAGAAGAATGGAGTCTTTTATTTAATTAAAAGGGGACATGTTCTTTTAATCAAATAATGAACTTAGGATACCATAGTCAAACTATAGGTTATAATCAAATAAATTGATTATTAGAAATTTGCTCTAGGTAAATGATTAAATTAATTTAGCCAAAATGTTGAAAAGGAGGCTAATAGTGTAGATGACCATTTTTAGGTGATTAGATTTGCCCCTCTTTGACTAATGTGTGATCCATCTGGGAACACATTATGTCAAAGAAAATAGAAAGCCAAGTAGGAAGTGATAGATATAGATATTTGATTTTGAAGAACGAAATGCAAAAATGGATAGCAAGTCCTAAATGTACAGCCTGATAGTGGTAGTACTAAACACTAGGAAAAGATGATGTCAGAATTCAAGAAGAATGCTAACACTTAGCAAACTAGATAGATCAAGAACAAGTGAGAAGATCAAACAAATGCTCCTAAGAAATAGATAGTTGTAGTAATCAGTGATAGAGTATTTCTGCCCCCTCGGGATCGAAATTGAAATGAGGTAAGGGGATGCAAAAACTAGCTAGACATGAGAAAATTAGAATATAGCAATGTCCAAGATGATAGATAGATGATTAGAACCCAAGAATGACTATAAAAAAATAGATAAAATGCCCCAATTTGACTAGAGTTGACCTTGAAGGATATAGCATAAAAATTAGGTCAAAACGAGTAGAAAGGTGATTTTAGACATGAAATAGTGAATTGAAGTAGATATGAAGTATGGAAATGATGAAGACATGAAGAAATGAAGATGCCCCAGTGATGATTTAGAGATTAGACCTCAAAAGGTCAGCTAACTACTCAGAAGAAAGTAGAATTTTAAAAGACAATTTTGACCATCAAGATGAACTCGAATTTGGATTTCGATCCCAAAAATGAATCTAGGAAATTGAAATTATTTAAAAGGTCAAAAATTTATATAATGTGATGATAAGATAGAAAAGAGATGAAGTGAAAGATTAAGAAGGTGAAAAGACATGAACAAGAAGAAAGTAAAGAGCTATATGAAAGGAGTTAGCTGATATGTCCACAAAAATATGAAGAGAGAGCTCTCCCCATATGCAAGAATGCAAGAGTAAGCTAGAAAATGAACCTAAAATGCAAGCTAATATGAAAAGTGGTTTACCAACAAGAAGTGTATAGCATTTAGACTCTTAATTTCATCATTGAGCATTTATTAGGGACATCATGAGATCATACAACCATCACTAGTATAACTATGGGGATATGAATATGATCGATATTAGATAGGTATATGGAAATCCAATCTAAGTATCAGAGACATGTAAGTTAAGATAACTACACGATTAGATTCCCTAAGTTTAATTTAGCAAGATTACACCTGTATCAAGGCATAACCGTGAGGATAAACCCCAAGTGTTGTCTTGCAAAATAGTCAAGGATGATACATTTGTAAGTCAAAATGTTGAATAGGTCAAGCATAAATGCTTACAACACTATAGACAAACAAAGTATACCCACAAGCAAAAATCAAGAAAACATGCCCCATGCAACGAATCTTCTAGTCAATGACATCCTTGAAAGACTATTAGGTATGGAAAATATAGTAAAGAAATCATCATAGACATCACAAAAAGTAGATAAAGATCAGCATAGCTCAGTCGTTTAAGTGTTAAAGTGTGTGTGTCTAAGTCACTTGGCCATTTCTTCAAGACTTGATTCTGATAGTGAGAAATATCGTGACATCAGAGACCATAGGTAAACTAACTTAAAAGTGTTGAAAAACACCAGATGTCAAGGTGGGGGAAGTGTTGAGAAACACTATTTTGTGAGTTGTCAAAGAAACCCTAATGTACAAGAATACATCAATAGGCTAAGTATTTATGCCCCCGAGATGAGGACACGAAACAATTCCAAGCTAGGAAATGTGTAGCGAAGTGGATGATTGAGACGAATAGACATAGGTGCAAGGGTTTCAAGTAGCACCTGTTTCCAAGTTTTCACCACTTGACAGAATTTTTTAGGACTTTTTTCAATTTTTTTTTAATTTTTTAATTTTTTAATTTTTTTGGTGATACATCAAAGTGCCTATTGCTAGGTTTTCACTAAGATGGTCATTTTTTTTAGGACATTTTCTAATTTTTAGGATTTTCTCAGGATCATAAATATATACAAGATAGCTAAGCAGCAAGCCTCTAAGCATAGAACTTCTTCAAGTGTAAGATGTTGAGAGGTTTTGCAAGCTCTTCACCCTCTAAAGTAGACAACTGATAAGCATGAGATCTGAATGCTACTATGATAATGTAAGGACCCAACCAGTTAGGTTCAAATTTCCCTTTCTGCTCTCGATGTTGCTAATTTTTTGGATTCTCTCTAAGTATGAGTTCACCTACTTGAAACTCACGGGGGTGAACCTTCTTTTTATATTGTGTAGACATGCACTTCTAATAAGCTCTCATGTGATCAAAAGCAGCCTTGCGACATTCATCCAAAGTTTCCAGTTCTTGTACTCACATAGCTCTATGATCTTCATTGGTTATTAACCATGTAAGGAGATGTGCAAAGAAGGTATCTCAACTTCTAACAGGAGAACAACCTGAGAGCCATAGACTAGAGAAAAGGGTGTAGCCCTTGTAGGAGTATGAATGGTGGTTCTATAGGCCCAAAGTGTCGAATTTATTTGCAAGTGCCAATCTTTCCTAGACTTGTGAACTATGTGGTGTAGGATTTTCAGTAGTGTTTTATTAGAGGCCTCAGCTTGGCCATTCCCTTAGGGATAGTAAATAAAGGACCAGTGTTGCTTGATTCGAAACTTTTTGCACAACTACTTTAAGTGCTTATTCTTGAACTGCCCTCCATTATTTGTAACAATAGAGGATGGGATACCATATCGGCAAATGATGTGATTTAGTATAAACATGGCAACATGTTTGCCTGTAGTAGCAGATAATGGTACAGCTTCCACCCATTTAGTGAAATACTCCATTGCTGTGATGATGAATTTATGACCGCTAGATGAGCTTGGATGAATCTTTCCTACCAAGTCAAAGGCCCATTGCTAAAATGGCCAATATGTCATAGAAGGGATTAACTCTCTCCCAGGAGCATGTATCAAGTTCCCATGGAGCTGACATTTCTAACAAGACTTTGCATACGCACAACATCAGCTTGCATGGTGGGCCAATAATAACCCATCCTAAGTAGTTTTTGGGCAAGTGCAAGGCCATTAGAATGTGCCCCACAAATGCCATCGTGGACTTTGGCAAGTGCCTTCTCAGACTCTTCTAGCTCTAAACACCTAAGAAATGTTCCGTCTAGACCCTTCCTATACAAGTCACTAGAGAAAAAAGTGTAGTGTTAGGCGTTATGAAGGAGTTGGAATTTTTGGTTGCATGTGAGGGTTTCAGGAATAACTTGATCATGCAGGTAGGAGAAAATAGCCACATAGTGGGAGGAATCATGACCCACAATAGTGCAGATCACCTAGTTATCTGAGGAATCATAGGCTGGATGATGCAGTTCTTCCACCAGGAACTCAAATTGTGATTCATGTTCTTGTAGTTGAAGGATAGATGCTAAGGTGGCCATAGCATCAATAGCCTTGTTTTTTGCTCTAGGAATCTGTTGGAATGTCACAAAGGTAAAATAATTTCTTAGAGCATCTATCATCTTGTTGGTCTATACTTTTGTGTAACAGAAGTCTTTTGTTCAATTGTAGAAAGTCAGATTTTTTATTTCTAAGTGAAACATAGGTTTTCTGGATAATCCATCCATTGAAAAAAACTCATGAAAACCCTTATGAAAAAAACTCATGAAAACCCTATGTTCTCTCTATTCATAAATTGTCGGGTGCGAAATTTTTGAATTTTCATGTGAGACAAATATTCTGTCACTTTTTATCTTCTATTCCCCCGAGACACCTTTTTTCTCATTTTTCCTAGCCGTCAGATCCAAGTAGATCTACTGCTGTCGTTACCTCACTATGCAAAAATGCATGCTTTTTAAGCCTTGGGACATAGCAAATGCTGAGTATTTTATGAGGTGGGACCGCAAAGTGAAGATACGGTAGTTGAAGCTTTGTTTTTTGAATGATTTATTGTGCAGGTACATGTTGCAACTACCGTCCAAACAGGAAAGGCAACCCAGTAGAATATCTGAAATAAGAGCCGAAATGATGATTTTTTCAACACTTCGCCACCTCGCTATCGGAAAAATTAGACACTTTTCCGTTAGTGAAGTAGTGAGGCCCCGTGAAATCAAGAGGTGGTGACATTGCATTTTGCCGATACCATGACTACACCAGGTGGCGTGACAAGTAATAAATGTCATTGTCAGAAGCAGTTTAAATAACAGAAATAACTATCTGCTACCCCTTGCATTTTATGGTATGGAATTCATTAAAGTGTTGGAGCTCGCTACCTCGCTATTAGAAAAATCAGATACTTCGCCATTAGCGAAGTAGCGAGGCCTCGTGAAAATTGAAGGTCAGCATGACCTTTGGTGATGTGGAATGATAATTAGGACTACAATAAATTTTTGACAAGCGCCAACTATGCAGAAATTCGTAATTCATTAATGTCTTTTTGATCAAATGTACAAAGAGCTCCTGAACATCAGATTGGAATGGAATCAACAGTCCTTGCTACCTCGCTTTGAAAAATTGCATGTTTTTTAAGCCTTGCGACATAGCGAATATGAATCAGAAGACCCCATGCAGTTTCCTCACCCTTGATTGAGTATATGATCAATGGCTGTCATCTTCTCGCTATGAAGAGTTGCGAGGGAGATAATTATAGCGACATAGCAAATAGGGCCCACCACCTTCTTTCTGAGAAAACCCAATAACATATCATTTGATCGATTCTGGATCAGATCGATGATTGTTGCTACTTTTCTATGGCAAGGTGCTTGTTCTTTATGCATAACGAAGTAGCGACATGCTAACATGTGTCCTCAGTTGTCAATGGGTCTAGATACAAGTGCCATCAAGGAAAGAATTATATACGTGGTAAGTTCTCATTGGGTAAATTGACTGACATGTCAAATAAAACTCCTAGTTGTTCTTTCTGTCTCACATGATCGTAAGATCTTTGAAAATTGACGGCGTAGTTTTAAACATAGAATGTAGTGCCACTCTCTGTATTAATTAGACATGAAAGCATCATCCATGAGAAAAAATAGAGTATAATACAGAGAGATTTCATCAGTTTCATCTTACGCAAGAAAAGATTCGGAGCCATTCTTGTGCAAAAGCAATTACTGAAGGAAAGTGTGCCAAAGCCTGGTAGAAATTGTGAAGTCCTCCGTTCGCGAAAAGTTTTTAGAAATACAAAGGAAAAAAAAGAAAAAATTCAAGTAAGTAGTACTACCATAATCCTCGTAGGCTTTTCAGTTCTGTAAAAAAAAGTCCAAGATGCCTGAGAAGAAGGGATTTTCAGGTGCAGTAAATTATTTGGATAGGAATGTGCATGATGATTTTCTTGAGTTGCTTCCTGAGTCTACTGTAGAGACAGTACAAGTTAAAAGGTTAACCTCATTGAACCCTAGGCTAAGGATAGCTGATGGATTGTATGATAAGGGTAATTGGATTCAGTATGCTCAGACTTCTCAAACTGGTTTGAGCTTGTTCAAAAAATGGTTCGCAGAAAGGAAATTATATGCCCCTCATGCCAATATATGGAATTTTGATCTTGGAAAGCTTGTTGTTCCCAGTTTGTTTATGGATTATGACCTGCTTGAAACTATAGAAAAAAGTTATGATCAAGCCACTAAGGTAGTGAGAAGAATGGATGGTGAGGTTTTAATTACCATTAGTCCAGAAGAAATTAGAAAGGTTCTTAGTCTGGGACCTCTCACCATTTATCATGTGCCCATTAATTTGATAGAGTTAGAAAAAGAATATATGTCCAAAAGGGATGTAGTTAGACAAGGTGCATTGAAAGCCCACATAGGCAGAATTGGAAACCTACCAGCAATAACATCATCTTCTAAAGAACCTTTCAAGAAATCATGCTTTAATGCCAGGGTAGTAGAGATATACAGGAACCTGTGCAGAGTCTTCGAAGAGGGTGAAGAAGACTTTATTTCGGTGAGCTTCATGTATATGATCACCCAAATCTCATCTTTTGGTGTAGAAATAATTTTTGATTTTGCATCTTACCTAGCTAATGAGATTCACAATGGATTGGTGGGGATTGCAAAGGGCAAGGTGGAAAAGGTTTGGGGTCAGTACTCCTTATTGATGCATATGTTTCTTTTTAAAGGGGTTACATATTTCGGTAAAGAAATGGTTTTAAATAGGGAACAAGAAGGGGAGGCACTACCAGTTCAATTATGGAGTGCAGACATGACTGGGGAAGCAGAAAATGCTAGTTTTGTTAGATTTGATAGGCATTTTGCTTCTAAACTAAGATGCCTCATATTGAGTGACAATTCGAGAATTCCTAAGGCACTAATGCATCTGGTTAAGCCTATGGACAGACCCCATAATTTAAAAGTTTCACATAATTGGGGAGATATCATCCCATATCCAGTCTCAACTGTCATTAGGGTCTATGGGTTCAAAGCGACACCCCATGTACTACCCTATCAGGTACCTTTAAAGGTAGGGGTAGCTGAATTTTTATGGTAGTTGGGAGGAGTGGAGGAGACCTTTTTGCACAAAAGGGGAACATGATCAATTTTTCCTACTTGCACTATAGCTCACCAGTTTGTAATAACTAAAGAAGGGTGGATCTTCCTCTACAAATTTTTGGATCGGTATAAGATGGCAGTCTCTCATGCTCATTTTTATGACACAGAAGATTTCTTTAATTCTGCTCTTAGACATAGGATCAAGCTTCATCCAAGTCAGCATGAATTCTACTTCCCTGAAGATATAATAAGAAATGAATATTCTCTCCAGGAGCAAGAAACCAAGAAAGAAAAATGGAGAGTCTATTCAAAAGTTTTGGAGTTTATTAATTGTTTTGACAAAGATTACAGTCCTCTTAGTAATGCTACAACTAATGCAGATAGGATAAATAAGCTCATGAGTACATTAATAAATAAGCTCATGAGTATATTCTCAGAAATAATGGAGGTAATGAATGAAAAGAAACAACATTTTATTGATTCTTTTCTAGATAAAGCCAGAGAAGTTATGAGGAAATTGGGTTTCACCCCTAACATAGGAGTAGGTCCACTGGTTGTGCGAAAGAGGACAGGATATATTGTTATTCGAGATCAGATGCCCATTGTAAGCAAAGAAAAATAGGTAATTGAATCTACTAATACTGTCCTTGAAGAAAGACCCCCTGAACCTTCTCCCAAAAGAAGAAAAATAATAAGGGAAGAGGAATCCCATGATGAAGGTTACTCACCTTCCCAAACTCCAATGAGAATTGAGAAAGAGTAGCTCACCAATGAGCAAATTGAACAAATGGGGTCGCAAGGAGGAGTTTTTTTTACTCAAGAAAAAATTGACGAAGGGAACCCCTAGGAGCCTCCTGTGCCAAGTTTTGAATTAATTGTAGCAGATTTTAGAGGAAGGGAATTAGACCCTATTTTGGAACAAGCCAGTCAGCAATTTTTATCTAATAACAATTTTGTAAAATCTAGGGCTTTCCATCAGTTTGCATGGAGGGAAAACATGCACATTTTTGAACAAAGGTGTAGGAATATGAAAGCAGAGCATCCAGAAATGGATGAAGCCTCCATTCAAAATCAAATAAAGGAACAAATGATACAAGAATTCCAAAATATAACCCCTGACAAGGGTAGAAAGATGGTGAAAAATGCAACTATTTTATTATTGCCCAATTGGGATATTGGTGATGCCTTAATTTTTAATTCTATGTCAAATAATTTAGGATTACAGGATCCAGATAAAAAGGAATTCTTCGGAACAACATTTAGTAATGATCAAGCTGTCCTTGTTATGTGGTCATTAAGAAGAGGATCCAGGACTACTCCATTACAGCCTGATGATTCAGGACTAACAAGGAGTATCATTGTGAGGAGGGTCCCTGATACTTCAAATGTACAAGCAGCCTACATGAATGTGGACTATTCTAAATTTGACTTGGCCACTACAGAAAGAGAAGAAAAGGAAATGACTGATTTGCAGAGTAAGTATGAAATAGTTGTGGATGCCTACAATCAAGAAGTAAAAAAGATAATTGAGCTGGAAAACAGGGTATCTCAATTGGAGAAGATACTTGGGAAAAGAAAGGTGGGAGAATCTAGTACACTTAGAATTGCATACCCTTCACAATCATTTTTTAGATCAACCCCTATCATTGAAATACCTGACACCCCTAAAAGGCCCCAATTCTATACTGCAGAGGACTTTGAAGCAGAAAAAACCAAATTACATGAGTTGCAGATAGAATTTAGAAATCAGCAGGAAGAAAAATTGAAGCAAGGTGTGGTATATTTGAGGGATAAAATACAATGGTCAACTTTTTATGATCAGTTGACAAGAATTGTAACCCTTATGGATGAGTTGAATAAAGAAAAGGATAGACTGACTTCTCTTGCGCAGAAATGGAGGGAGAGAAATAATGATATTACAATCATATGTATATCTGCAGTCCAAATGCCTTATCATCAAGTTGAGAAGATTTTTGATTTGTTAAATAAGCTAGAGAATTTTGGTGATGAAAAAGATTTTTTACAGAGAAGATTAACACTCTGTTTTTCCAAATATATGGCTGAAAAATTCACTCTATTTTCTTGTGCTTTAGAATCTGTTGATACAGTAAAGGAAAAGGAAAAATGGAAAAGGGAGATGGATGAGTTATTCAATGAAAGAATAATAAACATCATGAGTGAGACTGGCCACTAGTTCTGGGCAAACACAAATGAAGAGCTAGTAAAAATACAGTTGTTTTATACTGCTATGAGAAAAGAATTTGATGATTTAGTAGAAAGTGCAAATTCTTTAATAAAGATACAAAGAGAAGCTCTAAGTTTTGATTGGCCAGATGATGATGTTTTTAATAAATAGAAAAATCAATTTATGGAACAGATGTCAGGAGACAATGAGGAGGAAGATGTGAAAGTAACAGTTACCCTTGTAATTGGTAATGAAGACATGGAAGATCCCCAGATTAAAGTGAGTTTGCAGGTAACTGAAGATGATACATCACTTTCAGACCTCATGGCTATGTACTCCAAAGATGAAGAATGATTGTAAGATTAGATCATATTTTCTTGTCTCAACAAATAAGAAGCATAACAGAAAGGGACCCACCAAAGAATGTTTGTTGTAATTAGCCTTTATGTTATTTTGTTCTTGTCTTTTTGACATAATTGTAGGTGAGTGCCCCTTTTTTTAGAGGGACACCTATCATTTGTTTTTAGGCTAAAGCTTGTTGCATCTCACACTATTTAAGTGAGATCCCAAGGCTAAAGAGAGGGTCCGAATTCTTTTTCTTCTAAGTATTGTGCTTAGTCTAGTTTTTGGTCCAAATTTTGGAGGCAAGTTTGTAATGTATTTTTCTATCAAATTTTCTGAAAATACATGAAGATAGAATGAACTGTGTTTCTTTCTGAAGGCTATTCTGAATTTATTGTAAAAGATATACCATTTTCAAAGGAAATGAATACAAACTATGAACTGTCCCCATATCAGTTCTTTCTGAATTTTGTCTCCTTCTCAATACTTAGCTACCTTCATGTTGTATGAGTAAAAGCTTGTACAATTGAATGCAATCTAGTTAGGTTGTATATCCACCTATCATTGCTGTTAATTCAATGGATTAAATAAAAGCTTTGATGAATGTGATAGGATTCCTTAAGTATTGAAAAGGATTCTGAATGATAAATTATGATAAGAATTGCTGATAAAATTTTTTGTAAGGCAACAAATTAGATCTTAGATTTTGCTATAGACTCTAAACCCCAATGGATTAGGCACTGATCAAGTTATTTCAGCTAAAGGAGAAATATATTACAAATGGTTTTTCAAATGCATCATCAAATCAAATTTTACTTTTATTTCTTGTAGATCTTCAAAGTTGGCCAGCACTTATCTGCATGGAATTTTTTTAGCTTCAGTTAGCCATTGTTGTTGAAAATGTCTGCAGATCTATAGAAGACTTCTTGGCCATATCTGTTTATGGGATGTGTTTAGCAAGTTAGTAAGAATTATGTATATATTTGAGGATCTTGAAATGAGAATCAGAATGAAACTAAGAATAATCCTCATATAGTCGTTTCAGTTTTGAACCATCCATGGGTATACCCACCCTGGTTGTGCAGAGCCAAAAGAGTAGAAAACCATTTGTGGTTTTGTTGAAGTTGGGTCCAAATACCTTACATTTGCAATTGTTGATAAGAATAGGCTAGTCTTTAGATTGTGTATGTATTGTCATTCTGGTATTAAGCATTTTGTTGCTTAGTAGTTTTAGTACCATTTAAAATACCAACAAAATGGCGACTCTTCTGGGGAGTTTTCCAACACCTCTGTGAAAAGTATTGTAGTTTCTTTGGTCCTATTGTGTACGTGTGTGTCATGTGATCTATGTCTTGCCCATGGTTATAAGGGAATTTTTGAGTGTCAAACCTTGAGAATTTAAAGAAGATAGAGCCCAAGTACCATTGCTACACACTGACGTATCCAGCCTATCCAACTGTCTTATCTAACAAGCAAGAGTTGCAGTCTTATGACATCAGTGATTGGTCTGTCTATGCCATTTATTTTTGTTCCTACTTGTGTATCATTTTCTTTTGATCAGCTAAAAGTGTCATTATATATTTTCCCAAAATAGGGTGGCAACTCAGTCAAGGTTTTGAAGCTAGTGCTTATTGTCACAAAAAGGTAAATATGGCTGACAAGAGGAAAAACACAAGAGCTTACATGAGAGCCAATCTTGATGTATCAATGTATATTGATTTACCCCAAGGTGGTAGGAAGAACCAAAATAAGAAAAAGATAGATCCAAATCCTACTTGGAAACCCAGAGGTAATGCATCCGTCAATTCCCATTATCAACCAATAATAGGAAGAGAGTCTTCTTCGCTTAGCTTTGAATCCAAAACTACGAGACTCTTAGGAGGCATTTTCAGTACCCCATTACTGGATGAGAGAGTTTTTCAAGACAAGGACATATCTACAATGGGAATTGCTTCATTAAGACTAGATCCTATAGTAGATATGAATTGCAGGCTAGGATTTAGGAGTTCATCTGATAATCCTTTTAATCCCAGAGTAGCCCCATATATAGAACCAAACCTTATAGATCTGGATGACCCTGCTGATTCCGAGGCAACTTCTGCAGACCCTAAAGAAGTGCACTCTAAGAGAGAATTTTTGAAGAAATGGATTGCTGAGGACAAAGCTAAACACATTCATCTTGAAAAGGAGAAGGAGCAAGCCACCTTAGATGCCATAATAGAAAGAGATACTCTGCTAAGAAGGATGGCTACTTTGAAAGAGAAAAATAAAAAATTAGAAGATAATACCACAACTCTCCATAAGGATGTTTTTGGAGATGTTGATGATCTAAGAGCTAAAGTTCAAGAACAGGAGAAACGCCTAAATCAAAGGCAAGAACCAGTTATTGCTCAAGTTCAAGCCTATAAACCTGTTCAAATTGATCCCGTAGAGCCTACTGCAAAAGCGCTAGATAAAGGGAAAGGCAAGGCTATAGGAATCCAAATAAATGAGCCTCAAGCTATACCAAGCAAACCTATACAACCCTCCATGTCGAAGTTAGATCTAGATCTTGAGAAGGCTCGAAAAGAGAGGGAAGATCTTGCAAAAGAGCTTGAGAAGGTTGAGAATGAAGCTCAAGCTACAAAAACTAGAAGGAAAATCCAATTCATAAAGTCTAATTCTACATTGGCTTCATGGCCCAATTTGTTTATCCCACCTACAAATATTGCACTAGTTAGTGCTCCCACAATTTCAACTCAGGGAATACCCCAATCTGCCCCTACCTCATCCTCCAATATTGGCACCCAAGTCCCATTTGTCCTACCACAATAGTCCCAAACCACTCCACTGAGTCAAGCTAATATAGCTAGTACCTCAAATGTTCCTGGTTTCCAGAAGAAACCTATATTCCTGGAAAAATATAGACAGATATCATTTGTTGGTATTCCTGGTGCCCCCCATCCCATATCTTTTGATTTAAGGGATAAAGTGGTTAAGTTTTTTGGAAATAATGTTGTTACTGGTGAAGAGCATTTGAGGATTTTCATTGACATGTTGAATGATTTTGAAGTTGAACACGAAGACATGGTAATGAAATTGTTTGTGCATTCACTAATAGAGGATGCAAGGGATTAGTTCAGGAGGTTGCCTGATGATAGTATTACCTCATGGAGTGATCTGAAAAAGTTGTTCAAAGAGCAGTATGGGGACAATACCAATGCAGGATTCATGTTGAACGAGTTCAACAATATCAAGAAGAATCCAAATGAGTCCACATTTGATTTCAATATGAGATTCCCAAAAGGTATGTACAAACTTTTTCAATTCATGAGGTTAAATGAAGACGTCTATCTCACAGCCTATTTCAATGCTTTTGATAGCAAAATGGCTTATCAATTGAGGGATAGAGATCCTAAAACTTTGAGAGATGCCTATAGAGTTGCAGTAAATATAGAGAATAATAGAAAGGCATCTGGAAAACTAGGTAGGAGGGATGATCCTAAGCTTTTTAATTCTAAAAATAATAATAAAAGGGAGGGTGACAAAACTCCTATAGGAAAAAAGCCTGAAGAACCTATTATAGGCCAAGTTTTAGAAATGCTCAAGAAGATGAATCCCACTAGTTTCAATAAGCCAAATGTTGCTGAAAGACCCCCTTTGAATAACAAAAACTTCAATAAATAGCCTAGGATGCAGAATTACCCTTATACCACTCAGTGGAAAGATGGTAAACCAGTTCCCAACCAGACCCAAAATGTGAAGGATAAGGGTACTCCAAACCCCCTGCAAAGGAACATTGTTAATATGAATGATGATGTACCATGGTGCATTATATGCCAATCACCTCATTCTGTTGATTATTGTGATGTTGCTCAGTCATTTGCCCAAGCCCAAGGAGTGCAAGCTAAAGAAGAAACTAAAGAGAAAAGCCATGACGATATAAGCTGCAATATGGTGAGCATGTGTGATGATTTGATAGATTCTGATTCAGAAGAGCCTAAAAATGATGTTACTAGCCAAAGAATTTCTATCCAGCTACATCATCAACAAGTACTCTCAGATGATGAAGGGTATGATACAGATAAGGTATGCAGTACATTTTCTGATGTAGGTCTCACAAGTCTAAGAATGCCCTCCAAGGAGGAAATTGACAGAATTATAGCCGAAATGATTTCACAAGTCCATAGTAATTATAATTTGAGAAATAGAGCAATAAAAAATGATGCAGGAAAGCCATCTAGTGTCTTCATCAAGGACATCACTCATAAGATAAATGATCAAGACAAGAAAGTCCATGTAGATGTGCCTAAAATCAAGGAGAACAAGGGTAAGAAATGGGAACCAAAAAAGAAGGTTCAATTTCAGATAAGTGAAGCAACAAAACCAGTTGTGCAACCAAAGAAGTCAGAACCAGATGTTGTCAAGCAAAATGTGGTGCCTACTGCTCAAAAGACTCCGAATCTAGGTACTATTATAAAACCTACTATGGTTGAACCTGTTGATATGATATCCATGTTATCTCAAATTACTGTAAAAGTGCCCTTGTCTGAACTTTTTAGAATTGAAGAACATAAGAATAAGGCTTTGTCATGGTTGGGTGGAATAGCAAACAATAATATTATTGTTGACCAAACTATGCCCCAACAGACCCCATTAGTAATAGAGGACAGTGGTATCATATCCTAGATTCCTCAAATGTTTCTAGATGATTCCTCAGTGGCATTCATAGAAGATATTGATCCTTTTTTCCTCAGTCTAATCATAAAAGGGAAGAACCTAAAAAATTGCATGATAGACTCAGGAGCTTCCAACACTATAATGCCTTTCAAGGTAATGGAAGCCTTAGGATTGAAGGTAGATACCAAGAAAGGCAGATGCAGAGGGATGGATGCTAGAGAAGTCCCAGTCATAGGTACTATAAATGCCCTACCATTCAAATTGGTTGCATATCCTGAAGTAGAATTAGCTATGTATATCCTTGTGGTAGATATACCTCCACACTACGGAATGTTACTCTCTAGAAAATGGAGTGTTGCCATTTGGGGAAGCCTACAATGTGATCTTACTTATGCCACTTTTCATATAGGGGACAAAGCTATCAAGGTAAATAGGGAACCAAGGGTTAACCACATCTTAGGTGAAGAAATTGACAAAGATACCACTTGTTTCCTAGATACTAGGATTAATGCTTTCAGGGCTGAATTAATTATTCAGGAAGTTGAAAATTTACCTGCTATCATCAAAAATGAGGTTGAATGTTGCATGAATTCACCAAAATTATGGACAATGTTCTTTGATGTGGCTAGTTCTAAAGAGGGTGCAGGGGCAGGTGTAGTCTTTTTGTCCCCTGAAAATAACACTTTTAGGTATTCATTCACCTTGAAGTTTGCCTACACTAATAATATTGCAGAATATGAAGCATTGCTGCTAGGACTCAAAGTTGCCATACATCATAAAATTAAGAAATTATGTGTCATAGGGGATTCTGAACTAATTATCTCTCAGATCAAAGGAACCTACTCATCCAAGAATAGGAGATTGAAACAATATAGAAATGTAGTCTGGGACCAGATAGAATTCTTTGATGCATTTGGGATCTCATGGAGAGATAGGACCCAAAATAAGATGGTTGATCTTTTGGCAAATGTAGCAATCAAGCCAAAAGAAATATCATTTGTAGGAATCTCCCAGATTGAGGTTCAAAACAGGCCTTCCATACCTGACAACATTGAAAATTGGCAGGTTTTTGAAGATGACAAAGATATTACAAATTTTTTGTTAAATGAAGACAAGTATCACGGTCAGGAGATGGATTGCAGTGGACTGATTGAAACCATAAATGGGAAGGAAACCATTTTTGGTCAAGAAATAATGCAATTGAAAACAAATAAGATGCCAAACCTAGGTTAGTAGTCTTGGAAAATATTTTTGATAATCAAGACAGAGTAAAATCCAGAGTAAATGACCCCAAACCGCAGGAGTTAGAAGAAATAAACTTGGGTACTGATGAAGTTCCTAAAAGGGTCTATATCGGCAAACATCTGCCTACTAAAATCAAGAAAACATTGATTGACCTACTTAGAAAATATAGACATGTTTTTGCTTAGTCAGATGATGACCTTAAGGCTTACAGGGAGGACCTTTTCCAGCATGTCATACCATTGAAGGAAAATGTAAGACCTTTTAGGCAAAAATAGAGACCAATCAATCCTACCCTTGCCCCAAAAATGCAAGAAGAATTGACAAAACTGAGAGATGGTGGAATAATCAAACCAATCAAGCATTCCACTTGGGTTTCAAACCTAGTTCCTATTAGGAAGAAGAATGGAGATATTAGGCTTTGTGTTGATTTTAGAAATTTAAACATTGCATCTCTGAAGATAATTATGGCTTACCTAATATGGAAGCCATGTTACAACAAGTGACTGGCTCTGAATTGATGTCAATGATGGATGGTTTTTTTGGATATAATCAAGTTCTAGTAAAAGAAAGTGAATAGTTCAAGACAACCTTCACAACCCCTTGGGGAACATATGTGTATGTGAGGATGCCTTTTGGCTTGATTAATGTAGGAGCTACCTTCCAAAGAGCCATGGACGTAGCATTTCATGAGTATATTGACAAATTTATGTTTGTGTATCAGGATGATCTCACAGCATATTCTAATAAGGCTGAAGATCACTGCAAGCATTTGGAAAAAATCTTTGTAAAAGCCTTGGAATATGGAGTATCTTTAAACCCAAAGAAATGCACATTCGGGGTCACAGAAGGAAAATTATTAGGACACATAGTGTCTAAGGATGGGGTAAAAATAGATCCTGAAAGGGTAGTAGCTATTGACAAAGTCCCCAAACCAAAAAATGTGAAAGGAATTTAGTCCTTTTTTGGCTAGGTCAATTTTCTGAGATTTGTTACCAATTTTGCTGAAATCAGTAGACCCATCTCAAAGATGCTCAAGAAAGGAGCCGTTATAGATTGGAATGGTGAACCCTCACAAGCATTCCAAGATATAAAAATTGCAATAAAGAATGCTCCAGTATTGAGGACCCTAGATTATGAAAAGACCATGCATATTTTCTCTTTTGCATCATTCCATACAGTAGCTGCAATCTTATTACAGAAAAATCAAGAAGGATATGAGTAGCCTATTGCCTTTTTCAGCAAGTCACTACAGCCTGCTGAATTGAAGTCTAAAATAAATGAAAACCAAGCATATGCTTTGGTAAAAGCTATAAAAGCTTTTAGAAGTTACTTGGTAGGTGCTACTATTATCGCTTTTGTACCTAGTGCTGCAGTGAAGGATATATTCTCTCAGCAGGAAGTTTCAGGCAGGAGGTGTAGGTGGATCAATAGAATCCAGGAATTTAACATTTATATACAAATAAAAAAATTAGTAAGAGGTCAAGGTTTGGCCAAACTCATGGCTAAAACTAATCTAGAGGCTAATCAGATAAATCTGGTAAATGATGATCTTAGAACTCACTTATGTGACATGGACCAATGTGATTGGTACACCAATGTCATATATTATTTGCAACATACGGAAGCTCCTCCCCATCTACCTAATAATGAAAAGAGGAATACTAAATTGCAAGCCATCAGGTATGTAATTGTCCAAAATAACCTATGGTGGAGAAATTTTGAGGGAATTCTGTTGAAGTGTGTTGATAAAGAAAAGGCAAAAGAGATTTTGAAAGAAATGCATGCTAGAGTATGTGGAGGACACTACATGGCCAAAACTACTACACATAAGATAATGAGGGTTGGATTCTAGTGGCCTTCTCTATTCAAGGATGCTCAAGCTATGGTTAGAAAATGTGATCCTTGTCAAAGGTTTGCTGGAAAGCTGAAATTCTCAGGAAATACTCCATTGAAGCCAGTTGAGACTCAAGCACCTTTTCAACAATGGGGTCTGGACTTCATAGGAGAGATTTTCCCCAAGTCTAGCACTAGCTATTCTTGGATTCTGGTTGCTCCTGACTACTTTAAAAAATGGGTAGAGGCTATCCCCACAAGAAATGCAACAAGTAAAGTGGTAAATAATTTCCTGTTGAATAATATTATTTCTAGATTTGGATGTCCACAGAGAATTGTCATAGATAATACTATGTGTTTCAGATCTGAGGAGTTCATCAAATTTTGTGATAAATATGGAATGACAAGATCATCATCTGCTCCATATCATCCACAAGGGAATGGACAAGCTAAGTCCACAAATAAGAGCATGTTGAAGGTCATTAAGAGAACCTTGGATGATAATAAAAATGCATGGGATTCCAAGTTACAGTTGGCAATATGGGCTGACAGAGTAACTGTAAAGAAAGCAATTGGTGTAGCTCCATTTGATTTAGTGTACGGAATTCAAGCTAGAATGCCTCAGAAAAACTTGATGGGACTATACAATTACATCCAATTATATGATGAAGATACTATAGATGAAATGCAAGAAAGAATGAATGAATTGGTAGGATTGACTGAAACCAGAAGAGAAGCATCTTTGAGGAACCAAAAGTTGCAATTGCAAGTCAACACACTCTATGATAAAAGAACTGTAAGCAGAAAATTTGAAAATGGAGATCTAGTCTTGATGTGGAATGCCAGAATTGAAGATAAAGGAAAAAATGGCAAATTTGATCCTATTTGGTTAGGCCCATATCTTATTGAGAATACTTGGGGTGAAGATTCTTATATAATCAAAGATATATCTGACAATATTCTTGAATTGCCAGTTCATGGACAATTCTTGAAGAGGTATTTTTCTTGAAAAATACTTATTTTCTTCCATGAACAGTAGTTTTAGGGTTTCCTGTCGTTTTGTTTTTCTGTAAATCTTTGTAAGTATCCTTGTGCTATCTAGTTCTTTGTTTTTGTGTGTTGCTTTGTGCTCTCTGAAGAAGTTGTCATCTTACCAAATGTGTGGTCTACTCTCCCATAGATTCTAAATTCTTGTATAGACTCAAGTAGTCTATCATCCCCAGATAGAGCCATTGTTGGTCTGACTTTTTGTGTAACAGAAGTCTTTTGTTCAATTGTAGAAAGTCAAATTTTTTATTTCTAAGTGAAACATAGGTTTTTTGGATACTCCATCCATTGAAAAAAATTCATGAAAACCCTTATGAAAAAAACTCATGAAAACCCTATGTTCTCTCTATTCATAAATTTTCGGGTGCAAAATTTTTGAATTTTCAAGTGAGACGAATATTCTATCACTTTTTATCTTCTGTTCCCCTGAGACACCTTTTTTCTCATTTTTCCCAGCCGTCAGATCCAAGTAGATCTACCGCTGTTGTTACCTTGCTATGCAAAATTGCATGCTTTTTAAGCCTTGCGACATAGCGAATGCTGAGTATTTTGTGAGGTGGGACCGGAAAGTGAAGATACGGCGATCAGAGCTTTATTTTCTGAATGATTTATTGTGCAAGTACACGTTGCAACTATCGTCCAAATAGGAAAGGGGACCCAGTAGAATATCTGAAATAAGAGCCAAAATGATGATTTTTTTGACGCTTCACCACCACGCTATCGGAAAAATTAGACACTTCACCGTTAGAGAAGTATCGAGGCCCTGTGAAATCAAGAGGCAGTGACATTGCATTTTGTCGGTACCATGACTACACCAAGTGGCATGACAAGTAATAAATGTCATTGTCAGAAGCAAGTTAAATAAAAAAAATAACTATCTACTACCCCTTGCATTTTACGGTACAAAATTCATTAAAGTGTCAGAGCTCGCTACCTCGCTATCGAAAAAATCAGATACTTTTCCGTTAGCGAAGTAGTGAGGCCCCATGAAATTTGAAGGTCGGCAAGACCTTTGGTGACGTGGAATGATAATTAGGACTACAGTAAATTTTTGACAGGCGCCAACTATGCAGAAATCTATATTTCATTACTGCCTTTCTGATCGAATGTACAAAGAGATCCTAAACGTCAAATTGGAACGAAATCAACAGTCCTCGCTACCTCACTTTGAAAAATTGCATGCTTTTTAAGCCTTGTGACATAGTGAATATGAATCAAAAGATCCCGTGTAGTTTCCTCACCCTTGATTGAGTATATGATCAATGGCTGTCATCTTCTCGCTATGAAGAGTTGTGAGGGAGATAATTATAGCGACATAGCGAATAGGGCCCATCGCCTTCTTTCAAAGCAAATACAGTAACATATCATTTGACCAATTCTCGATTAGATTGACAATTGTCGTTGCTTCGCTATGGCAAGGTGCTCATTCTTTATGCATAACGAAGTAGCAACATGCTGACACATGTCCTCAGTTGTCAATGGGTCTAGATACAAGCACCATCAAGGAAAGAATTATATACATTGTAAGTTCTCATTGGGTAAATTGACTGACATGTCAAATATAACTCCTAGTTATTCTCTCCATCTCACATGATCGTAGGATCTTTGAAAATCGATGGCGCAGCTTTAAACACAGAATGTAGTGCCACTCTCTATATTAATTAGACATGAAAGCATCATCTGTGAGAAAAAATAGAGTGTAATATAGAGAGATTTCATCAGTTTCATCTTATGCGAGAAAATATTTGGAGCCATTCTTGTGTAGAAGCAATTACTAAAGGAAAGTGTGCCAAAGCCTAGTAGAAATTATGAAGTCATCTGTTCATGGAAAGTTTGCAGAAATACAGAGGAAAACAAAGACAAAATTCAAGTAAGTAGTACTACCATAATCCTCGTAGGCTTTTCAGTTTTGTAAGAAAAAGTCCAAGATGCCTCTGAAGAAGGGATTTTTAGGTGCAGTAAATTATTTGGATAGGAATGTGCATGATCATTTGCTTGAGTTGCTTCCTGAGTCTACTGTAGAGAAAGTACAAGTTAACAGGTTAACCTCATTGAACCCTAGGCTAAGGATAGCTGATGGATTGTATGATAAGGGTAATTGGGTTCAGGATGCTCAGACTTCTCAAATTGGTTTGAGCTTGTTCAAAAAATGGTTCGCAGAAAGGAAATTATATGCCCCTAATGCCAATATATGGAATTTTGATCTTGGAAAGCTTGTTGTTCCCAGTATGCTTATGGATTATGACCTGCTTGAAACTGTAGCAAAAAGTTATGATCAAGCCACTAAGGTAGTGAGAAGAATGGATGGTGAGGTTTTAATTACCATCAGTCCAGAAGAAATTAGAAAGGTTTTCAGTCTGGGACCTCTCACCATGTATCATGTGCCCATTAATTTGATAGAGTTAGAAAAAGAATATATGTTCAAAAGGAATGTAGTTAGACAAGGTGCATTGAAAGCCCACATAGGCAGAATTGGAAACCTACCAGCAATAACATCATCTTCTAAAGAACCTTTCAAGAAATCATGCTTTAATGCCAGGGTAGTAGAGATATACAGGACCCTGTGTAGAGTCTTCGGAGAGGGTGAAGAAGACTTTATTCCGATGAGCTTCATGTATATGATCACCCAAATATCATCTTTCGGTGTAGAAATAATTTTTGATTTTGCATCTTACCTAGCTAATGAGATTCACAATGGATTGGTGGGGATTGCAAAGGGCAAGGTGGAAAAGGTTTGGGGTCAGTACTCCCTATTGATGCATATGTTTCTTTTTAAAGGGGTTACATATTTCGGTAAAGAAATGGTTTTAAATAGGAAAAAAGAAGGGGAGGCACTACCAGTTCAATTATGGAGTGCAGACATGACTAGGGAAGCAGAAAATGCTAGTTTTGTTAGCTTTGATAGGCATTTTGCTTCTAAACTAAGATGCCTCATATTGAGTGACAATCCGAGAATTCCTAAGGCACTAATGCATCTGGTTAAGCCTATGGACAGACCCCATAGTTTAAAAGTTTCACATAATTGGGGAGATATCATCCCATATCCAGTCTCAACTGTCATTAGGGTCTATGGGTTCAAAGGGACACCCCATGTACTACCCTATCAGGTACCTTTAAAGGTAGGGGTAGCTGAATTTTTATGGCAGTTGGGAGGAGTGGAGGAGACCTTTTTGCACAAAAAGGGAATAGGATCAATTTTTCCTGCTTTTGCTATAGCTCACCAGTTTGTAATAACTAAAGAAGGGTGGATCTTCCTCTACAAATTTTTGGATCGGTATAAGATGGCAATATCTCATGCTCATTTTTGTGACACAAAAGATTTCTTTAATTTTTCTCTTAGACATAGAATCAAGCTTCGTCCAAGTCAGCATGAATTCTACTTCCCTAAAGATATAATAAGAAATGAATATTCTCTCCAAGAGCAAGAAACCAAGAAAGAAAAATGGAGAGTCTATTCAAAAGTTTTGGAGTTTACTAATTGTTTTGACAAAGATTACAGTCCTCTTAGTAATGCTGCAACTAATGCAGATAGGATAAATAAGCTCATGAGTACATTCTCAGAAATAATGGAGGTAATGAATGAAAAGAAACAACATTTTATTGATTCTTTTCCAGATAAAGCCAGAGAAGTTATGAGGAAATTGGGTTTCACCCCTAACATAGGAGTAGGTCCACTAGTTGTGCGAAAGAGGATAGGATATATTGTTATTCGGGATCAGATGCCCATTGTAAACAAAGAAAAATAGGTAATTGAATCTACTAATACTGTCCTTGAAGAAAGACCCCCTGAACCTTCTCCCAAAAGAAGAAAAATAATAAGGGAAGAGGAATCCCATGATGAAGGTTACTCACCTTCCCAAACTCCAATGAGAATTGAAGAAGAGCAGCTCACCAATGAGCAAATTGAACAAATGGGGTCGCAAGGAGGAGTTTTTGTTACTCAAGCAGAAATTGATGAAGGGAACCCCTAGGAGCCTCCTGTGCCAAGTTTTGAATTAATTGTAGCAGATTTCAGAGGAAGGGAATTAGACTCTATTTTGGAACAAGCCAGTCATTAATTTTTATCTGATAATAGTTTTGTAAAATCTAGGGCTTTCCATCAGTTTGCATGGAGGGAAAACATGCACATTTTTGAACAAAGGTGTAGGAATATGAAAGTAGAGCATCCAAAAATGGATGAAGCCTCCATTCAGAATCAAATAAAGGAACAAATGATACAAGAATTCCAAAATATAACCCCTGACGAGGGTAGAAAGATGGTGAAAAATGCAACTATTTTATTATTGCCCAATTGGGATATTGGTGATGCCTTAATTTTTAATTCTATGTCAAATAATTTAGGATTACAGGATCCAGATAAAAAGGAATTCTTCGGAACAACATTCAGTAATAATCAAGCTGTCCTTGTAATGTGGTCACTAAGAAGAGGATCCAGGACTACTCCATTATAGCCTGATGATTCAGGACTAACAAGGAGTATCATTGTGAGGAGGGTCACTGATACTTCAAATGTACAAGCAGCCTACATGAATGTGGACTATTCTAAATTTGCCTTGGCCACTACAAAAAGAGAAGAAAAGGAAATGACTGATTTGCAGAGTAAGTATGAAATAGTGGTGGATGCCTACAATCAAGAAGTAAAAAAGATAATTGAGCTGGAAAACAGGGTATCTCAATTGGAGAAGATACTTGGGAAAAGAAAGGTGGGAGAATATAGTACACTTAGAATTGCATACCCTTCACAATCATTTGTTGGATCAACCCCTATCATTGAAATACCTGACACCACTGAAAGGCCCCAATTCTATACTGCAGAGGACTTTGAAGCAGAAAAAACCAAATTACATGAGTTGTAGATAGAATTTAGAAATCAGCAGGAAGAAAAATTGAAGCAGGGTGTGGTATATTTGAGGGATAAAATACAATGGTAAACTTTTTATGATCAGTTGACAAGAATTGTAACCCTTATGGATGAGTTGAATAAAGAAAAGGATAGACTGACTTCTCTTGCGCAGAAATGGAGGGAGAGAAATAATGATATTACAATCATATGTATATCTGTAGTCCAAATGCCTTATCATCAAGTTGAGAATATTTTTGATTTGTTAAATAAGCTAGAGAATTTTGGTGATGAAAAAGATTCTTTACAGAGAAGATTAACACTCTATTTTTCCAAATATATGGCTTAAAAATTCACCCTATTTTCTTGTGCTTTAGAATCTGTTGATACAGTAAAGGAAAAGGAAAAATGGAAAAGGGAGATGGATGAGTTATTCAATGAAAGAATAATAAACATCATGAGTGAGACTGGCCACTACTTCTAGGGAAAAACAAACGAAGAGCTAGTAAAAATACAGTTGTTTTATACTGCTATGAGAAAAGAATTTGATGATTTAGAAGAAAGTGCAAATTCTTTAATAAAGATACAAAGAGAAGCTCTAAGTTTTGATTGGACAGATGATGATGTTTTTAATAAATGGAAAAATCATTTTATGGAACAGATGTCAGGAGACAATGAGGAGGAAGATGCGAAAGTAACAGTTACCCTTGTAATTAGTAATGAAGACATGGAAGATCCCCAGATTAAAGTGAATTTGCAGGTAACTGAAGATGATACATCACTTTCAGACCTCATGGCTATGTACTCCGAAGATGAAGAATGATTGTAAGATTAGATCATATTTTCTTGTCTCAACAAATGAGAAGCATAACATAAAGGGACCCACCAAAGAATGTTTGTTGTAATTAGCCTTTCTGTTATTTTGTTCTTGTCTTTTTGACAGAATTTTAGGTGAGTGCCCCTTTTTTTAGAGGGACACCTGTCATTTGTTTTTAGCCTAAAGCTTGTTGCATCTCACACTGTTTAAGTGAGATCCCAAGGCTAAAGAGAGGGTCCAAATTCTTTTTCTTCTAAGTATTGTGCTTAGTCTAGTTTTTGGTCCAAATTTTGAAGGCAAGTTTGTAATGTATTTTTTTGTCAAATTTTCTGAAAATACATGAAGATAGAATGAACTGTGTTTCTTTCTGAAGGCTATTCTGAGGTTATTGTAAAAGATATACCATTTTCAAAGGAAATGAATACAAACTATGAACTGTCCCCATATCAGTTCTTTTTGAATTTTATCTCCTTCTCAATACTTAGCTACCTTGATGTTGTATGAGTAAAAGCTTGTACAATTGAATGCAATCTAGTTAAGTTGTATATCCATCTATCATTGTTGTTAATTCAATGGATTAAATAAAAGCTTTGATGAATGTGATAGGATTCCTTAAGTATTGAAAAGGATTTTGAATGATAAATTCTGATAAGAATTGCTGATAAAATTTGTTGTAAGGCAACAAATTAGATCTTAGATTTTGCTATAGACTCTAAACCCCAATGGATTAGGCACTGATCAAGTTATTTCAGCTGAAGGAGAAATATCTTACAAATGGTTTTTCAAATGCACCATCAAATCAAATTTTACTTTTATTTCCTGTAGATCTTCAAAGTTGGCCAGCACTTGTCTGCATGGAATTTTTTTAGCTTCAGTTAGCCATTGTTGTTGAAAATGTCTGCAGATATATAGAAGGCTTCTTGGCCATATCTGTTTATGGGATGTGTTTAGCAAGTTAGTAAGAATTATGTATATATTTGAGGATCTTGAAATGAGAATCAGAATGAAACTAAGAATAATCCTCATACAGTCGTTTCAGTTTTGAACCATCCCTGGGTATACCCACCCTGGTTGCGCAGAGCCAAAAGAGTAGAAAACCATTTGTAGTTTTGTTGAAGTTGGGTCCAAATACCTTACATATGCAATTGTTGATAAGAATAGGCTAGTCTTTAGATTGTGTATGTACTGTCATTCTGGTATCAAGCATTTTGTCGCTTAGTAGTTTTAGTACCATTTAAAACACCAACACATCTTTTTATAAGGGATCAACTTGTCATCCTTTGTTTGATATTCATTATTCACTTGGTTCACAACTAGTTGAGAATCCCCATAGATGTGTAGCTTAGTTATTTTCCATTCAAGGGAAATTTTGATCCCATTTGTTAATGATTCATACTCTGCAATATTGTTTGTACATGGGAACAATAGTTTGTAGGACTTTGGGATCGTATAACCATGAGGGGAAACAAACAAAACCCCTGCTCTAGCTCCATTCTGTGTATGGGATCCATCAAAAAACATCTTCCATGTTCTCTCAGTGATGTACATGATTGAGGTATCTAAAACTCAATTTGCATAGGTGCTACATCTTCAAGTGGGAAGTCAGCCAACTGGTCGGCAATGGCCTGTCCTTTGATTGCCTTACGTTCAACATACTGAATGTCAAATTTAGAAAGAATCATCATCCATTTAGCAAGATGACCAGTAAGTGCAGCTTTATTTAATAAATATTTCAAAGGGTCTATCTTGGCAATTATGTGAACTGTATGTGCCAGCATATAATGTCAAAGTTTTTGGGAGGAAAAAACTATAGCAAGGCATGCTTTCTCTATAATTTTATAATTTAGTTCATAAGCCACCAAATTTTGACTAATATAGTATATGGCTCTTTCTTTACCCATCTCATCACTTTGGGCTAAGAGTTCTCCTAGAGAAGAATTCGTAGCTAAAATATTCAGGATCAAAGGTTTTCCCAGAATGGCTGGCATCAAAACTGGAGGTTTTTCCAGGTAGCCTTTGATTTGATCTAAACTTTATTGATAGTCACTATTCCAAATATGGGTAGATCCTTTATGCATATTTTTATTGAAAGGTTGAGCCTTATCAACTAATTGAGAGATAAATATTCTTATGGATTGTAGCCATCCTTGTAGACCTCTAAGCTGACTGATAGTCTTTGGTGGAGGCATATCCATGATAGCTTGGACCTTTTCAGGGTCAACCTCAATGCCTTTTGCTGAAATGATATAACCTAGCAATTTTCCAGAAGTAACACCAAAGGCACATTATTTTGGATTCAGCCTAAGTTGGAATTGTTCCATACGGTCCAATATCAAACTAAGATCTTTGAGATGTGTGTCTCGTTTCCCTATAGATTGGCATATGCAACTCAAATATGCCATATGGACAGATTGAGTAAGAGTCAAGAATGCTTTGGGGACTTCTCCATACTTGGTTATCTATGGACAAGGGCCAATATTTCCGCTTAACTTGAGGATTCTTATTTTGAAATCCATGAGTGGGTACACTGAAGATGTAGACAAAGTAAAAATTAGATTGATGAATCTTTTAGAGATGGATGAGAAATAGACAATTGCATTGGAGCACATGGCCAAACATCAAGCTATCATGAAGAGATAGTTTGACAAGAGAGTCACAATAAAATCCTTTAGGATTTTTGACATTGTTCTACTTTGGGATAACGTGAAAGAAAATCTTGATAGCCATACCAAGTTTCAACACTTGTGGACCAACCCTTATCAAATCGTGAAAATTCTTGGAGAAAACACTTTTATGCTTCAGTCCCTTACAGCGGGAATTTCTTCCCTTGCCTATAAATGGGCAATTTCTAAAACATTATTTTGAAGCCTAAAAGAACCCTATTTTTAAATTAAAAAAAAATTAGTTAGATTTTATTTCTGCAATTAGTTACATTTTATTTTTGCAAATGTGTTTGTTTTCTACAAGAGTGTTTTCTTTTAGTTGTGTGTTTCCTTATAGTCATGTGTTTACTTTTAAAGTTGTGTCAATCCTAGGGGTAAACATGCACTTGAGATTTTATCTTAAGATATATTACTAACTACTCTTTTGGTTTCAATTTTAGGAAGAGGTATTTCCTTGTCAAAAAATTTGACAATTGTGTGTCTTATACCAACTAAGAAATGGACATTACTTGCAGAAATAGGGAGACTTTTAGTCTAAAATTCAAGATTCTAGACCAACGAGTTCTCAACACTTTGTGAATTTAAAAAATCAATTCTTTTAGGTGTTCTTGAATTAAGGTTGAAGATGGCAAGGGATGATCCAAACCCCAATTATTTCAAACAAGAGGGGTCTTCTCAAAGGATTTCTAAGATCATTGTTTGGTGTAATAGTTTCTAAAATGTTTTAAAAGAGGAACACAAGGGATGTTCATAAAAGATTAAATCCAAGAAATGGCATTGATGTCCTGGCTACATAGTCTAACCGTAGTCAAGATATAGAAAAAAAAAATACACAAAAACAAAAAGAATGGTGTTAAGATTGAAGGATTCTAAAAGATCTGAAATGGAAAAAGGATACATTTTATGAACAAAGTATCTTGTACCAAAATATTTCTTCGTCAAGTAGTGACATTCTGAACTACATGGAGCGACTATTCAAAATTTTCCAAAAAATTAAAAGAAAGTGAGAGCCTGCTACGAGCCCTTGAACCAATTCTCTCATTTGGTCAAGCAAGCAATCAATAAACAACCTTCATAAAGATTCTTAATGGATGAGCTAGGAAGGGTGGAAGATTGTTTCCATATCAAAAAACTTTGATAGATTGCACCCTAAGATGTTGAAGGGAATGAATACATGAATCACACACCAAGCTCAAAAGTTTTGGATCCTAAAGTTTTGACTGTGAAGTCATTTGAAATACGCTCAAGGCATTTGAAATTTAGTTGATGTTTGACACATGTCAAAAGAATTTTTGCTGATGGAGAAATGCCTTTGTCATTTCTTTCTTTTTTGGGGCTATCTATTGTGGTTCCACAATGCATGCCCCATTCCCTAGTAGGAATGGGGACCCCCTACTATGTTCTTTTGGATATGAGGCTCCTAATCTGGGACCCGAGAAAATTAATGGGGTCTTACCTAGTCCCCTTACTTGCATCTGAGGTCCTTGTTCGGGAGTCAAATTTTCAAGGAATATGTCATTTTTTGTCAAAAAGTCAGTAAAAAAAATTTGTGATTGTGCACTTGCATAGCTTCCCTTTTGTGCAAGTGTGCATCACCTTCAACGATGCACCAAAGTGCACCTGCATAGATGAACATGTGCACATCGATGCACCACTAAATGTGAGTGGGGCTTATAATAACCCCTCCACCTCCTTTACCCTCATTGCATTTTCATTTGTCTTCTGCACAAACCTCCCAAACTTTGTAGCTTCACACTCCTGCATTCAAATAGGTGCTCAAAAGTCACTGCCACACCTCTGAATGCAACTTCCTTAATCTTGAGGTGCACTAGGATGAGAATGTACACACAAATAAAAAATAAGGGACCAAGGATTGATGCGCACTAGTGCACCTAACTTGGTGTACAAGTGCACACCAAACCCTCCATGTGCAAAACTTAAAACAAGAAGCACCAAGCAAGGTGGAGTGTGAGGTCATACACCTAATCTAATGCACCACTGTACACCATCTATAGCTCAAGAAAATCCAAAATGACTGCACACTTGACTTGGTGTGTAGATGCACACCCCACATGTGTGCAATAACAAAAAACTTAGAACTTGCAAAAACTAATGGGTGCACAATAGTGCACCCAGCTTGGTGCACTACAGTGCACCACCCAAATGCAAAAACCCCATGCACACCAAGAAAAAGAAAAACCTCTATGCACAAAAGAGTTTTAAAAATAATCAATAAAAGGTATGTTCGGTGTGCATTTGTGCACTTAACCTAGTGCACAAGTGCACACCAAATCTCAGCACCCATATACAACTCAAAAACACCAAGGAAATAAGGTGTGCACCTGTGCACCTAATCTGGTATGCAGGTACGCACCTTATATCTTTAAAAAAAAAAATTATATAAAAGGGATAACATGATATTTTTTATGCATTTGGTTTTGTGATTAAATATTGTTGTCACCTTGTTATTATTGACTTTGAACTAATGGATGTCTTTCTTTTGTCATGTAGTTATAATGGCATCATCATCCGATTAGAAAATGTCACCAAAGCCTGTGGTATTCAAGTTCTAAGGTGTCCCATCAAAATCAATATTCTAGGATGATTATGTAGAGATTAAGGAGGGCCAACTAATCTAATAGAGTTCCTTAGGATATGCAACAAGCCAAAGGAGAGATCAACTTTGGTTCAATCTGATAAGGGTTGGTGAATGCAACTTCACATCCAACATCAGTATAGTCATCTGATCTCATAATGACACTAGCACAACACTTTGTTCCTAAGGAAAGGGTAGTTTAGAGCATAACTAGAGAAGTTATTCTTGACCTCTAACCTGACAACATTGAGAGGGTCTTTCATCTCCCTAGGGTAGATCAACTCATCAGACTCACTTATGAGGTAGTAGAAATGTGGTATACGAAGCACCTAAAAGAAGCAACAAAAATCATTCAATCTTCCTATCTCATTGAGAAGACTCCTCTAGGCAAGGTAACTTGGAAGGTGGATATGACAAGTGCATATATGAAGGAAGATATTAGATACTCAATCATTCTTTTGAGTAGAGTGATGGGTCTACCAGTAACTAGGCACCTAATGTCTTCATGGTGCATTTCATTGAGACTATCAAGACGACAAGGATGCCACTTGGTTGTGCTACCACATTGAGTGAAAACTTGTGTGAACAATTGGAGGCAGTCAAGAATAAAAAGAAGTTCTATATGACTTCATAGATGGTGTATTTTCTATCTGCTAGGATGAGAAACTATCTTGGATTGTACAAAAGGGGCAGCATGCAGGATCCTACTGCCTAGCCTTACATTCATAGAGGGAGACTATGAGAAAAGATTATCTGATGATGTAGTAGCATAGATAATAGCTCTTGGGGCCTACTAAATTCAATTCAAAACATTCATGTATCTAAAGGTAGCTAGTGCCATTGTCAACCCAAAGAAGCTCTCTAGATATCCTTGTGATAGACTAGTCCTATTGGAGATTGCACGACAAATTGAGTTTGCATATGACACGGTGAGGAGACAATGAAGACCCTATTAGACATTGCCCCTAGTCATTGACATGGGAAAAATATCCCCTTAAGGAGTAAAATTTTTCCAGGCCTTGTTTTGACAGTATTGGTAAAGGTTAGAGTCTAGTAGGCAAGGAATTTCACCATGAAAAGGCTATAGAAGATCATTGGATGAATGCAACAAATAACTACAATGTCTGTATCAAGGACTATTGTAGGATGACTTTGTATTTAGCTAAGAAGGCTTTAAAAATAATAATTCTTGAAGAGATATTATAGCAAGATTTCAGGGAGCTGCTAGACCCTCTGTTTAATATGGACAAGATTAGAGAGAGACCCATAATGAACATTGAGGTTGACAGAGAGGAGAGTGATGATATAAATCATAGGGCAAGGAATTTCATTAGGATGATGTATGATTGGATCAAGAAGCCATTCTAACTTGATCCAATACCTAATACAATGATTTTCCATGCACAAGCCCACCCTGACAAAGTAGAGGAAAGAAGGTTACCATTCCTACCTCTACAGCCTAGTCACCAATAAGGCCAAAAATAGTATACCAACTTGACTACCCAGTTGGATACTATTACCCTCCTAAGAGAAAAGGAAAAGGCAAAAGAAAGAGGATTTCTCCTCAAAGGGCCAAGATCGAAGAGGGTGAAATACAAGCGCCTCCTTAGAAAAAGGAAAAGAATGTGCAAGGGTCAGATGATACTAGAGCTACTCAAGTCCAGGTAGATCCTCAATTGCCACCATTTGCACCCAACTAGACTGGGGGTGACATCTAACAAGTCTCTCCTCCTCCATAAATAGAACTAGCATCCCCTTCTACCTCCAAGAAATAGAAAAGGATTAAGATTCACATGAACAAAAGGCAAAGGGTACTTAAGAGAATGGTTCCTTTCCCATCTATCCCTAAAACTATTCCTAAGGGAGAAGAAGAAGAAGAAGAGGAAGATGAGGAGGAAAATGTGCCCCTATACAAAAGAACCTAGCTAGCTAGAGTCATAGAATAAGAAAAGAGGAGAAGTTCTACAATAACACTACTATCCACTCCAAAGGAACCTTTGCAAGTTTCTTCTTTAGAAGATGAAGTACAACAATGGATGGATGAGTATGATGTTGAGGGCGATGATGTGTTTAAAATGTTAGATTTTGACTTTGTGCCCATGGGAACCAAATTGGTTACGGATAAGATCAAAGATACCCCTACAGGTGAACCCCAATAGGAATACTGGATGCAAATGCCACCAGAATCACAAGGTCCTAATCTTACTCCATCCCCACCACAATTAATGGTGGTGGATAAAGGCTCAGTTACTTCTCCACCTCCAAATTTTGAAGAAGAATGGGTTTGAAAAGAGCCTTAACAAGAGGAGGAGCCATAGCAAATGGCAACTATGAAGTGTCAAAAGAGGGACAAATGGTAGAATATTCTAGATCAACCTCCCAAGATTCTAATGTGAAAACTATAGGGTCTATAGAGATAGAGGCCATAGAAGGAGAGCCTTCACAAAGAGAAAGAACTCGAGGGAGGAGTAATAAGGCAAAGGAGGTAGCTAAACATACTCCTTCATTCTCTCAAGTTGGGCCTTTGGTTGAGTGAGTACCAAGTTGGCTTAGGAAGGAAATAATGAGAGATAGGAAACCACAATTCTATGCCAATGAAGAAGATCTCATTGAATTGGTTGAGGTCCTAAATAAACTTGAATCCCCATCACATGAAGCAAGAGCATTGGTATTTATCAAAAACACTTGAGATTATGATTTTTTTGCTCAAGTGGCTATCCCTCCCTCTAAGGTAGATACAGAAAGCCTAGGGCCACATGATTACCAAATTAGAGAGGTCATGCTTGGGAAGCCCACATTGGATACAACTAGATTGATGGTTACCATAGGGATTAAGGAAGTTTTCAAGAGCTTAGCAGAAGAAGGGGCTGAACTTAGAACACTTCGAAGGAAAAATGAATTCCTGAGGTGATATTTAGCTGAAGTTGTTGGTCCTCTAGATCTTGATCACCTCAATGAGACTCTAAATGTTGGACTTAGAGAAGGGGGAGGTGTGCATCTGGACCCATTTTTGAAAGCCTATCAATAGTGGCAGGAAAGTTTTGAAGAAATGGGTGTTTTGATCATCCAAGGGAATTTGAAGTTACTACATGCTACACAGGAGAATATAAATAAGATGGTAGTGATTTTGAAGTGGGATTTTAGTATACTAGATGAAGTACATGCTTGGAGCAAAGACTTACAGGTTTTGCAAGTCAAAAAGGGGCAAACATATAGGATTTTGATAGATGTATATACATCAAAGGAATTGGATTTGATTGATGATTAGGTTGAGAAGATTTTGGATAGTAATAAAGTAATGGAAACATTACATGCAGAGATCTATAAGCTCAAGGACCAAGCTCGAGAGAAAATTTTGGAAGTAGAGAGGCATTATAGTGATGCATGCTTAGAGATTTTGAAGATGAAGAATGGGAGAGGTTATTTCCTATAGAGGTAGTAGTGGAGAGTTTCAGGAAGATTTTTGACGAAGCTTCTAATGATGAGGACATCTAACAAGCTTTTAGAACAAAGGAAGCCTTATTAGAGTTGGATACCAAACTTGAGGATTTTGTTGAGACTTGAATTGAGGTAGACAACTATAGATAGAAGGTCAAGGAAAAATACAAGGCTTTAGATTTACCTAATGTAGTAAAGATTACTAAGATTATAGAGAAATTCAAGGGCAAACATCTGTACATAGCTTTGGGATGAACTAGAATTTTAATTTTGACACTCAATAAAATTTTGAGATGCAGGTTTGCAAGTCCATAGGTACACTTTTCTAGAAATGATCTGATAGTTAATTGCCAGTTACAAAAATAGAACTTTCCATGCATCAAAAACAAATTCTAACAGTAGTTTAACTCTGAAAAACACCTAGTGAAAGATCAGCTTCCAATTTTGGCACTTCCAAACACTTGTACTTCGACTGAAACCTTTCTTATTCTTTCTCCTCTCATAAATTTCTTTTTTTTTTACATGTAAAGGGTCATGCATCTAATTAATGAATATAAAATGGATGGAGTCCTACTAAGCACCAATTAGATTGTTAGTTTGTATATAATTAGTTTTTTTAATTAAATTAAAAGAATATTATTGCATGAATATATCTCTCACTCTCAACACAAATTGAGGAGACAATTTCTTATAAATACTCCATTGTAATATGTAATTGGGGCCACCATTATTTTGCAATAAAATTATGCTTTTGGTGCTTGCATTTGGAGTGCAGTGATTCTTGCCTAAGTGTGTTATATTTTGTGGATGTATTTTCTATCACACTCATTTCAAAGTCCTTCTTCATTTCTTAGAATTTGAATTGCATTGAATTACGACCAAACTAAATACTCATTTTTATTAATAGCTTTCATATTTTCTTAGCATTTTAAATATCATCTAGATTAAAATGCATCCATATAGTTTAATTTACTTTTACTTGTTACTAGATTAAATTGCACATCATTTAGATTAAATGCATTATCATATAGTTGCATAAAACCCTTCGTACTATAAGTTCTAGTTGCTTGCTTCTTGATCTAAGAGAAAATAGGAAAAATCCTTCTAGTTAAAAGGCAATAGGTCACTCTGTTGGACCTCTCAAATAAACAATCCAATGTTTATTATGGGATGAGCTCGCAAGTAAAGACTATGTTGAAGTGTATGTGAGGATCCGAGTCCCCCAGTTTTGCATATACAATCATCATTTTAATCATCATCATCATCATGATCATTAGAATAATCATCATCATGATTAGTAGCAGCATCAGGAACATCAAGACCATCATCGAATTACTCTTGATCTTAATCCACTTCCTCCTCTTCCTCGGTATCTTCTTCTTCCATCACATTATACTTTATCGACCTTTCCTTTAGATCATGTCTAACAAAAAATGACCAACCCAGTTTATGTGGAACCTTTGAGTAAAATATCTTCTCAAATTGGCTTGAAAGAACATAGGGCTCATTCCCAACTGGCACAAACAACCTTGTATTAACCATTACAAATGTATTCTCATGCTCAATAATAGTTCTATTAGGATCATTTTGATTGAGTCATAGTCTGTACCATTTGATGACATAGAGAACTAATTTTAAGGAATTAAAGTCATAGTCAAGTATATCAACTAAAATTCCATAGTATCAATTTTGAGATTCTCGAGGATTTTAAAATTTTCTAGATGAAATATTGGTCACCTAGAAGACTGCACTTATCCGATAATCACAAGTTCTCTTTGTGTAATCTAAATCTTTGATGCAAAATTTATAACCATTGTAAAACAAAACCTTGCAGTGTTTCACCTGCAATAATGTCAAACATGTATAAATTATTCCATCATGAGTTCAAAAAAATATGGTCGATTAATAAACTTATAAGTACCTGGAGATCTCTTAAACCATATACTAAATCTATTTCCTTTTGTGTAACATTGGGATCTCCATTGGAATGATCTTGTTTAACCAATGAAGATAAGGATTCCTATTTTAATTAATGACTATAATGTTGACATCATTCAATCCATACCATCATCTAATCTTGATTATTTGCAATAAATAAATGTATTGCATCCCACTCTTTAGAAGTTGTACAAAAGTAAATAGATGACTTACAATAGATTTATTTTAAAGTATAAGAATAAATTAACTACAATAACATCTCATAATTTATTACCTTTTACTTTCCTAAATCTACCCTTCCCCAACAAGTACTCCCCTTCAAATTCTTTAATGGAGTTGAGATCCCAAATGCAATCTATATGGGTCTTTGTTGCAATATTAGGAAGATATTGAGTAACGTACACCATCATCTGGCATGCCATATATCCCTCAATCATATAATCCTTAGGATGTTCTCTTTGTCAAACCAAACCCTTCAAAAATTTCAAGTGTCTCTCAACCATCTACATTGACCTAGGTTGTACAAGTTAACACAATTCAGTCTCCTCAACTTGGTGTATGAGTTAGTGTTCTTGTGCATTGAAAAAAGTTGAAGGCAAACACTTTTGCATTTCACACATTAGTATAGGAATTTTTTCTTCCAAAATTTTATATCTTCTTTATGGATTTATTTTCTCTAGATGACAACTTTACAATATATTACTTGTTTGATATATTTAACAAATATCACTTCTTACCTCATGTATTTTCCAAGATCATATATCACTTGTTTGATATTATTGTCAAAGTTTTTTGGGAGTGATAGGGGTAGCACATACTGCAACAATTGTCAACCTATCATTTTTTTCTTTTCTAATGTAATACAATGAAAATTGAATGCAGTTTCACAAATATATTATAAATACAAAAGATTGTGACTTACCTTGGTGAAGGTATGCCAATTGTGCATTTTCAGCCTTGGAAAAATTCACTTTTCTTTGACATGAGATTGCTTATATTCATAGAAAATTCTATAGGAAATCTAATTTTTTGTATGACTTATTTTATGGCATTACTTTGTTGCTCCAATAAAAACCAGGGAAGGGTACTTGCATTAATCTAGTCTCCATTGTTATTTGATTCAATGATATTTTTTATTGCATGATTGGAATCATGAATGTCACTACAAATTTTGGAAAGTTTTCTTTGTCACACCTTCCATCCAATATTTTTCATAGTGACTCTATTACATTCTTTCCATTATGCATAGTATCAAATAAATGCACAATTTTTGGCTTATCATAGTGTTGAGTTGTCATTTTTCACGATGCTTAATGATAGACTCCTCACTTGAAAAGCTAGTCTAGGATCAACTCCAAGGTTCTAGATGATCTTGTGACCTAGTAGAATCCACTCAATTGAAGATAAATTATTAGTTTGAACCAATTTCAAATAAGACATTTGATCTATTTTTTTGAAAAATAACCACAAAGAGATATATTTTTTGTATTTTCTATTTTGTGATGAAATGCAATCTATCAATGAAACTATATGAATTCCTAATTTAACCAAGTGTTGGCAAAAAAAATAACAAGGATAAGGTAACATGAGATGAAAGAAAGTAACTTGAAAGGAAAATTCTTAATAGACATAAACCATGGTAACAACACATCTAAGAGTTAAATCATTGAAAAGATCAAGTAGGAAACTAATGAAAATAGGAGCAACACTTCTTCAATTCCACTGATGCAATCATTGATGGGAACTTAGTAATAACCAAAAGATGTTTCACTTCTCATGAAATTGCAAGGCCATAGAAAGTGAGCTCATGTGAGACAAGAAGCTATGTAGGAATAAGAGGGTGATCTTTTCTCCAACTCAATATGTTAGAAAAATTCATTAACATGAGGAAAACACCAAAACTAAAAGATTGCACAATAAAATCAACACAACAAAACCATTGGCTCCATTATTATTCATGAACATGCATTCACAAAAATAACACACTTTAGCAAGAATAACTACACTCAGAGTGAGAGCACCAATAGCATATATTATTGCATCAAAATAATAGCTTGAAGTACATATTACATCCAAAAATTTATAATAATTCATCTCCTCTTTTTGTGTTGAGAGTAAGAGCTCTTAGAATGCAAACATATGCTTAAAACTAATAAAACAAATCTAACTATATACAAATTGACTCTCTAAATGGTCCTAAGTAGGTATCCACCCTTTTTATATCAATTAATGGGTGCATGATCCTTTACATGACTTAAAACAATAAAAGAAGAAGTAGATAAGAAGAAGAAAGCTACAAGAGGATCTGAGAGTTACTAGAATCTCTAAAAATAGAAGCTTGACCTTCTCTAGGTGTTTCTAGGAGTTGAATTGCTTTTAGAATGTGTTTCTAGTGAATGGAAAGCTCTAAATTAATAATTGGTATTTAACTATCAGTGCATTGTTACTTCTTCAAAATTATCGACACACCTTGTGCTCCTTCAAGACAAGTTCCAAAAATCTAAAATTTTCCCAAGTGTCAAAAATGTATTTCTAGCTTCTGGGTTTTGTACCCCTTTATACTAGAGTGATGTCTAGGTGTTTTCTCTTGAATTTCTCTATAATGTCTGCTACTTTGGAAACTTCAAAAAAATCCAACATTTTATACTTATCTTTAATTGTATGTTAGTAATTATTGACCTCTATAGGGGTCTCCACAAAATCCTCTAGTTTAGTGTCTAGTTCCAACAATACCTCTTCAGTCTTAAATGCTTGCCTAATATCTTCATGAGATGAAACATCCTTGAAAGTTCTTTTAAATTGTTGGACAACTAATTACACTAACTTGAGCTTTATTTTTTACTCATCATAAAAAAAATCTCAAGGGTAGCAGTTGTGTAGTACTTTTTTGCTTCCAAAATCTACTCTTGAGTCTGATCCCTTAACCTCTAAATATCTTCATGAAGTCTTTCCATGACCTTATTTCTGGTAGCTATCTTCAAGCTCTTCCATTGTATACACCTCCATGAGTGTATGATACCTTTGACCTTTTATAGTTGTCAAACTTTGGAGGTCTTTAGCTCATGTATGTACCTCATCCATTAACCCAAAATCCTAATTCACTATGGACACCAGTTTATCTACACTTGACTGAATATAGTGCAATAGGTTCAAATTACCCTAGATTATTTGTAGGTCCTTTTCCTCAAAATTATCACGTTATTTTTTACATGCTCCCAAAAATGGATCCATTTTTATTTTCCCCTTTTCCTTTCCCTATAGTGCCATAGCAAGAGTGATTTTTAGGTAATCTTGGTCTATTGGTCTCACTATTTCGTGTAGATAACTTCTCATAATGTCCTTTTATTTATGTAGCATGACCAATTCTAACTCATTTCTATCCATATTCTTGAACACCTCTTTCACGCCCATAGTAATCAATACTTTGGTGGTGTCTATCTTGGGCTTTCCTAATAGGACCTCCTTGATTTGGTAATCATTAAGAGTCAAATCCTCAGTGTCAGCATGTGGAGGAGGGATGGATATATTTGCAAGTAAGTCTTAATCTTGATTCTTCATAATGAAGACTAATGGTCATGCATCACCCATAGGTAGCTCAGGCTTCTTGATGGCTTTTACTAGCTCATACATTCCCTCCTTAGCAATTACATATAACCACCACTTTTGTCAAACCATGACCTCCCTCTTCATCCAAGTAGGTGTAGTTCCCATTGGAGACATATATTTTAATGAAGAGGGGGTTTGCACTATAGGTCCCTTTCCCTTACTAGTCCTCTCTAGAGTTATTTTTTGTTGAGCAAGATTACCAGTTTGAGTCTTCGTTTCTACTTAGGCTAAGGTCTCAGCCTCAGTATTGTGAGGATTTTTTTGGCGTTCCTCATGTATTTTCCCCTCCTTTGATACTTAATTAGATTTCCTTTTCTAGGGCTCTTCATATTCCTCTAGTGCTTGGTCTTCTTCTTTAGTACATGAAGGAAGTAGTGCCATGGATCCTTTGTCCATAAATTATAGATCTTGAGATGGTAGTGGGGGTAGGCCCAAAGGTCTTTAGGGTAGAGGTGGTAATTGGTTGCATTCCTCTCCTAGGGATTGACTCATCAAAGTATCCTATATCTTCTCCCCTATCATCTCAGTGCCAATAGGCATGAAACCAAAATCTGAGAGGTTAAATATATCAATCTTTTGACCCTCCATATATGTGATCCACTGTTGTTGCTCATCTTTCAAAGTTGTAACCTAAACAAGTTCTTTTGGATTGGATGGTTAGAGTGGAACTCCTCCTTCTTTCCTTTGGTAAGGCCTTGGCTAAGTGATTCCCATGACTCAAGGGAACATTATCAATTTTGTTCCCTGTCTTATTCTTTCACTTTAGGAATGGTTTCAGGCACCTATGGAAGAGGCATATCCTTTTTTCTTCAATTTTCTCCTATGTGACCCTCCCATAGTAGAATCAATAATGATCTTCTTAGATCTTGAGGGGGAGCCTTCTTCCTCTTGACCTAGTAGTGTAACCCTCTATTATTGTTCTTGTTCTGGCTCCTATTTCTATTCAAGTGGAGGCACTTTCTCAGTCTCTTAGACTTGAGCTACCTACTCATCTTGAGGCTCTACTTGTTTAGGAAATTGTTGTGATTATTGAGGTGGCTAGACCTGATCCATTTTTTCACTACCCTTTGTTACTCTCTTCCTTTTTTTCTTTCCCTTAATTGTGCTAAAGTACTCAACTTTCCTCCCATGTTGATATATTATTTATGGCCTCACTAGGGATTGAGCAAGGAAGGTTGGTATTGTGACTTTTACACCTTTACCCCTACTTAGGCATGTTGTGGATTGAAGAGGAATAGCCTAGGGAAGCGGATCAAGTTTGAATGGTTTCTTGATCTATTCCCTTATCAAATGGACAATATGTTGAGCTCTATTGTTGATGTTTGCATTTTCATCCCTTCCAATTTTTGCATTCATTATGGGCCTATCATATATCTTATCCCCATTGTATAGTGGGTCTAAGACATCTTTTGTGTCTTTCTCAACAACCTTCAATGTGATCTTCATCTTAAGCACCTTTTCCACTAAATATAGATTCATTCTACAATAGTCTCTAATTCAGACATCATAGTCATCTATGGGATTCATCTAGCGATCCTCTAGTGTGTCTTCATGCATGAACTAATTCCATGCCTGATGTTGCACCCTTCCAATATTATCAAAGTATGGGAAAGGAGAGTTGTACTCTTCCAATTGTATTGATCTCATTCATAATCAAAGTTCATTATATACTAATTTTTCTTGAACTCAAAGGAACCTATGGTGATCGGTCATGCCCATGTCTTTTTGTGATGTTTCCTCACTTTGCCATATGCAGATGTGAGTTGCCTAGAAATCTTCAACAAAATGAGCCTTCTAGAAGGATATCTTGGGAGCTTCATTGGGTTCACATGTGCACCTACTACCCTTAGGTATGTGAATGTTTTCAGTAGGATGTAGTAGGCACCAATCTTTGTGATTTTGGTTGTTTGCTCTAGTAACATTCATTTAGTATAATCACCCTCTATGAATTGGATAATTGTGAATATAAATTTTTCATTCACCATCATGAATTATTTGCTTTTATTTGAAAGCCTTCTTCATTAGCTATGGGTATACCACATAAGGCCATAAATTAGCATCTTGCATGCTACCCCTTTTATAAAGTTTTAGGTAGTTGGTTGTCCTAGCCACTAGTAAGGACACCATGTATGATGTCACGTAAAATCTTGGATCAGCTTTTATTTCTACTAGTTTCTCATGTATATTATCACTAAGGATAGTAGCCCAATCCATTGGCATTTTTGTTGTCCTGATGGTTTGTATGAAGTGCACCATCCAAATGTTAAGGTGTCCCACTATAGGGAGCCCCATGGATTTTCTTAAAAGTACTATGGCATATCCAATGAAATTCTTCACATAACCCTGAGTCATGTTTACCTTTCTAACTCTATGGTCCACTGGTGTTCTATCTATTAGGAAGGAAGATTGAATTATTTCCTTGGCTTTTTTTTGTTCTCCCTATACCATCTTTCTGCCTAGTTATAGGTCATCTTTACATATTGATCATCCCTTAAGAGATGAAAAATCCTCTCAATATTTCTTGTTCTGAGGTCCAAAACTATCTCCACTATGATAGACATGATAGCCTTTTCTTCAAGCACATAATGTTCTACCAATGTCATAATTAACTCAAAAGATTGTACAAAAAATTTGATGTGATACTTCATTCACTAGCCCCGACCTGATCATAGTTGATAACATTATGGATATATCTTTAGGCTTGTTTCATATGGTGAGGAATGCATTCCAGTCAATATGTCTAAGATCATTGCCTCTAATTCCTGCATGTCCATCTTGGAAGTGAAATTTCTTTGGTGTTTCTTGGTATTTGAAGGAAACAAGCTTAAGAGAAATATTATCTTCCATTGAGGATGATGATGATACCATTATATCTACACACATGAAAGACATTAGTCCAAAGAGCTAAAAATATCACCCAAAATAAACCCTAATTGTCAAAAAATCTAACCTAAATCACCAAAATAGTGGGAAACTAGTTCAATCCCCCCCATAGATCTAGAATAAAAAATAACACACATTATTTACCTTCATAGGCATGCTATGTGTGCTCAAATAGTTCCTTAATAACTATTTTGGCGCAGTTGCACACCTACGCACCTTGGTGAGGTGCACACATGCGAAGCAAGTGTGAAGGGGGGAAAACTTAGTCCAATGTTTTTTTGTGTGCACAAAGGGTCTACACATGTGCACCTTGATGGGGGGTGCACCCTTATATATGCCTTTGTTTTTTTTTAGAGAAAGGTGTGCATGTGTGCACCTTGGGGAGGTGTGCACATGCACACCTTTCCTTGGGTTTTAGTTAGCTTAGGTTCTAGATTTCATTCCAAAAAGATGCACACATGTGAACCTTGAATAGGTGTGCATGTGTGCACCTTTTCTTGTCTTTATGCCTTAGGTTTTATGTATTTGTTTATGCAAACAAAGTTGTGAACCTTGAAGAGGTGTGAATGTGCGTAACTTTGGTATCTTAACACTATGTTTTTTGTGTTATGAAGGATTACCATGCACCTTGAAGATAGTGAAGGTGCAGGATTGATCAAGTGTGGAGAAAAAGTGAGGAGAGGGGAGGGGTACCTAGGCTTATATAGGCCCACATAAGTGTGCACCCTTTGGAGGTGCACACCTATGCATGTGTACATGTGTGCATCTCCTAAGGGAGATAAGTGTGTACTTGTACATTTAGCACACTTGCACACCTAGAATGGGTGTGCATGTATGCTAGGTATGCTAGTGAACCCTTTTTCATGAAAGACCTTTAATCTCTCAAAATTTTCATTTTTGACTCCAAAATTCTTAGCTAGAGATAGAGACTAGACCTAGACTCATTAGGGAGTCCCAAAATGACCTAGACCCTGAGCTAGGGGATCGGGAGTCAAAAATTTAATAGGAGGTCCCTATTTCTAGGAGAAATGGGGTGTACATTGTGAAACTTCAACATGTAGTAGGGAAGCTTACTAAATTATCTAGGATAACATTTTAGTCCCATTTGAAGGTGGTCAATATTGATGCCTTCACAACCTCAAATTATATTATATTCCAACTGCCAAAGGTGAGGTGTCATTCTTTCTGGCTTTGATGTAGTTTCATCTTTTCCATTGAAAATATTTTTTTTGACACTTTGATACTTATGTTTTTTGTGGAGGAAGTTCCTATTCTCATCAAACACCTTCTTTCTTAAAATTTTGTAATGATGAGATTTCATATTTGGACCATACATTGGACATGCAAATTTTCCCTTTGTTTAAATACCTACAAGAAAATGATATAATTGGATTAAATATGTTCATTTTTGGAATTAGTATTATCACGTACAACTAGATTTCAAATAGTAGTTTTCTACAATCCATTAAAATTCTTTGATGTATTTTGTAGGTCGATTGTGTTACAATTTTTTGCATCAATGTTTTGGATCACACTCTGTGATCCATCGTTGGGATGAGAGAGATAAAGGAAAAGTGTGGTAAGATTTATATTTATTTATATAATATGGGTATCCCATAAAGTAAATATAAGTTAGAAATGTTGGAAACTAAAAACAAAACTAAATAAATAATAATTATATATATAATAATAAAACTAATAATGACACCAATATGGGTCCACTAAATAATAATGATTGATTTTAAATAAAAGTGCTTAAGTGTGTTTGTGCATGTGTGTGTATGTGTACCTAACAAGGACACACTATGTAAACACCAAAGAACAAAATTATTGTAAGAAATGATAAGATTGAGCAAGGAACAAGAAACAATCCAAGTAAGTTAAGTGTGAAACAATGTTACCATAAGATAAGCAAAATCCAAGAGCATACACCAAGATGGTTCAACAATGGAGACAAGGATTTATAAGGGGAAAGCAAAGAAAACCCCTTGCGAGTATTATGAATGAAGGAAAATTCCTAAAGAAGAGAGAGAGTGTGTGTTGGAGCAAAATAGCTCAATACAATAACATCAAAGTGATTAGAGTGAAGAAGAAAGAAGGAGGAGCATCTCTTATATAGAGATGAGAAAGAAGTTGCATTTGTAACTCCCATTTCTATGAATGCCACATTCATAATAGGTGTGTGAAAAGTGTCACAATCCTCTTAATGAGGATAAACTAAATTCCTTAATAAAGGAATAAAAATAGTTGTCCTTACATGTGGAATAAAGGACAAACAATGACATGTCCTCCACATGTGTACAATAGGAAAAACTACATTTAGGGATCCTTGAAATATCCCAATTAATACATCCAAGGGAAGATTAACCTTTCTAACACCCCCCCTTAATCTTTACTTGGGGAGTTTACATCAACGGGTTGTAAACCCAGATTTTTACAATGGAACTGAAATCTCTCTTTAGAAAGTGGTTTGGTTAAAATATCAGCCACTTCATCTTCTCCTTTACAATAAAGAAGAGTAATTTTCTTGTCTTCAACTTGTTCTCGAATGAAGTGATGTTGAAGTGAAATATGTTTGGTTCATGCATGAAAAACTGGATTCTTTGCCAAGGCAATAACACTTTGATTGTCCAATGTATAGGGGTAGGTGATTGTTGAGGTAGACCCAAATCATCAAGAAGTCTTCTAATCCATAAAGCTTCCTTAGCTGCATTGGTACAACCTTTATATTCAGCTTCAGTTGAGCAAAGAGAAATAGAGTGTTCTTTTTTTCTTTTCCAAGAAATTGCACCTGAACCAACAAAGAAATAATAACCACAAGTGGATTTCCCATCATTGGGATCTCCACCTAGATCGGAATCAGTATAGCCATGTAAAATAAATTTAGAATTGGCATCATAGAATAATCCCATATTAATAGTTCCTTTAATGTACCTTAAGATTCGTTTAGCAACTTTAAAATGAGTTTGTTGAGGTTTAGACATAAATCGAGAAACTAAACCAACACTATAAGCAATATCAGGTCTAGTAAGAGTTAAATAATTTAAACTTCCTACCAACTATCTATACAAAGTTTCATCAACAAAAGGAGTATTCATATCAGCCATTAATTTAGTTCCTAATTCACATGGAATTGAAACATGGTTAGAGTCATTCATCTTAAATTTTTCTAAAAGATCATGAGCATACTTGCTTTGAGAAAGAAAGATACCCTTAGGAGTTTGGCAAATTTGCATACCTAAGAAGTAATGTAAGATACCTAAATCAGTCATCTAAAATTTCTGTTTAAGTTGGAACTTGATATCAGAAATCAAAGCATCTAAACTAGAAGTGAGAATTAGATCATCTACATAAACAATGACAATGATAATATCATCGTTAGTATGTTTAATATACAAATTAGGATCATTCTTACTTCTAGCAAAACCTTGAGAAATAAAGAAAGAATTAATTTTAGAATACCATTCTCTAGGTGATTGTTTAAGACCATAAATAGATTTGTTCAATTTGCAAACCAGATTTTCACTACCTTTCTTAACAAATCCAGTAGGTTGAGCCATATAGATTTCTTCATGTAAATCACCATTTAAGAAGGCACTTTTAACATCCATTTGATGAATGGGCCAATTCATTTTAGCTACTAAAGCAATAACTAATTTGATAGTAGGCATTTTAGCAACAGGAGCAAAAGTTTCATTATAGTCTAATCCTTCAATTTGTGAAAAACCTCTAGCAACTAATCTAGCCTTAAATTTACTAATTTCATTATTAGTATTCAATTTTTTTTTGTATAACCATTTACATGAAACTATATTCTTGCCATGAGGTAACTTGACTAAGTCCCAAGTTTGATTTGTAATTAAAGAATCATATTCCTCTTGCATGGCTTTCTGCCAATGAGGTTGAGAGTTAGCTTGATCAAAAGATTTAGGATCATTAGAATTCATAATAGTAGTCATCAAAGCATAATTACAATAATTAATCCTTCTATGTTTAATTCCACCAAATCTAGAAATGTAGTCATCACGTTCATTGATTAAGTTTTGAGCCCATTTAGGTTTATGTTTAGTTGCAATGGAATTATCACTAGAGGAAGAATCATTAGAAATAAAAGCATCATTAGTAGCTACTTGAATATCATTACTTGTAGGAGCAGAAATAATAGGTGGTACTTGAGTTGAAGGGTTAAGATGAGGAGTAGGGTTAAGAGAAGGAGGTTGGTCCTCCACCAGCACAATTTTAGTGCCACTGAATTCTGCATCATGTGTAGTAGAATATTCATGGACTCCATTTTCTGCAATACAAACATCTCTAGCAACTTGAACTTTGTTAGTAGTGGAATCATAAACACGATAACCCTTAATGTTTTCATCATAACCAACAAACATATAAGGAGATGACTTAGCATCTAATTTATGCCTTTTCTGTTTAGGAGTATGAACATAAGCAATAGGTCCAAAAATCCACAAATGATGTAAATTAGGTTTCCTACCAGACCAAGCCTCTTCTGGAGTAATAACCTTGAGAGCTTTGGTAGGAGTCCTATTAAGAATATAAGTTTCACAAAACATGGCTTCAGCCCAAAATTTATAATGTAGATTCTTAGCATGCAACATGCTTCTAGCCATTTCAACAATGGTCCGATGCTTTCTTTCCACCACACCATTTTGTTGTGGTGTATAAGGAATAGTAAGCTCGTGTTTAATTCCACATGATTTCAAATAAGAATGAAAAGCATTATTCACATATTCCTTTCCATTATTAGTTCTGAGAATTTTAAGTTTAAAATTAGATTGCCTTTCAACATATAACTGAAATTCAATGAATATATCAAGAACTTGATCCTTGCTATGCAAAAAATAGATCCAAGTTCGTCTAGAAAAATCATCAACAAAGGTAAGTGCATACCGAGAACCTTGGATGGAGTTATTCTCCATGGGGCCCAATAGGTCACTATGGACAAGATGCAACTTATGAGTTGCCCGCCATGATTTTCCACTTGGAAAGGGCTCCCTATGTATCTTACCACTCATACAACTTCTTAGAAGGAATAATGTGAGGCAAGCCATCAACCATATTGTGCTTTTGCATGAAAGTAATATAATCGGAATTTAAATGGCCAAGTCTTTCATGCCATATATTAAAATCAATAGAAGTATGTAAGGAATATCATGAACTAGCAAATTCATGGAATTTAAACAAATTTTCATTATCCATTTTAGCATGAGCAATCACTTTTTGAGTTTGAGGATCTATGACATAACATGTATCTTTATAGAATTCAACTTTATAGTCCTGACATAACTATGAAATAGAAAGAAAATTAGTTTTCAAATCAGGTACATACAATACATCATGCAATTTACCATTAGGAATAGTTACATCACCTAAACCTTCAACTTTACAAGTCTAATTATTAGCTAACTGAATAGGAATGTTAGCAATATTAGGTTGTAGACAATCAAAAATTTCTTTATGAGAAGTTACATGTTGTGATGCACCACTGTCAACAATCCATTCTAAAGGTCTACAAAGATTAAAGCTACAAGTAAAAGCATGACGAGAATTAGAACCAGTAGAGTTACCTTTTTTGTGATTTGATTTTTGATTATTGTTACTGTTGTTCATAGGTTTTTTTATCATTTTGCTTTTTAAAACAGTTATTGAAAATATGACCATCTTTGCCACAATAAGAACAATGAGGTTTGGAATTGGAATGATTCCTTTGATTATTAGGATTACGATTGTTATTATGATGATTGTTATTATTGTTATATTTCGCATGAAATTTATTGTTGGAATTATTTGAATTAGTATTCTATTGTTTGTTGTTATTATTATTATTATTGGAACGAAAATTATTATTTGAATTTCGAGACACAAAAGCTTAGCTTCTTCCTGTCTTAATAAAGTTTGAAAAATAACATAAGTTAACTGAGAAGTTAAAGTAGGAATAGCAAGCTGTGCATGAATATTAGTTATAAACTGTTGAAACTGTCTAGGAAGACACTTTTTAAGAATAAGATGAATTAAACGAATGTCCTCTAATTGAACACCTAAGGAAATAATTTGGCTTTTAAGAGAATCAAATTTGAACAAAAATTCATCCATACTCTTAAAATCTGCATACCTAAGATCTTCAAGTTGATCCTGCAATTTTATTTTGCGGTATTCATCTCCACTATCATACTTGGTTTGCAAGATTGACCAGGCATCATGAGCTTTAGAACAGTGAGCAATTAACACATATAAATCTGGAATAATGGAAATACCAATTAAACCTAAAGCTTCTTCATTTTTAGATTTCCAAGTATCTTTTTCGTCTTGGGTAGCCACTGAACCAAGTTCAAGAGAAGGATCAGTGGCTATTTCGAAGAGGTGTTTAAAATGAAAAATGAATGAGATATGAGTTTTCCAGGAATGATAATTAGAATAACTAAGTTTTATTTTTGGAACTAAGGTTGACATTTTTATGAATAAAAATGTCCCCCCTAATAGAAATATGACTTATACGTTAACTTGAATAAAAAACGTGATGATGGAACTGAACAACAACAAAAAAAAATTTTGCAACAAAATGTTAGTACAAGGATAAACCTAAAAAAGAATCCTGCAGAAGCGTTATTAGAATGATAATAGCCTAAAAAAGACAACGAATCTAATTCTCTATATTTAGGATGCCTATATTAATGATACCTAATGATATGCCAAATAAAAACAATGATTGAATGCAACACAATTGCATGCAAGAAGGAAACAAAATTTCAAACGCTTCTAATGATAACATAAAATGTCATTTGATAAAAATGGCACCCAAAATGTTTAAGATGCAACACTTGGAACAAAGTTAAAAATGTATCTGCAGGAGAAATGATAATGAAAGTGACACGTATCAAAAAAAGTCACATGCATCAACTCAGGCAGGAGTGTTACACTGCGACCACTGCAAAGATGCAGAACCGACCTTTAGGAATCGGTAAGCATGGGCGTTCAGGAGAGAAGTGGTGCCACGGTTCCAAGCAAAATGGGAATATTGAGGGTAAGGGTTTTTACTATCATATAGAAAAATGTGCAGCAGGGATCCGTTATGTAAAACGGAGAATGGAGTGGATTCTTAGCTACGCGGATATAAATTATAAAGCAATGAACCCCGATGAGAAGATTACAGCGCCGTATGGATCATGGAAGCCACTACTCATGATAGATATAGTAGAAAAAAGTGATAAGCGGTTGGGAGATCTGTTGGAATCGCTTATCCTTTGATGAGGACGGTCACGTGCTCTAGTTGGAGGGCCGTTAGACTTGAAATCTGAGCAGTATGAACTTCGCAATCATTGAGGCATAGAGACGATGGATGGAGGGAGTGAGTTTTGGCTGCGACTACCTCTGGTGATAAGACTGTGCGGCTTTGTGATGCAGTGAAAATCAATGAGTAGCTACATACAATATTCTTAGTGTCTTTGAAAGGCGTTCAGGGAAAAAAATCTCAGCAAGAATATCTAATTAGGGTTTCTAATTAGATACTAAAAAGAATGAGATTTTTTTTTAGAAACAACAATCGATCTATAGATATAACAAGATACTAAGAAAAATGAATGAAGGTAGGGAAAGAATGGGAATATTTTTTAAAATCTCATAGATTTTCTTTTTAAAAGAGATAAATTTTTAGAATAAATTTTTAAATTTTAAAAGAGATATATTCTAAATTTCAAAAGAGATAATGATTAAAATATAAATTAAATTTTAAAAGAACTATAAAGAGGTTTAACGAATCTTTTGTATGTAGGATTAAAAAATAACACTTAGGATATTTAAGAATTCCCTACAATAATAATATTAGAGAAATAATTTTTTTTTAAAGGAAATGTACAACTTTATAATAAATGAGTAATAAGAAGTAATATTTCTTGTTTTGGCAGGTCGCCTTCCAAAACAAGAAAAAAAATTTGAAATTTTTATAGGAAAACCCTTTGGCAACAAGCCTTCCAAAGAGGGTTAGTAAGCAATGATAAAAAATGATACACTAAAATCTGCACACAAAGGATGTTAGAGTAAGCAAAAAATTGCAACACAAACTTCTTCTCTCAATGATGTCTCTAAATAAGGTGTGCTCCAATGAATGGCAACCTTCAACACAAAACTTAAAACAAGGATTAGATAGCCAAGCTCTGATACCATGTAAGAAATGATAAGATTGAGCAAGGAATGAGAAACAATCCAAGTAAGTTAAGTGTGAAACAATGTTACCATAAGATAAGCAAAATCCAATAGCATACACCAAGATGGTTCAACAATGGAGACAAAGATTTATAAGGGGAAAGCAAAGAAAACCCCTTGTGAGTATTATGAATGAAGGCAAATGCCTAAAGAAGAGAGAGAGAGAGTGTTGGAGCAAAATAGCTCAATACAATAACATCAAAGTGATTAGAGTGAAGAAGAAAGAAGGAGGAGCATCTCATATATAGAGATGAGAAAGGAGTTACATTTGTAACTCCCATTTCTATGAATGCCACATTCATAATAGGTGTGTGCAAAGTGTCACAATCCTCTTACGGAGGATAAACTAAATTCCTTAATAAAGGAATAAAAAGAGTTGTCCTTACATGTGGAATAAAGGACAAACAATGACATGTCCTCCACATGTGTACAATAGGACAAACTACATTTAGGGATCCTTGGAATATCCCAATTAATACATCCAAGGGAAGATTAACCTTTCTAACAATTATATATATAATTAAAATAAAAATAAAAATAAAATAAAAGATAAAAATAAGTAAATAAATAAATAAAGATAAAAATGAGAAAATCTATCTATATATATATATATATATATATATATATATATATATATATATATATATATATATATATATATATATATATATATATATATATATATATATATATATATATATATATATATATATATATATATATATATATATGTGGAGGAAGTAAATATTAGAACTACATGCATAGACACACAAGTGTGTAAAAAAGTGAAAAATATAAAACTAAAAATGAAGAAAGGGGCTGATATGAGCAAGCAAGAGATTTACTTCCTCCTTTTTATTCTATATATATATATATATATATATATATATATATATATATATATATATATAGTTTTATTCGTATGTTTAATTTTATTTTTGTTTTTTTCTTTATTTATTTATTTACTTTTTTTTATCTTTTATTTTATTTTTATTAAGATAAAAATAAGTAAATGAATAAACAAAGATAAAAACAAAACAATAAATAAACATATAAATAAAACTATATATATCATTCTTTGGTGTTTACATAGTGTGTCCTTGTTAGGTACAAATGTGCGCATGCGCACACACACACACTTAAGCACTTTTATTTATAATCCATCATTACTATTTAGTGGACCTATACTAGTGTCTATTTTTTTATTATAATTATTATATATATAATTATTATTAATATATTATTATTATTATATATATAGATACATATATAGATATATGTGTTTGTGTGTGTGTGTGTGTGTGTGTGTGTGTGTGTGTGTGTGTGTGTGTGTGTGTGTGTGTATGTATGTATATAATTCACATTGCTTTTATTAGTAAGTTTGTTTCTTATTTCTTGCTTATGTCTTCTGATATTTAGTTATATCATTTTAATATATATTCTCCCTCTACTTGTTCTCCTTCCCCCTTTTATCCACACTGGGTCTTCAATCTCACCACATTTTTCCTTTAGCTCTCTCATTTTGATGATGGATCAAAGAGTGTAATCTGAAATGTTGATGCAAAAAAATTGTAACACAATCGGCCCAGAAAATATAGCAAAGAATTCTAATGGATTCTGGAAAACTACTATCTACAATTATCACCCTTAATGGGAGGGAATTGTGGTGGAAAGAAAAAAAAATTGAGCTTTTAAGGATCAAGCTTGCATATAAGATTGCAAACCTCACCTTCTTAAAAATATGTAGAGATTCTAGATTAATCTCATCCATTATCAAAATTTTACATCACCTTTGGGTGCCAAGACCAAAAACATTTTCTTCAAAGTTGGGCTAGCTCTTCTCAGATCGGTTATTCATTCAACCAAAGCTAGTATTGACAACATCATATCTGGGGTACTACTGCTTCACTTGGAACTAGATGTTTATCTCCACCCTAACCTTTGGATCAAATTAGACATCTCCTCTCACACCAGAGCAATAAGTTGACAAGATATCTGCAATAGGTGACAAGGGAAGAAGTTTGACACCATGCAAAGGAAACTTGTCCCAAATCATAATCCTACTACTTCAACCTCAGAATACTATTTTGACACACTTTCTCCCTCTAGTATCACCTTGTCACATCTCTCACTTTCATCTTGCATTAGACTATTATGCACATCTTGTTCTATACCATAGGTTTTCCCCATCACACCACTATGCTTAGGCTTCAAATTCCACACCAGGTTCCCACACACATTCTCCTATCAATCAGTTGGTGCAGCCCATGATTTTACCTATAACTAGTAGATAGAGGACTAAATGACACACAATTAGGCCATTGACCTCTTCTCATTGTTACAATTGAACAACATAGAGAGCCCTCACCACCCCAGCATTGAGCCACCCCAAACATGGAAGATGCCATCAGCAAGAACCCCTACCAAACATCTACTCAACACATCATCCATCATAGAGAAGCATGGTAAAGCTTAGATCTACCGTCTAACTCGATTGCACTCGCATTGTAGAACTAGTCACAAGCAAGCATCAAACTAGTAACATTCATCTCCCAACAATCTTCTTCTTCTAACAAAGATAAACCTTAGGATCCCTTTTCACCTTTCTTTTTATAGGATATTTTGATCATTGTCTCTGCCACATCTTCTCCATTGCTAAACATAGCCTCACCTCCCACTTTGGATGAGTCACCCCAATACAATGCTTATCTTTTCACCAACACTCCCCAATGAGCTATCTCTCTCATGGTCTCTTCAAGGTCATCACATCATAGTGATCATGCATGTTCTTTTCATTATCCCATTTCTCATGACACCCAACCCATGTCTATTCACCACACTTGGGTATCATCACACATCCAAGACTGGGAGAGAGAATTAGTCATAAATCTCTCTAATGCACCATTAAGTACCCAAGATTTTAATTTTTTGAAATGGGGTCTTGGATTTACAATTTCCCCAAAGAACATTCCCCATATAGATTTTCTCATTAAAATTGATAATTTGGTTCACTCTCTACCTTTGGATGTCGTGAAATAAGTTTGACAAGATTGTGCAGTGGCATTGAGGCATGCCAAACCTCCAAGGACAACATTCCTACTTCTGAATGATTAGCATTTATTCAATTTCTTAAGATCAAATACCTTGTCATTACCCAGGAAGACAAATGGAATTCCACTATCATCATAAACCATCAAGACTATGCAACCAAAATGTTACTCCTACTTTCAGATAAATGCACTTATAAAATCTTACCATGTAACCCTTACTTGAAAATTTTAAAGAAGGTCAAGATAGCAATATCTTTCTCCTCATTCAACAATGAGACCAAAAAGTGTCTCATCCCTTCAAAAAAAAATAACCCTCCATATTTATGGTGTGCCAAAAATTCATAAAATAGGGGTTCCTCTTAGACTCATTGTCAACACCATTGGATCAAACCCTACTTATTCTCTTGTCTCATTCCTTGCTAAACTAATTGCACCATTAGTTGGCAAAACTCTTTCTTCCATCAAGGGCTCATCCCATTTTATTGAGTTCACTAAGGACAAAACGCTTGTTGATTTTGACCTCCTTATGAGTTTTGATGCCATCTCCCTCTTTAATAAAGTTCCTATCCAAGATTCCCTAGAGATTGTCAAGAAAAATACAAATGATGAAATCACAACATTAGTTGAATTATGCCTTAGATCAACATTTTTCTCATTCCAAGACATTATCTATGAACAAGTAGATGGGGTTTCCATGGGCTTGCCACTTTCTCCCATTATTGTGAGCCTATACATGGAACATTTTGAAGAAATAACACTCAATTCTTTTCCCCTCAAAAATACATGGTGGAAAAGATATGTAGATGACACAAACATCTATTGGGCCCATGGCCCAGAAAAACTCTAGGTCTTCCTTACCCATCTCAATAGCATCACTTATTTCATTTCCTTCATGTTAGAGATTGAGTCAGACAACCAACTCCCTTTTCTTGACATCTTACTCATCAAAAAACTTGATGTATCCATAGGCCATCGAGTCTTTTGAAAATCAACCCTCATAAATCGGTACCTCCATTCATCTTCACACCACCACCCTAGTAAAAAATTTGGTGTTCTTAAGACACTCATCTTGAGAGCCTTTTGCATTTGTAATGATGAACACATAGACCTTGAGCTCTCACATCTTCACAATGTCTTCCAAATAAATTGGTACTCAAGTAGAAAAACCATGAAAACTATCAAAGACACCAAAATCCTTTTCCTTTCTCAATCCAAACCCCTGGAATATCTCTCTCTCATAGGGTATTGTTTCCCTTTATCAATGGTATCTCCCACAAGATTTCCAAAATTCTAGCCAATAAAGGTATTCGTAGTACGTCCAAACCCTTCTCATTGGTTAAACATCATATCCACTCTCTAAAAGACTCAAAAGAAACCCTTATGGAATCTAGAGTGTACAAGATTGAATGTTCATGTGGTGTTCCTTATATAGGAGAAAAAAGACATGCTATTAAAACTAGATTAAAAGAACATGGGGCTGACATAAAACATGATAGAGTTGCCAAGTTAGCACTAGTTGACCACTCTTCAACCAAAAAACACCACATTTTCTTAGAAAAGACACAAGTCTTATGTAAAGAAGATAATTTCTTTAGGCAAAAAATTAAAGAGGCCATTGAAATTGGAAACCACCCATGGAACCTTAATTGAGATGAAGGGTGATTTCTTAGCCATTCTTGGCAACCCTTATTATCCTCTATCAGAAACTATTCATGTCACCCCTAAAGATCTCTCTCTCTCTCTCTCTCTCTCTCTCTCTCTCTCTCTCTCTCTCTCTCTCTCTCTCTCTCTCTCTCTCTCTCCCACAACATCCCCCACCACTCCCCTTCTCTTTCTTGCTCATATCACCCCCTTTCTTCATTTTTAGTTTTATATTTTCACTTTTTTATACACACACACACACACACTTGTGACTGTATGTGTGCATTATTATTTACTTCCTTCTTTTTATTCTATTATATATATATAGTTTTATTTATATATTTATATTTATTTTCATTTTTATCTTTATTTGTTTATTTATTTATTTACTTATTTTTATCTTTTATTTTTATTTTATTTTTTAAATTATATATATATGTGTGTGTGTGTGTGTGTGTGTGTGTGTGTGTGTGTGTGTGTGTGTGTGTGTGTGTGTGTGTCATTCACATTATTTTTATTAGTAAGTTTGTTTCTTACTTCTTGCTTATGGCTTCTCATATTTAGATATATCATTTTAATATATATTCTCCCTCTACTTGTTCTCCTTCCCCTTATTTACCTTATTGCAGAACCTCAAACCCTTCTCAACTATTGTACACCCACCCCTCATTTTCCTGCCCCCTTTTATCCACACTAGGTCTGCAATCTTACCACATTTTTTCTTTAGCTTTTTCATCCTGATGATGGATCACAGAGTGTGATTCAAAATATTGATGCAAAAAATTGTAACACAATTCTCCTAGAAAATATGTCAAAAAAAACTAGATTTCAGCATAACATACCACAGAAATGTGTCAACCCTGGGGCATTATGCATTGTCCACACAAGCATTGCATGGAATTGAAATTGTTTTTGTCCAATTAGTCTAGATATATCATACATAGTGAAACCATTCGATAACACCAGCAACTCATCAATAAGAGGCACAATATATACATTCATATCATTCACTTGGTACTTACCTAGTTGAAAGAACAACATCTGATAATTATTGTGGTTATTTCACTCCAAGACTTATAATTACATGTAGGTAATAATAAAATAATAAAATACCTAGAAAAATCATTACCAACATAATGTGCTCCCTCTTTATTGACATCCATGGAGGAAGGTTATTATTGATAATAAAAATAGGCCACACCAAGTAAACAGATCTCATCTCTCCATATGGATTGACATTGTCACTTGCTAGAGAAAGCCTGAGATTTCAAGATTCCTTTTCAAAGTGTGGCCACTTTTCCTCTATGTCTATAAATGCTAAACCATCTATAGTAATTTAAATAATGTCATCTAAACTTCTATTGTGTACATGGTAATCCATAAATTATGCCAAGCTACTGCACTTGACTAATCTTTTAAGACATAGAATAATGGGGATATAATAAAGAACCTTGTGAGGAACCTTTTTTGTCATTTGATCATGTCAATATGTTCTTGTATGATATTTGGGGAATTTTGTTGCATTTTTATGTTCTTTATGCTAAATTACATTATCTTTATGATAATCATCCATTGATTGATACTCCATTCTAATATGTTTCATAGTGGCAAATAATTCTTAGTATGAGTGAGGGAGAACATTTGATGGTGGTAACAAATAGTACCTATCAATCTATAGGAAAAAAAATATAATTGTTAGTATAAATAGTATTAATGGTACATAATTCACGTTTTATAGACTATAATAACATATATCACAAACCTTAGCATATGTGATATTGTTATGTTGGATAAACCATTCATAACCTTCAAATTCACCTAAAACAATACAACAGAGAGAAAAGTTGATTGGGATCCTTCGTAAAGGGCCATATTTGTCTTCTCAAGTAGATGTATATCATGGATAGCCTTAATGTCATCCTCATCATAATCATCACCATTGTTAGTAGTAGCAGCACCCGTACCAAATATGTCATGGATAAATACATTTGTACCATCATCTTCATATGTGTTTTCTACCATGTGATCATCATCTTCCATGGGATCATGATCTTCTCCTTCAATACTCACACCTCTATGTTCCTCCATATTCACACCTCCATGTTCCTCTGAGACATGTTAGTCCATATCATGGACAACCCTAGTGAGATCAACCTATATAAAAATAATGATAATCAAACCCTCGTTATGTGTTTCATATGTATATTAATTACAAAAACAATATAACAACCAACTTAGCAATGGATGATAATCAAATCCCCCTTCAATGTGACTATTCTTCCTATAATGTCTCTTAGTTGTTTTGATTTTTATTATTCTTGTCTTTAAGTTGTTACAATGCTTGCAAAGACCATAACATTTGTCATCACCTTCTCTTTGAAAGTTAGACAATAATCTAGTGATTGCTTCCCTATTTTGATCAAACTCCCTTGTATTATCTAACATGATCCTTCTTCATAGGAATAAATTATTTGTGTACCCTTATTGAGTTGGTTGTACTTAATGTTTATATCTGCACATCTAGTTTTAAAAGAAAATTTTGGTGTAATTAATGTGTATATCTGCAAAAATGTTGGACATTTTGTACTTAATATTTATATTTGAAAATATGGTTTTCAAAGAAAAATTTGGTGTAATTAATGTGTATATTTGCAAAAATATTAGACATGTTGTACTTAATGTTTATATCTACACATATAGTTTTAAAAGAAACATTTGGTGTTGAAACAATGCATAAAGTTTTACAAAATTAGTGTTTTACAAGAAAATGCATCTGAAGAATTGTTAGCTCATAAGCAAGAACATGGTGTTGAAATAGTACATAAAGTGCTTGACATGAGAGGTCCATAAGCAATGGTGTCCAATCTTGAAAACTTGAATGTTGAATTGAAAGCTATCAAGGATCAAACACCAATGCCCCTTGTCCTCTATCCTATTCCTTTTCATTCCTCTTGTTTCTAACTCCTTGTCATTCCCTCCATTCTTCTTCTTGCTTTGGCCTTCTTGTTTACTTGAACATTCAAAGATTTGTTCCCATGATTTCTCATTAGTTCATATTTAATCAAATTCTTTTTTCCTTCAACTTAGCCATCTATTGGTTTATCCATGTATGAGTGAATGGTGTTAAACATGAGTCATTATTGTGTTGAAACTTCATCTTTTTTCAACCAAACTATAGCAAGAATTACATTCTTTCTTGTTCTGTCATGATCACCTTGGAAAAAACATCTGCATTTTCTTAAACCAACATATCCTAATCTCTTAAATGTTGGTTTCTCAAATTTATTCATTGGAAACATTTTTTGGGTTTTCATCTACGTTCTTTATCTAGTTTCTCCTTTAAAAGTTTGTGTGCATGGGATTTTTTTTTAAAAACATACTTCTCACAAGATTCTTACCCTCCAATTTATTGCATTTAAGATATTAATGTTGGAACAATTGATTAATTGTGTATTGTCTTTGCTGTTACACAAAACTTCATATCATTTCCAATCAGTGTATGCTAAGCTTACTTAGGCATTAAAGACAATTTTTTGTGTCTATTGAGCATTCCAGAGTTTTCCCAATTCAGAAGATAGTATCTACTAAGTTCACTTAGGCATCAAAGGAAAGTTTGCAAAAGTTGATTGTTAATTGAGCTCACTCAATTAATAAAGGAAATATTGGATGGAACTAGTGTTAATTGAGCTCACTCAGTTACCAAAGGAACTTTGTTAATATGCAATGTTGACCATGTTGACTTGGTTAAAATAGGAAAACCATTTCTAAGTTAGTGTCTACAGAGCAAGGTCAGCTAACGAAGGATTTTCTTATTTTGGCATCTTAAGTTCAATCAAATTATCTGTTGGTTCTAGCCAGTGGAGGAGATGAATATTAATTATTGTAAGTTATATTCTAGCCCACTTGACAATATGAAAGATATAAATATAAGGTCAAGAAGAGAATTAGAAAGAAGAATGCATAGAAGATAATTGAAGATTTAATTATGCTAAGAGGAAGAAAATCAGAAGGATAAGCAAAATATCCTTATGGAACTAAAAAGATACATTTAATCAAAAAGGCTCAAGTATACAAGCCAAAATTGAGATTTGTAATCAACAATTCAATTACATCCAAAATTAGGTCATCTCATTGTTACTCTCTAAACATTTTAGCAGTGATTTAAATGTCTTAATAGAGTTGGTTGAATAGCTATTTGTAAATCCTCTAAACAAGGTAGCTTTTATATTAAATTGTCCAAAGACCTCTAACAAGGCCACTCCTAATAAGATGATTAAATCTTGTTTTGTAACCTTTAATAGGGTTGGCTCCTAACAAGACTCACTTCAGAAGAATGAAAATCAGTAACTAGTTATGATTGGTGGTTTTTCCAGTTTTTCCCAAATTTGGCTTCCAAATTAAATCTTGGTGTCAAATTTTTTCATGTTATTTCTTTTATGTCTTTGAAACTAAGTTAAAATAATGGTAATCTTAGATAACATCTTAATTTTTTCATGTTAAGCATTTGCTAATCATTTTTAGTCTTTATCGAGTTACAAAATTTTCTGTCTATTTGTCAAACATCAACATAATTTAGTTTTCGGGGTTTATTTTGTATTGACATCTAAGGGATCTGGGATTTATTTTAGTGTTAACTAATTTACCCCTCCCCTCTTAGCTACTCGTCTTATATTTCCAATAGTTGGTATTAGATCTTTTGGTGCTTGCAGAGGTTTCAAGGACCTAATCTAAAGATCAAGATGTCTTACAAAAGAGAGATTCCCAAGTTGAACCAAGACAATTTTGTAGAATGGAAAGGACTTATGAGGTTATATCTGGCAACTATTAGTGATTCAAGTTGTAAGTATCTTGATAGTGAATACAAAAATCCTACTAGAACATTATTAGTTGAAGATATTGCTAAAAAGAAAAATCATAACATCATGATGATTAACATTGCATTTGTACTTAATTATGCTGAATTTGATGAATTTAAAAGTTGTACTACAACTTATGATATGTGGATCAAACTAAAATCCATCTATGGAGGAGATGACTATGTAAGAAGAGTCAAAGAAGAAAGTCTTAGAGGATAATTTGATGAGAACATTGCAAAATATGTGGAAAGAATCAAAGCAAGTGTGAGTGAAATCAAAGCATCTGGAGGAGACATTGATGATAAAATGGTTGTAAGAAAGGTACTTAGAACCCCTTTTCCTACCTATGTAATTAGAGTGTCTACTATTCAAGAGATGAGATGTGATCCAAATAGCAATATAACTTTGTATTCTCTAGTTAGAAGATTGATGACTTTTGAGTTAGATAACTATGACAACTATGTTCCTAGTTCCAAAAGTATTGAGTTTGCATTTGAAGCCAAACTTTCAGTCAAGAAAAGAGGGAAGAAATAAAAGGCCAATAAATTAGGAACTAAAGAAGAAGAAGAATAAAGTTTAGAAAGTGATATTGAAGTTTTTGAAGCCCTACTTGCAAGGAGATATTCCAAGGGTAGAGGAAAGTACAAAGGTAAGAATCTTCTAATCTACTTTTCTTATGAAGAAGTTGGTCACATTACTACAAGGTGCCCAAATAGAGAAAACAAGGATGAAAATAAAAGAAATAAGTACAAAGGAAAGAAGGAATTCAAAAACTACAAGGACCATAAGGAAAAAGATAAGAAATCTTGTTTAATGGCTAAAGATTTTGATAACAATGAAGATGAAATTGTATATATTGCTGTAAAAGGTGAATCTAATGATGAAGGAGATAAGACACCACTTACCTCTCATGTTAGCAAAAATGATACATGGATTATTGATAGTGGCTGCTCACATCATATGACTAGAGACAAAACAAAGTTTGAACACATAGAAAATTATGATGGTAGTTGTGTGAGATTTGGAAACAATGAACCTTGTTGCATAAAAGAAAAAGGATTTATCTCTTTGATCAAAGAACTTATATGTGATAATGTCTATTGGGTTGAAGGACTAAAGCACAATCTACTAAGTGTGGAAAAGTTGAATAAAATTGGATTCAAGGTAGAAATTTTGAATGGGAAGGCCAAACTACTAGATAGAAAAGGAAATCTAGTTGGATATGAAAAAAAAAAAAAAAAGGTAACATATTCTATCTAGATCTCAGTGAAAATTCATGTTTTATTACTTAAGTAGAAGAAAGATGGTTATGGAACAAAAGATTATGTCATGTGAACTTTGATAATATAGTTAAAATAATAAAAAAATAGAAGAGTCAAAGGTATTCAAAGCTTGAGGAACTTGATATGGGTCTATGCAAAAACTATCAAATTGGTAAGATGGGATAGACTAGCTTCAAAAGAAAGAACTATCATTCTAAAGAAATCCTAGAGCTTGTGCATACAGATGTATGTGGACCTATTGGAATAGAGAGTTATAGTGGAGATAAGTTTTGCATTCTTTTTGTTGATGACTATTTTAGAATGATGAGTGTAATGTATCTAAAATAAAAATCTAAAGCTTTTCAAAAATTCAAGTGGTACTTTGCAAGAGTAGAAAAAGAAACTAAAAACAAGTTGAAATGTTTGAGATTAGATAGAGGTGGTGAATTCATATCCAATGAATTCAATGAATTTTGCATTTAAAAAGGAATTAGAACACAAGTATCAACCCTTGGTACACCTCAAAAAAATGGTATAGCTAAAAGAAGGAATTGATGGGGACACAACCCAAGAACAGAATGGACACAACAAAAAAGGGGAAATTATATTAACTGAGAAAATAAGCTAGTACAAATAGTACAGAGAAAATAAACTTCAAATCATGCCCTAAGGGCTTACAATAACATAAATATGGAGATAATTTCTCCTTTCAGTACCTCCTCTCAAACTCCACTCTGAACTGCCTTTTACAATGCCAGCAATCTCCTTAAATAGACCTCGGAGGGTTAAGGACTAGGAGTAAATTCTAGAAAGTGCTAGTAGGTATCCACCGACCAAATAGAAGGTTCCAAAAGCTACATTAGAAGAATCCAGAAATGGTAACCGAACTTCTGGGAGGCATAACTTTTGAACCGTAGCTCCGATTGACGAACCGTTTATATTTCCAGAAATCTCTCAAAGCGCTCTAAGCCCCATGGACCAGCTTTGCTCATCCCCCATTTTTTGGCCCTTTTCAAGCTCATTTAATGCCCCTAACTTGACTTTGAAGCATTCTCAGGAGGTCTCCAAAACTCAAAAAATTGCAATAACTTTAAAACCGTGGGGCCTTTTGACCTGATTCTTTTTCTGTAATGTTCTAAATCAAAATTACATTCATCTGGCCAATTTACACCTCCTAGTTCACCAAAATGGTGGCTCAATTACATACTCCTATTTTTTTAGGATTTACACGAACACTGATAATGGAACTGTGAGAGTTGGAACCTTTATTTGACCCAAATGGGTATCCAAAAATGAAAACACATGAAACAAAAACTAAGTTTAAGTATATTTTTTTTGAGTGACACAGGATTCCCCTTATACCTCTGGATGCTCCTGCAGCAGACGCCCAGGGTAGATTGAAAAGTGACCCTGTCACTTTATGAATGGTAGAGGAAATCCTAAATGGGAAACCTCAGCTGCTGAAATCCAAGTTGAGTCCTCGATCGGTCATCCTTTCCATTTGACAAAATACTCTTCATACTGCCTGTTTCTGGTACTCCTACCCACACAATAATCTAGAATGTCTTCTATCTCCTCCTTCTTAGAAGCAGGAATGGACATGGCTCTAACACCAGCTCCTCATATGCACCATCATCATGATACTTTGTTAAATCTACAATGTTGAAAATAGGAGAAATAGGAATACCATCTGGCAGCTCCACTTCATATGCATTTCCTGAGTCATGTTTCTTCAAAATTTTGCAGGGGCCAAATTTCTTCATTTTCAGCTTGTTGTAAGTACTGGCTGGAAATCTTTTTTTTTGTAAGTGCACCATGACTAAATCTCCTACTTGAAATTACTTATGTCTTCTCCTTTGATCAGCCCTAGCTTTATACCTGTGATTCATCTTGGTAATGTGTGCTTGAACCTCCTCATGTAGATGCTTGATATGTTCAGCAAATTCCTCAGCTTCAGCACTTGTCATCTCCCCTTGTTCTATCTTCCTTAGCTCTGGTGCAGTCCTTGGGCTATTCCCATATACAATTTGGAATGGTGATTTTCCAGTACTCCTATTTATAGAGTTATTGTAAGAAAACTCTACTTGTGGTAGAATCAAATCCCATCCCTTGGGCTTATCCCCAACTAAACATCTCAGAAAATTGCCCAGACTTCTATTTACCACTTCTGTTTGGCCATCAGTTTGTGGGTGATGCGTGGAATTGAATTTCAAGTCTGTTCTCAACTTTTTCCACAATGTCCTCCAAAAATACACCACAAATTTAGTATCTCTATCAGAAACTATACTCCTTGGAAGACCATGTAGTCTTACCACCTCTTTGAAAAACAAGTTTGCAATATGGACAGCATCATGAGTTTTGTGGCATGGAATGAAATGTGCCATTTTGGAGAACCTATCAACCACAACGAATACTGAATCATTACCCCTTTGTGTCCTTGGAAATCCAAGAACAAAATCCATACTTATGTCCTCCCATGGCCTTGATGGAACAGGCAATGGCTGGTATAGGCCAGTATTGTGACTAAACCCCTTGGCAACTTGAAAAACTTGGCAACTCTGTACAAACCTGGCAATGGTCTTATCTCGACCAAAATGTCCTGCCATCCCTCCGCTGTGTTTCTCCTTAATCAAATTTTCCCTCATGGAATGCCTTGGAATGCACAATTGACTACCTTTGAACAACATGACATCCTGAATCAAATAGTCTAACCACTTGGTTCTATCTACAACAATAGGTTCTTTACAAGCTTTCCATGCTTCAGCAAAATCAGGATCCTCAAGGTACAAATTCTTGAGTTCATCAAACCCAACTACCTCAACCTGCATTACTATAAGCAACAACTGTCTCCTACTTGGTGCATCTGCAACCCTGCTAGATTTTCCACTTCTATGCTTCAACACAAATTTATAACTCTGCAAGAACTCTACCCACTTCATTTGCCTCTGATTCAATTTACCTTGGCTATTTAGGTACTATAATGCCTGATGATCAGTATACAAAACAAATTCCTTTGGCAATAAATAATGCCTCCATTTCTTTAAGGCCTGAAATATTGCATAGAACTCTTGATCATAAACAAAATACTTCTTTGCATCATTCAATTTTTCACTAAAATATGCAATAGGCTTACCTTCTTGGCTTAATATAGCCCCAATAGCATTGCCACTGGCATCACAATTTACCTCAAAAACCTTTCTAAAATTTGGAAGTGCCAATACAAGCTATTCTGTTACCTTCTTCAGCAATTCAAAACTTCTCGTAGCTGCTGCAGTCCATTTGAACTCTTTTCTATCCCCTCTTATTGTATCAGTTAGGGGTGCACATATGCCACTAAAATTCTTAATAAACTTCCTGCAAAAACTAACTAGACCATGAAATGATCTTACCTCAGTATCAGACCTTGGAGTAGTCCATTCCAAGATGGCTTTTACCTTCTCTGGATCCATTTTGAGACCTTCAGGTGATATAACAAACCCCAAATAGACTAACTCCCTTTTTGAAAAGATACACTTCTTCAGATTAATTAACAGTTTCTCTTCCCTTAGCCTTTCAAGGACACTACAAATATGCAATAAATGTTCATCCAAAGTCTTGCTGAAAGTTAAAATATCATCCAAATAAATAATAACAAATTTTCCCAAGAACTTCTTAAGTACCTCATTCATGAGCCGCATGAAGGTGCTTGGGGCATTCGTTAATCCAAAGCACATGACTAACCACTCATAAAGACCCTCCTTGCTCTTGAAGGCTATTTTCCACTCATCTCCTTCTCGAATCCATATCTGATGATAGCCACTCTTCAGATCTATCTTTTTGAAGTACTGAGCTCCACTCAAGCAGTCCATAAGATCATCCATCCTTGGCAAAGGAAATCGGTACTTGATGGTTATCCTATTTATAGCTCGAGAATCTATACACATCTTGCACTCTCCATCCTTCTTTGGTGTGAGTACTACAGGTACTGCACATGGACTTAGGCTCTCTCGAATCAAGCCCTTCCTCAACAACTCCTGAACCTGTCTATTTAGCTCCTCGATTTCAGTAGGAGTCATCCTATGAGCAGCCTTGTTAGGAAAAGTAGCTCCTGGAATCAGATCTATCTGATGATTGATTTACCTTACTGGTGGCAATCCATCTGGAACATTATCAGAGATAATATCTCCAAATTCCCCTATAAATCTAAAACTTCAAGTGGTATTTCACTACTACCTTCTTTATCTTTCCTAAGAATCAAAGCATAGCACATATGTTGATGTTTCATGCCATCTAAAAACTTCTTTCCATCAACAAGACAAATCCTAGCACTGCTACATACCTTTTCACCTTCCTTTTTCATGGGCTTGAATTTGTGGCGAACTCCATCCTTTGTCAAAGAGTATGTGTTTGCATGTCCATCATGTACTGCATGTCTATCAAACTGCCATGGTCTACCCAACAATAGATGGCAAACATCCATTGAAATAACATCATAGAGAACTTCATCATGGTAACTCCCAATTTTGAATTTCACTAAACATTGTTCACTTACCAGGGCCTTATGATCATCTTTTACCCAAGCAATCCGATAGGGCTGGGGATGTTTCTCCCTCTTGAGCTTTAGCTTAGAGACCATCTCTTTTGATACCAAGTTATCAGTGCTACCACCATCAATGATCATGTCACAACATTTATCCTCACACTTGCATCTGGTATGGAACAAACTCCTCTATTGTCCTGGTTCAATCTCACCACTTAGTATGACTCTTTCATTTACCAAGGTCTCTCCTCTTTCTACATCCTCTGAATGTGATGATTATGCATCTTCATCCACATGAGCAACCCTAGCTTGGCCCTCAGCTCTCCTATCTGTCCTTCCTTGTCACTGAGGGCATTCAAAGGCACGATGACCTTCTTCATTACAATGGAAATAGGTACCACAGAAGCCTCCTCTTCCTTTTCCATGTCCTCTACCTCTTCCTTTCTGATTTTCAAAGTCTTGATCATGGGAGCGGTTGAAACCCTCATTCCTCTGGTTCCTACTAGTACCCACATCTTCATTTTTCTTTTGGGTTTCATTGCGGCCTCTAGATGATCTACCGCTTCCCCTTCCTCCTTGACCATGCCCTCTTTGTCTTCCTTCAAACCTTTTATTCAGCTTCTCTTCAACTCATAGGGCAAACTGGTATGCCTCTTTAATGTTGGTCATTGTTACCAGACTTAATTCCTCCTGGATGCTAGGTCGCAACCCACTGATATAATGAGCAACCTTCTCCTTATTTTCTTTTGCATGCCCTGCTCTAGTCAAGAGTCGATAAAATTCCTCTATATATTCTTGGACTGATCTTTCTGCTTGCTTTAACCCATGCATCTTCTTAAACAAATCAAGCTCGTAGTCCATAGGAATGAACTGCTCTTTCAATTTGTCTACCATGTGATCCCATCTTGTGATCTTCTCCTTTCCTCTTCTGTTTCTTTCCAATTGGACCTCTTGCCACTAGATTTTGGCATGGCCTTTCAGTTTGGCCTTTGCAAACTTAACCCTATCTGGGTCCGTGATATCCTCATACTCAAAGTATTCTTCCAGTTCATTGATCCAATCGATCAACTCATCTGGTTTCAAATTTCTTGAAAATACACCCACTTCAATTGTGGGTCTTTTCCCAAACTTAGTAATGGCCCTAAAAATCCTTTCCTCTGCATGATTTAGAACTTCCCCATCAAATTCCCCTTCTAGTCCAACTTCATCTTCTTCGTTGTCATCTTCATTTTCATTACCTACAGCCACAGTTGCTCCTCTACGGAGCTCCTCCTGCAATGCTTGTACCTGCCTTTGGAGGGCTCTAACTTCCTCAAGATTAATAGCTCTGGCCCTTTTGCCACACTCTCTTCATGGAGGCATCTTCTTAACTCAAACCCACAACCACACAGTCCTAGTGCAAACTGCCTCATAGTCAGTGCTCTGTCTACACACTCAGGAAAACCAGCTCTGATACCACTTGATGGGGACACAACCCAAGAACGAAATGGACACAAAAAAAAAGGGGAAATTACATTAACTGAGAAAATAAGCTAGTACAAATAGTACAGAGAAAATAAACTTCAAATCATGCCCTAAGGGCTTACAATAGCATAAATCTGGAGATAATTTCTCCTTTCAGTACCTCCTCTCAAACTCCACTCCGAACTACCTTTTACAATGCCAAAAATCTCCTTAAATAGACCTCGAAGGGTTAAGGACTAGGAGTAAATTCTAGAAAGTGCTAGTAGGCATCCACCGACCAAATAGAAGGTTCCAGAAGCTATGTTAGAAGTCGACGCAAATCTAAAAGAATCCAGAAATGGTAACCGAACTTCTGGGAGGCATAACTTTTGAACCATAGCTCTGATTGACGCACCGTTTACATTTTCAAAAAGCTCTCGAAGTGCTCTATAGCTATATGGACAAGCTTCACTTTTCCCCCATTTTTTTGGCCCTTTTTGAGGTCATTTAATGCCCCTAACTTGACTTTGAAGCATTCTTAGGAGGTCTCCAAAACCTAAAAATTTGCAATAACTTTCAAACCATGGGGCCTTTTGACCTGATTCTTTTTCTAGAATGTTCTAAATCACAATTACATTCATCTAGCCAATTTAAACCTCCTAGTTCACTAAAATGATTGCTCAATTACATACTCCTATTTTTCTGGGATTTACACGAACACTGATAGTGGAATTGTGAGAGTTGGAACCTTTATTTGACCCAAATGGGTATCCAAAAATGAAAACACATGAAACAAAAACTAAGTCTAAGTATATTTTTTTGGGTGACACAGGATTCCCTTTATACCTCTGGATGCTCCTGCATCAGGAATAGATCCATCATAGATTGTGCAAGAACACTAATGATAGAAAAGAATGTTGCAATCAAATACTAGAAGGAAGAAAATAACACTGTAGTACAAACCTTGAATAGAGTATAGCTGAAGTAAGACTCAAATCAAACTCCTTATGAAATATGATATGACTACAAACATAATGTAAGTTACTTGAAAGTATTTGGTAGAAAATTTTATATCTTGAAAGAATCTAGGAAAGGTAAATTTGATGTCAAAGGTGATCAAAGTTGTTTTGATGTGGAGCTTAATCAGACTTAGAGGCTTATTCAATACAGTTTTCGTCTAAATTATTTTTATAGGGGTTTGGGGACAGCACCCCTAAGATGAGGTCAAGGGGCAACACCCTTGAAGCAAAAAATGACCTTATATTGTGCATCGGCTACTATTTTTATAGTATTCTAGCCCTAATTTTGTAAGCGACAAAGAGCTTGTATAAAAAGACTTAGGGTTAGAGATTTTTATAAGTTTTTGATGCAAAAATTGGTTCTTGTATTGGTATTGACTTGTAACAGATTCTAGATTGTAATCAGGTTGTAATCACTAGATAATAATAATATTGGACATGTTATTGGTGGATGTAGCTCAGGGATTGGGTGAACCACATTAAATCTTGGTGTCTTATATTCTCTTATGTGCAATCTATTATTTTTTGATATTGGTTATATTTGCATATAATTATTTTATTTTTCTGAGGTTAATCCTAATAAGTGGTGTTAGAGATAGAGTGTCATTGTTATTTTTTTTGGCCAGACCATCGTCATTCTTTTTTAGTGATCCTCTACAAGAAGGTCTCATAGTTGAGTGGGATTCTCATAGTTGAGTAGAAGTGATGGTAGATGAGAGTAAGTTGAGGTTTGAAAATTTTAATGGGTAGAACTTTTAGTTATGAAAGATGAAACTGAAGGACTATCTCTATCAGAAAGATTTATGGAAGTCGTTGGTAGGAAAAACTAAAAACCAAGGAACTATGACAAATGAGGATTAGGATCTTTTAGATAGAAAGTCCCTTGGAAGCATTTGATTATGTCTAGTACCATCCTTGGCATTTAATATTACAAAAGAAAATATGATGGAAGAGTTGATGGAAACCCTAGCAAATTTGTATGAAAATCCCTCTGCTTCAAATAAGGTATTTCTCATAAAGTGTTTATTTAATATGAAAATAGAAGAAGGTGGATCTATTGTATATCATTTAAATGAGTTTAAAATTGTTACTAGTTAGTTATCTTTTGTGGTTATTAATTTTGATGAAGAAATTAGGGCTCTCTTAATTTTATGTTCTTTTCCTAGAAGCCAAAATGGCTTGGTAATGACTGTGAGTAATTCTATTTCTGGATCTAATACCCCAAAATATGATGATGTGATCAGTGCTATTTTGAGTGAGGAAACTCATAGGAAATCTTCAAGTGGATCTGCATCAAGATGTGCTTAGAATGCACAAAGAAGAGGTAGAACGATTGAGAGAGGAAATAATTCTAGAAATCATGGGAAATCAAGAGGAAAGTCAAAGGGGAAGAGGTCTCAATCCAAAGGACCAAGAGATTGATGGTACTGTGGTAAAATAGGGCATAAAAGAAAGATTGTTGGACTCAAAAGAACAATGATGTAGATAAACTAGAAGGGAACAAGGAGAAAAATGTGGTAAGTAAAAAATCCAAAGAGGATGCTTTGCTTCTATCTTTAGAAAGTGTTAATGATTCATGAGTTTTAGATTCTAGTGGTTCATTTCATGCTACACCACATAGAGGTTATTTTATTGATTATGTCCAAGGAGATTTTGGGCTTGTTTATTTGGGGGATAATGAACCCTATCATATTTTTGGAAAGGGAAGAGTTAAGATTAAGTTGTGGCTGCTTATATTCTACAACAACTAAGATTAAGATGAACTCTTATTCTACAACAACTACCCTTGTGGCTGCTTATATAGTAGCAAGTCCCACAAAACCACTAAGTGGTATTACATAAACCATGTGCTAAAACCATGTGCTACCTAACCCACTGACCCCACATTTAATATTGGGCATTTAATTCTTTTCCCCAATATTAAATAATTATATAAAATATTATCACAATGTTACAACACAACTCATCAAGAATATTCCATGGGAATCTTTAGATATTGCACATCCATCTAGGCACAACATTACATAATAAAATATAACAATATTATGCAATGTGTGCAACACCCATTATCTCAAAAATCTCCCACTTGTTGTATACATTGGATAGGGTCAATCTATAGCCACATAAATGAACAAGGGAATAATCCCTCCTAGCACATCCACCATCATGGATCAAAATACACCAAGTGCTCCATCCTGGTACCCACAACAAAATCAAAGTATCCAGCATCTCAAACATGAATGATCTCACCTCCTATTATGCCACTGCCATTGGACATACATAGAAGCCATCCAAAGAGAAAGCCACCCAACCCGTCGCATTAGAAGATCATAAAATCTTGTACCAACTAAAATTTCAAGCACAAATAACTTGATCCAAAGGTAATCACATGTATTCGTAGTTGTCAAAATATCCATAGCTGAAATAGCACCCACAACAAGTTCCAAACCCATCCAACTATCCATACCTCCAAAGGTATAACAAGTGAATCTCATATCACCAACATATCCAATCTATAACTTGCAATCACAAGCCTCAAGAGCAATACTGGCCACATATATACCAAGAAGCTCCCACTGCAAAAGATAATGTCAAATCTATAACCAATCCACTCACAACATCTCAAAGAAATGAATCCATGTAGTATCAAGAACATCCACAATACATAAACTAATATCCTGCAAGAAAAAATCTTGTAACAAGTCTCCAATAGTCTCCCAAATTCTCCACAACCAACAAAGGAAAGAGATAAAAAAATAATCATGTCACCTCTCACATGACATACATGAGCACAAACCAGTGATCACAATCTCTAACCAATCTCAAAGATAATGTAGGAGAAAATGAACATCCAAGAAGATAACCAAGATAGGAGAAACCATGCAAATCATAACCTGTATCATGTCCTTCTACACACACCTCTAGATGTAAACTGTGCAAGTATGATCTCCTCCATTAAACCCCAACAAGAAGCCTCAACAACACCCAAACCATACCATATAACTAATCATGGATGTAAGCCTCTCACAAGAAGATCAAACTCAATAAACCATTCCTAAACCAAGGAATAATCATTCTTAATCCAAGGAATATGCCCAATATAAAACCATCTCCCAAACTCAACAAGCATAACAATATATGCACATGGAGATAACCAATACTTAACCATCTCTCAAATGAACCCTCTAGAACTAACTCATGTACCATAGCTCAAGATCCATATCCATGAAAGACAAGCATAAATATAATGTAACTGAGAGAAACAATGGGCTATACCTCTCAAGTAGCAAACTGCCGAGTAGACCAAGAGTGGGGAATGAGAATTCTCATCAAGATACCCAAGTCTCCAACCAAGACTCATCTCAGAACAATCTTCTCTCAAGTCCATACTAGGTGACTGCCCCTCAGAATTCTTGCTGAAACCATCAACTATCCCAACAAATACTTCTCTAATCCAAGAGAAATCAACATCACCATTGTCTCTAAGTATCCATGAGCACCTATAACCAATCAATCCATGCCAACTCCAAATGCAACATAGCAATATCATGAAGTATCTAGCTTATGATCAGTGTACTCAATACCAAGAAACTAAATCAAGATCAATGTCAAAGTTCCAACCATGGCCTCAGGAACATAAACATGACAACATGATCTAACCATCTCAACCAAAGAGATAACATGCTTCACATGAACATACTATAACATGTCACAACTCTAAACGCATATCAATAGTATACCATGATATAATAATAAAACCATCCTCACACCAAGGATAACATTCCAAATAAAAGCATAAACCACACCTTTTCCAAGAACCCTATAAGTCCTCAAGATGCAACAATCTTCACATACTAGGAAAAACCATCTCCACACACCATAAAGATAACAAAGTGCGCCATGCAAATGTCAAAGATGCTTATGTAGCAACAAGATCTAAGACAAACCTCCAACATCTGTAAACACAATAAATATATCAATGCCAAAAAACTCCCACTCAACCATGGTACCAAGTCACTTATGGCATTATAAAATCCATCTTCTGCATGAAGATCCAAACCAAACCAGGAACTAATCCTGCACTGTCACCTCATCACTATCACAAGCTCCCACTAAACCAGGTATCCAAGCTATCCATGACATAATGATGAAAAAAACCATCCTCTAACCATGAGAATCAACCAAACCATCAAACCATCAAAGAACTCAAAATGCACATCATGAGCTCCTCAAAAAGAAACCAAATAACCATGATCCTCAAACCAAGAAGATATACCACCATAACTAAATCAGAAAATCCAAGCGAATGAACATGAAGGATGTACCTGTATAACCAATCATGTCATGCCAAAATCTATGACACCATGATCACATCCATGAATCGAGCATCTATCTCTCAAAGTGTCCAACCTGTCAACATAAAATAGTCAACACAACATCTCATCCCTTCTACATGAAGAAAAAATTAGCAAATCATGTGACTTAGGGCATAGACAACTCAAATCCAAGCCACCAATCTGAATATGCATCAACAATGAAAGATCAATGGGCAAAGACAATCCATAACCAAGCTATAAATGCAACCTATAAGTATAGACCACTTACAACATTGCACAACTTGTAGATCCAACAAGTCATTATACATATCCAAACCAAACACTGATAACCATATCATCATGAGACCAATCTAAAATATGAACTGAGTATAAAATGACATCAAATCTTAAATCTCTAATGCCATAAACTCACAATGTTACCATAGTCAAAATATACCATAAACTGTTCAAATAAATATATCAACAAATAAATCATGTCAAACTTACACCAAATCTGAACCAATGTGTACAGCTCTCCAAGAGTTTTTTGTTGACTACTTGAAGTCCAAAATCTGACTCTGTATGCCCAAGATATGCCTTAATTTGTGCTCAAAATAAACAACATCTAAATTTAGGGCTCTTAAAACCTAACAAAATATCAAAGTCATAGAACCAAACCTATACTATGTTGTAGTGCTCTGAATTATCTTTGCAACATCTATAAGAATTTTGAAATTTGATATTCTGAGAGAAAGTTATGGCCATTTTATTAAGACAATCTTTTTACCATTTTCACTACAATTTTTTATTTTATTTTATTTTTTCGTGACAAAAATTCTGACGGGATTAAATTTGACAGCCATCATGGGCTGAAACTAAAAAACTCTTTCATTTCCTCTGAACATGGCCAAACTAGGGCATATTATGTATCAAAATTTATGGAAACATCGAACCCGATCCAATGTTGAGGTCTATTTTTACCCAAGAGGCTATTTCTACATGCAACCCCCCAAAACCCTCATTTTAAATGAAACATCCAAAAAATTTCACATGCCCAAATTTTTTAACATCCTATCATAGCAACAAACCCAAAAACCTTTAGATCTACAATAAAACTCATATATCTTGCCCTTTCTTTTATCCTCTCATGCATTTCCATGGATTCAATCTAGGGTTACAATAATAAAACCATAGCTCTGATACCACTTGTAAGGAAACTTGGCAACAAAGAATATAACCGTTTCCACATAACCCATAATAGATTTGAAATAAACACAGAATTAAAATCTCCATGCAAGAGAATAGACAACATACTCACAAAATGTGACACAAAATATACCCTGGGAAACCCTCATTGAAAGAAAAAATCTAGCCTCCAAAAGCATCCATCACCATGTATTATTCAGCAAAAAATACATTGCAATACAACCATGGAAGCCTTCATGGCCATAGCCACAACCGAGCAAACTATGTGAACAAGCATGAATCCACACATCCTATGCCATGCTTCCAACCTTCACAAATGCTCCCTTGGCTAACCTGTCAAGCCTTGTCCCACTCGAATCTTGCCTTTCTCACTCTTATTCTACAACAACTACCTTTGTGGTTGCTTATATAGTAGCAAGTCCCACAAAACCACTAAATGGTATTACATAAACCATGTGCTAAAACCATGTGCTACCTAACCCAATGACCCCACATTTAATATTGGGCATTTAATTCTTTTTCCCAATATTAAATAATTACATAAAATATTATCACAATGTTACAACACAACTCATCAAGAATATTTCATGGGAATCTTTACATGTTGCACGTCCATCTAGGCACAATATTACATAATAAAATAAAATAATAAAATATAACAATATTATGCAATGTGTGCAACACCCATTATCTCAACATTATATTGTTCCTTCTACATTGATTGTTTCAGAGAAAAATGAATGTTCAGGAATAGTTGCTACAGTTGAGTGGGGAGAACAAATAGATATTCTAGATTTTGGTATAGTGATGTGACACAATAGACTTGGGCACATGAGTGAGAAAGGTATGAAATTACTTCATTCAAATAAAATTTTACTAGGTCTAAAATGTGTCAATATGGATTTTTGTGAAACTTGTGTTTATGAAAAATAAAAGAAAGTGAGTTTTGTGAAGACTACGAAGGAAAATTAAAGTGAGAGATTATAGCTTGTGCATACAGAGGTACAAGGATTGGCTCAGGTATCTTCCCTTAGTGGCTCTCATTATTATGTTACTTTTATTGATGATGCATCTAGAAAAGTATAGGTTTATTTCTTTAAACAAAAATCCGATGTATTTCAAAATTTTAAGAAATGGAAATGCTTGGTTGAAAATGAGACTAACAAGAAATTAAAATGTCTTAGATATAATAATGGTGGTGAGTATTATAGTCTTGAATTTGAAGATTATTTCTCCACTAATGGTATTCACACATAGAAAACTATTCCAAGGACTCCACAAGAAAATGGAGTGGTTGAACACATGAACAGGACTATAATGGAGCATGCAAGAAGCATGAGGTTGCATGTAGAGTTTCCCTTAAGCATGTGGGTAGAGGCTATTAATAATATTGTATATTTGATTAATATAGGTCTCTCTACTCCTTTGGATTGTGGTATTCCAAAGGAAGCATGGACTGGTAATAAGGTGAGTTATTCTTTTCTCAAGACCTTCAGTTGTGAAGCATTTTCTCATATACATTTTGAAAATAAAACCAAGTTGGAAGCTAAGTCAAATAAATGTGTATTTGTTGGATATGGCATTAATGAATTAGGTTATAGGCTTTGGGATTTTGAAAATTGTAAAATTCTAAGAATCAAGGATGTCATATTCAATGAGAAAGTGTTGTACAAAGATCTATTACAGCAACATGAGAAGAAAGAAAATGATTATGTGGTGTTGGATGATACTCAAAAAGCTTACGTTCCAACAGTTCTTCATGATCTACAACAACTACAACAACAAATACCACACACACCAATGAATGTTAGATGGTCAACAAGGGCCAGTAGACCTTCAAAATGATTTTCTTCTTCTTTGTATTTTATTTTACTTACTGATGTTGGTAAACCTAAATGTTATGATGAAGCTATGCAGGTGGATACAAAGATTCAATGGGAGTCTCCAATGAAAGAAGAAATGGACTCTTTGCTAAAAAATAAGACCTGGGATTTATTCAACTTGCCTACAAGTAAAAAGGCTTTGTAGAATAAATGGGTTTATAGGTTAAAAGAAGAGGATGGAGGTAAGAAAATATTTAAAGCTAGGTTAGTTGTAAAAATATTTACACATAAAAAAGGCATTGATTTTGATGAGATATTCTCTCATGTTGTTAAAATGACTTCTATTTGCATTTTTTGTATTGTGGCTACTAAAGATTTGCATTTACAGTAGCTTGATGTTAAAAGAGTCTTCCTTCATGGTGATTTGGATGAAGAGATATATATGGCATAGCTATAGGGATTTGAGGTCAAAGGTAAGGAGAACTTAGTGTCCAAATTGAAGAAAAGTTTATATGGCTTGGCTTGAAGTAAGCACCTCGGCAATGGTATCTAAAATTTGATAGGCTTATGCATAAGCATGGATATAGTAGGTGTCATTTAGATCATTGTGTTTATTTTAAGAGGTTGGATGATGACAACTACATTATTTTATGTTTATATGTTGATGATATGCTTGTAGTTAGGTCTAGCATGGATCACATTAAGGGGCTAAAATGCTAGTTAGCACGTGCATTTGCTATGAAGGATTTTGAGGTAGAAAAAAAAATCCTTGTTATGAAAATTTGTAGAGATAGGCAAAATAGGAAATTGACTCTATCTCATGCTGATTATATTAAGAAGGTGTTGCAATTTTTCTCTATGGAGAATGCTAAAGCTTTCAGCACACCTTTACTAGGTCATTTGAAGTTGACTAAAGAGATGTGTCCCAAGACACAAGAAGAGGAGGATAAGATGTTTGAGGTACCTTATGCTTTAGCTATAGGAAGCTTGATGTATGCTATGATATGTACTAGGCCTGATATTGCACATGTAGTGGGAGTCATTAGTAGGTATATGAGTGATCTAGGAATTGAGCATTAGAATGCAGTAAAATGGATTCTCAGATATTTGAGAGGAACATCTAGTAAGTGTTTACACTTTGAGGGCTCTATTACTGATTTACAGGACTATGTTGACTCAGATTTAGTAGGGAATATTGATACTAGATAGTGTACTATAGGTTATGTATTTACTATTGGAGGGTAGTAGTGAGTTGAGTTTCTAGGTTATAGAATGTTAATGCTTTATCGACTACAGAGGCAAAGTATGTTGCTGCTACAAAGGCCACCAAGGAGATGATATGGCTTCAATTCTTCATGGAAGAGTTGGGACATCCTTAGATGGATAATTATTTATTCACAAATAGCCAAAGTTCCATTCATCTAGCAAAGAATTCAGTTTTGCATTCAAAGACAAAACACATCCAGTTATGGTACCATTTCATTTAGTTAGTTTTGGATGATGGATAGTTAAAGCTGGAGAAGATACATACAAATGAATATCTAGCATATATGTTTACAAAGGTAGTGACAAGGGAGAAGTTGAACTCATCTTCAACTTTAATTGGTTTTCTTGACTAAACAAAATAAAAGAACAATAATGTCCAGGGTGGTTTGATAATCTAGTGGGAGCTACAGGTTTAGCAGTGCTATGATCAGTCTCCAAGTGGGAGGTTATTATTATGGAGTCTAATTAGTCTCCATTGGGGAGATTGTTGTGATGTGCAGCCTAATTAGACTCAGAGGTTTATTTAGTGTAGTTTCCCTCTAGATTATTTCTATGGGGGTTTGGGGGCAGCCCCCAAGATAGGGTCAAGGGGCAGTGCTCCAAGTGTGCTCCCTAATACAGTATAGGGTGGGGTTGAGGGGAAAATCTCTCAAAGTCAAAAATGACCTTATATTGTAAAAGGTGTTGGCTACTCTTTTTATATTATTCTAGCCTTAATTTTGTAAGCAGCAAAAAGCTTGTATAAAAAGGCTTAGGGTTAGGAATTTTTATAAGTATGTGATGCAAAAATTGGTTCTTGTAGTGATATTGAGTTGTAAGGGGTTATAGATTGTAATCAAGTTGTAATCATTGGATAATAATAATATTGGACCTATTGTTGGTGGACGTAGCCTAGGGATTGAGTGAACTACATTAAATCTTAGTGTCTTGTGTTCTCTTATGTGTGATAAATTATTTTTTGATATTGGTTATATTTGCATGTAACTGTTATTTCTATCTAAAGTAAATCCTAACAAAATAATATTCCTAAGATACTCCTACACAAGTAAATTATACAAATTTTTGAAATTGTTTATTCATAAAATCACAAAAAGTGTACATCTAAGAATTGATGAGTTTGCATAAAAGATTAGACAGGAGGATTACAAAAGATTTGTTTAATATGAACCTAATACCCTACCAAATCTATCTAGTAGATAGGAGGCTTCACCTCCCAAGTCCCCAAAATCTTGAACAGCTACTAAGTTACAATTAGTACAACTTGAGTCACAATCTGAAGGACTTGAGTCACAGTTAAAGGCTACCAAGTTATTACTAGAGCAAAACAAGTCTGATGGACCCAAGTCATAGACATTGGGACTCAAGCTTAATACTGAAGTTCATGAAGAAATTAGTTTTAAAAACTCCAAATCCAAAGAACTTGTGCTAGCAATATATGTCAAAAGGCATCATGCACCTAACTAGATCATTGGAGACAAATCAGATGGAATAATGACAAGAAACAAAATTAAAGGTATATGTTTTCTTGTTGAATTTGAACCTATAAATATTAAAGATTCTTTGGATAATGAAAGTTGAATTGAATCAATGAATGAGGAAATAGAATAGATAGAGAAGAACGAAAACCTACACTCTTGTTCCTAGACCCAAGGAGAAAAATGTAATTGGCATAAAGTGGGTATTCATAAATAAGCTAAATGAAGATGGAAAAGTTTCCTGAAACAAAGCAAGGTTATTATGTAAAGGCTATTCTCAAGATGAAGGTATTGATTATGATAAAACTTTTTCATCTGTTGCAAGATTAGAAGGTGTTAGAACTTTACTAGCATATGCAGCTCACTAAGCATTTAAAGTTTATCAAATGGATGTAAAATCTATGTTCTTGAATGGAATTCTTGATGAGGAAGTCTACATTGAATAACCTAAAGTTTTTTAAGATCCTAGCAAAATAGACATGGTCTACAAAATACACAAGGCATTATATGGTCTCAAGCAAACTCCTAGAGCTTGGAATGAAAGACTTCATAACTACTTGGTACAGATTGGTTATAAAAGGATTGTGTTGGTAGAAATATTCATGTATGACACTATATTCATGAAAAATGATGACTTGTGCAAGGTATTTTCAAAACAAATGAGTAAAGAATTTAAAATATCTATTTTTAGAGAGATAAAAAAAAAATTGGATTGCAGATCCAATAGAAGAAAGATGGTATCTACATTACTCAATCTAAATAAATCAAGGAGATCTTAAAGAAATTTAGAATGGAAGATTTAAGACTAGTTGGAATCCCTATGTCTACTAGACATAAACTTTCTAAAAATGATGATTCAGAAGAATTAGATTAGATGACATATAGATAAATGATTGGAAAATTGTAGTATATAGTGCATACAAAGCCTAATATTGCATTTGTAGTCAGTATGGTGGCAAGATTCTCAACAAATCACAAAGAAAATCACATGATGGAAATTAAAAGAATCATGAGATATCTTAAAGGTACTAAAAAATATGGTTTATGGTACAAAATAGGAGGCAATTTGGATTTAAAAGTATTCACAGATTTTGATTGTGTAAGAAGTATTGATGATAGAAAAAGCACCAGTGGTGGATCATTCTTTCTTGATAAAAGACTAGTGTCTTGGACAAGCAAGAAATAGAATTGTATCTCTCAATCCATAACAAAGGCATAATACAATTTGTTTGTTTCAAACAACTATTGGCAGGTATGAAAATAGAGATCAAGGATCTAGTAGTTATATACTATGATAACACCAGTGCAATCAATATATCAAAGAATCTAGTGATTCATACCAAAACAAAACACATTAGTATAAAAAATAATTTCTTGAGAGAAATAGTACAAGATAAAGAAGTAAGACTGGAATATGTGAATACAAAAGAACAAATTACAAACATATTCACCAAGCCATTGTTGGAAATCTAATTGAAAAGGTTTACTGTCAAAAAGGGAGATTTTTGGAAGAATGTTTTCAATCATTGTTTTGTCATTGATGTCAAACCTACTATGTGTAGGAATGACATTTTCTTATAAGATCCAAGTACTATCACTTAGTTGATTGATGAAGAGGATTTGATCAACAAGATGTAACAAGAGTACCTAAAGGAAAGGTTGAGTTATGATTTTGTAATGAAGTGCACGGATTAGTTAAGACAATGGTTAAATGATGTATTGGTAACATACTCAAAGACACAGAGGTTAGCCACACCTAGAAACATTGGAGGAATAAGTTGTAATAAGGTTGACTACAAAGCTTAAACTAAGTTCATTAGTGGGTGTTGAACAAGCTAGTTGAAGCCAAAAAAAATTCTAGTTGGAGCCAAGCAAATGAAAAATCTAGTGTGTATCGAGTGAAGATCGGGTGCTAAGTGAAATTCAAGTGCTAAGAAAAGTAATAGGTGCTCAACATCAAAAAATCTTAGTAAGTTCCAAGTGAACTTCAAGTGTCGAGCATCAATAAAATGTAGTTGATACCGAGTAACATAATATGTGTCGAGCATTAGTATTTCAATAGTGTTGAGTTGTTAAATTATTGGAAATGTCAAAGATTCACCAAATATAAGCCAACAAAGTTGTTACCTTGAATTTTGTGAACTAGATGGAGGATAAGGATGATGAGCTAATTGCACAAAATTTTATGTAAACCATTTTTGGGTAAATTTGAAAGGATTATTCAAGAAGTTTCTAGAGGAAACATAATATGGGTTAGATTCAATGAATCATACCTAATCCATACAAATTGAAATTAAAAGAAGGAAGAATTGAGAAGGAAAGAAATTCTAGACTTCTATTTAAGGAGTCATATACCAAGAAGCAAGAGGATACTAGTGTGCCAAATTACAAAGTGGCTAAAGGGTGTCAAGGATAAGACATCTAGAAGAAGGAAGAACAAAGCATAGAGACTTTGCTTTGATAAATTGGTCAGAAAGAGATGATTGCACTAGTACTTTGAGCATGGAAACTCAAGGAGACTAAGCTTGAAAGGAGGGGAAGTTGTCAAGAGTTGAAAAAATTGAAAGCCAGGAAATGTTATGAGTTGAGAAGTGATCTGAGATCTACAAGTTGAGTTGTATTCTGTAATCAAGTCAAAACCCCTTATTGTTACTCTCTAGAAATTGCATCAATTAGGGTAAAGGAAAATCCTATGGACTTAGGTTGGTTTAATATCCATTTGTAAATCTTTTAATAGGGTGGCATTCCAAGTGAATTTTCTAAATTCCTCTATCTAGGCCCACTTCTAACATTTAACAGTGTGTTGTAGCTTTTAACAAGGCAGGCCTTTCACGGGGCATCACTTCAGAAGAGTGAGAATGGAGTAACACATTACTGGTGGTTTTTCCCAAATTGGATTTCCACATAAATCAATATATTATGTGTTGATTTTTTATGTGTTACGCTTGCATGTTAATTTATAGTAAATTGTTGATTAGAAAATTTAAAGCTTGGATGAATGAATAGTCGAATGGGCTCACTACACTTAGTAAAACAATTTGAATTGAACATTTGGCCCTTGAATAATTGATTCACGCACCCCCCGCCACCCCCCCCCCCCTCTCTTAGTTATTCTAAAGCATTTCTAACAGTCATTACCTAAGGATGCATTTCTATATATAAGAGGTAAGCTAGGGTTCATTCTCCTATCTGAAGCTCACTAAATAAATTTTAGTTATGTGTCAACTAGAGCATGTTGAAAATCAATTAGTTGGTGCAATATTGACAAGAGCATATTGCAAATGAATCACTACTTGAGGTACATTGATATTCACTGAATATTGTCTTTGGCATGAGATGTCAAAGAGGGAGAAGTTTGCTATCATATCTCATAGAAATTTTGTAAATAGAAAAAGAAAGAGCTTTAAAAAGGGAGAATGAACTTGGTCTGATATCAAAGGTAGAATTTTTTTATCAGAAGAAGTTGTAGAAAATAGAAGTTTTTTGATAGAGGAAGAAACTAAAGGTAGAAAGAGTTTACATTGATAGAGGGAGTTCTCATGGATGACAATCATAATGAAACTAAGGGCAATTCATTACTTTATTCTTGCTCTAAAAATTTCATTGCATTGTGACATGTTGTATTGGCATCAATGCCAAAGAGGGAGATTGTTGGAGCAATTGATTAATTATGTATTATCTTTGATGTTACACAAAATGTCATATCATTGTCTGTCAGTGTATGTAGAGCTTACTTGGGCATCAAAGATAGTTTTCTATGTCTATCGAGCATTCTAGAGTGTGCCTAGTTCAGAAGATAGTATCTATCGAGTTCACTCAGGCATCAAAAGAAAGTTTCTGAAAGTTGAGTGTTAACCAAGCTCACTTATTAATGAAAGAAATATTGGATGGAACCGGTGTTAACCGAGCTCACTCAGTTACCAAAGGAACTTTGTGAATATGTAGTGTTGATTGAGTTCACTTGGTTAACATAGGAAAATCATTTCTTAGTTAGTGTCTACCAAGTAGGGTTGACTAATGAAGGATTTTTTTATTTTGGGATATTAAATTTAATTGAATTGTCTATTGGTTCTAGCTGACTGATGAGATGAATATTAATTATTATAAGTTATATTCTAGCTGACTTGACAATATGAAAGATATAAATATAAGGTCAAGTTGAGAATTAGAAAGAAGAATGCATAGAAAATAATTGAAGATTTAATGATTCTAAGAGGAAATGAATTAGAAGGATAAGTAGAATATACATGTGGAGCTGAAAAGATATATTTGATCAAGAAGGATCAAGTATATAAGCTAGCATTGAGATCTGTAATCAAAAATTTAATTGCATCTGAAATTAGGTCATCTCATTGTTACTCTCTAACCATTGTAGCAATGATCTAAATCTCTTAACAAAGTTGGCTTAACAACTATTTTTAAATCCTCTAAACAAGGTGGCATTTGTATTGAATTTTCCAAAGACCTCTAACAAGGCCTCTCCTAATAGGGTGATTAAATCCTCTAATGGGGTCACACCTAACAATGTGCTTTGTAACTTTTAATAGGGTTGGCTCCTAATCAGGCTCACTTCATAAGAGTGAAAATCAATAACTAGTTGCAATTCGTAGTTTTTTCCAAATTGAGTTTCCACATTAAATCTTGGTGTCAAATGTGTTCATGATATTTCTCTTATGTGTTTGCATCTAAGTTAAAGTAATAGTAATCTTAGATAGCATCTTAAGTTTTTCATGTTAAGCATTTGCTAAGCATTTTTAGTGTTTACCAAGATACATCATTTTTTTGTGTATTCGTCAAACATCAGTAGAATTTAGTTTTTAGAGTTTATTTTGTACTAACATCTAAGGGATTTAGGATTTATTTTAGTGGTAACCGATTCACCCCTCCCCTCTCAGTTACTCCTCTTATATTTCCAACAATTAAGATATTAGGATTTTTCATGATCATCTTGGAAATAGTATCTGATCACCTTCGAATTTGTCATGTATTGCATCTAAATTTGATTTGTCATTTCTTCTAAGAGTGTTTCAAGGTTGGAAACCACTTAAACATCATTTGCATGGTTTAGAGGTAATGTCATTGTGGCATGGGTTTCTACAAATGAATGAGTCTCATGATTATGGCATTTACACAAAAGTAGAACTTTCTTCTTCATCTCCTTTCACTCAAATCTTCACTAAAGTTATTCTTCTAGCAATGAGAATGGCTTCTATAAATTCATAGGAGATAAGGGACCTTGAATCTATGCTACATTTTCTAGAGACATGGGAGAAGTTACTACATTTTCTATGCTACAAAATTCTAATAGGGAGCCATATAGTATCTAATTGTAATTATGAATTTAACATAATATCAAATACAACCCTATTTACAATGTAATATCATTCTATGTATTTTTTTAGTCAACACAACAATTAGTAACCAGACAATGAGAAAGAGAATATCATATTATTAAAATTAAAGATTACATTAGTTTTATATGTATCTCATTCAATTAGAAGACTAACTTGGAAAGCCTATGTCCTACATAAATTTTTGAAAAAGGAAGGGTCGCAATAGGCCATTTCCAAATACATAATAATATACAAAAACTCTCAAGATATAGCTATGTATAAGAACTAAAAAAAAAAATTCAACAAAGAGAGTACCCATGCTTACAAACCATTACCTTCAAACCAAATTTCAAAATGAAACCACCCATAATTAAAATTGGAACTAGAAACCTGGTATCCTTGTAGGGAGACTCCAATACATGCATGGTTACATCCTTAGCTTCCATTGTTGGGCCAGTGTATGGAGCCTTCGTATCCAACTAGTCATTATAAGTGTTAGTTTGTGGTGACTGATCAAGAAAGTACTATACATACTTCATAAATTCTTTGTGGCTCAGGGCATCACCCTGAAAAAATAAATTTGGGACCTATTTTATTATGATTTTGAGCCAACATGTAATTATTAGTTATAACCCTAAAGAAATTTAATACTTTTATAAAATGGCTTAGGGTTAGGGATTTTTTCATAAGATGATGTGAAAATTGGTTCTTGTGACAATATTGAGCTATAAGGGAAAATTGGTTCTTGTGGCAGTATTGAGTTGTAAGAGATTATGGATTGTAATCAAATTGTAATCATTGGGTCGTAAAATATTGGATTTTCTATTTGGTGGATGTAGCCCAGGGATTGGGTGAACCATGTTAAATCTTGGTGTCTTGTGTTATTTTTTGTGTGATCTATTATTTTTTGATATGGTTTATATTTGCATGTAATTATTATTTTTGTCCATAGTTTAATCCTAACAATAAGTTGGGGAATTCACTTCATACCTGGCATGCAAGTGATGCATCTACATATGAAATTTAATCACCTTCAAAAAATGTATTTGATCTTGCTAGTTGGGAACAGTTGATTGTTCATTTTATTGTACCTAATCTGATGATAGTTCTATAGGAATTTCTAATCAAGCAAACTAATTAGCAACCACACCAATTTAACTAAGTTATGGCTTGTTTATATCTAAAAATATCTTCTATGATATTTTTTTCTAAAATTTCTTATGAACTCTACCCATTTGTCATTATCTGTGTTGTTTTTGTACAAGATCTTGAGGTAAGTCACTTAGCATGAATTGAGTGACTTTTATTGTTTTATTATTTGGATTCAAGAATATGTATGCCACTGGATCATTTTTTCTATTATGAGATAATATGTAATAAGCACCTTAAAAAAATCTCTCTGAATATATAAAGAGATACATATTTAGAAGGAATATAAAGATATATGTGTTTAGAAGGAAAAGAAAAGAACATTTACATATGTACCTCTTCTTACCCTAGAAGAAAATTGTAGAGCAAGGGAGCATAGATCACAAGGGCACAACATGGCAATGAAATCACAAAAAAAGGGTACGACATGACAATGAAATCATACTTACTCATGGTAATGAAACATAGAGATCACAAGTGCACAAAAACCAAATGCACCAATCACAAGGGCACGACAACATTCATAGTTCTCCACCCTCATTTGGAGCTCTTCACCTATTTGGCATGTAGCTCTCCACAATAAAAACAAATGGAAAATGATTTATGTCATGTTTTCTTTCTTTTTTTGTTTATGCTCAAGAGGGCATCAAAATTATGATGCCAACATGGGTATTATGATGGCATTGGGGACAATTACAAAAATAAAAACATGAAAATCACCACAACTTACACCACCATCACAAATTGTCATCACAATTTGACCTCAAATATTGTAGTGATGGAGCTCATTCTCTTATAAAGAAATTTTATATTTGTACATTATTTTGAGGGTACCATGCCCACCAAGGTTTTTCCTTTGATCAAGGGTTTCTGTAAGAAAAAGTGATTGAAATGATAAAATATAATAAAATGAAATAGCATGAAATAATAAATTTAATCCAAGAGAGCAAGAAGATTTTTACCATACAAATGATACAAGATCAATGGAGAAATATCAATGAGGAAGCAACACAAGAGACAAGGATTTGATAAGGGGAAAGCAAAGAAAACCCCTTGTGAGTATTAGGAATGAGGCAAATGCCTAAGAATGTGTGTGTGTGTGTGTGTGTGTGTGTGTGTGTGTGTGTGTGTGTGAGTGAGAGAGAGAGAGAGAGAGAGAGAGAGAGAGAGAGAGAGAGAGAGAGAGAGAGAGAGAAGAAATGGAGCAAAATAGCTCATTTACAATAGCATCAAAAGCTTGATGTGAATAATGGAGACTAAATGAAAATGTGAGAGAGAAGCATCTCTTTTAAAGAGATGAGAAAGGAGTTGCATGTCTTTGCATATGTAACTCCCATTTCTATGAATGCCACATTCATAAAAGGTGTGTGCAAAGTGTCAAGCTCCTCTTAAGGAGGAATATATATTTTCCTTATTAAAAGAAATAAAAATGAGTTGTCCTCACAAGTGGATAATAGGACAAGAATGACATGTCCTTTACATGTGGACTAGAGGACAAATAAATAATACATAAGGGATACCTTGATTTATCCCAATAAATAAATAAATACAACCAAGGAAATATTATTAATTCTAACACCCCCCTTTAATCTTTACTTGAGGAGATTACATCAAAGGGTATTAAACTCAAGTTTTTATGATGAAATTCAAATTTCTCTCTAGAAAGAGGTTTTGTCAAAATATCAACAGCTTGATCTTCACCCTTACAATAGATGAGGGGCACTTTCTTTTCTTCAATGTGTTCTCTAATGAAGTGGTGGTGGAGAGAAATATGCTTTGACTTTGCATGGTAGATAGGATTCTTTGCTAAGGCTATTGCACTTTGATTGTCACAATACAAAGGTGTAGGTTCTTGTTGAGGTAGACCCAAATCTTCAAGAATTCTTCTAAGCCATAGAGATTCTTTAGATGCATAAGTACAACTTTTATATTCAGCTTTGGTAGAACATAGAGAAACAAAGGTGTCTTTCTTACTTTTCCAAGATATAGCACCTGAACCAAAAAAGAAACAATAACCACAAGTAGACTTCCCATCGTTGGGATCTCCACCTAAATCTAAATCAGTAAATTCTTGTAAAGTAAAAGTAGAACCGGCATCATAAGATAAACCTAGATTAAGAGTTCCTTTTATATATCATAATATTCTTTTAGCTACTTTAAAGTGTGTTTGTTGAGGTTTGGACATAAATATTGAAACTAAACCAACACTATATGCAATATCAGGTCTAGTAAGGGTGAGATAATTTAAACTTCCTACGAGTTGTCTATAAGAGGTAGCATCAACAAAAGGAGTGTTTGTATCAACCATTAACTTAGTTCCTAATTCACATGGAATATAAACATGGTTAGAATTATTCATTTGAAACCTATTCAAAAGATCTTGAGCATACTTTCTTTGAGAAAAAAAAAATGCCCTTAAGTGTTTGCCATATTTGCATTCCTAAAAAGTAATGTAAAATTTCTAAATCAGTCATTTGAAATTTTTGATTGAGTTGAAACTTAATAACATAAATCAAGGTGTTAGAACTTGAAATAAGAATCAAATCATCAACATATAGAATAACAATGAAAATATCATCTTGAATATATTTAATGTATAAGTTAGGATAATTTTTACTTCTATCAAAATCTTGAGAATAAAAAAGACATTAATTTTGGAATACCACTCTCTTTGAGATTGCTTTAAACCATAAATAGATTTATTTAGTTTACATACTAAATGCTCATTACCTTCTTTGATAAAACCTAGTGGTTGAGCCATATAATTTTCTTCATGTAAATCATCATTTAAAAAGGCACTTTTAACATCCATTTGATGAATAGGCCAATTAATTTTTGAAGCTAAAGAAAGCACAATTTTTATAGTAGGCATTTTAGCAACTAGTGCAAAAGTTTCATTCTAATCTAAACCTTCAATTTGGAAAAATCCCCTAGCTACTAGTCTAGCTTTAAACCTACTAATTACATTATTTGCATTGAGTTTGGTTTTATATAACCACTTGCATGAAACTAAATTCTTACCATGAGGCAAAGAGACTAAATCTCAAGTTTCATTAGAGATTAAAGTATCATATTCCTCTTGTATAGCTTTTTGCCAATGAGGTTGAATCTTAGCTTGTTCAAAAGTTTGAGGATCATTAGAGTTCATGAGAGAAGTCATCAAACTATAGTTACAATAATTAATTCTCCTAGGTTTAAGTCCACCAAATCTAGTAAGATAATCATCTCTTTCATTAAGTAAACCTTGAACCCATTTAGGTCTTCTCTTATTAGTAATAGATTCATCACTAGAAGAAGAGTCATGATCTATAAATGCATCATTAGTATCAACATCATTACTAGAATTAGAAGAAATAGGAGGAATAAAAGAAGATACTTGAGGAGTGGGGTTTAGAGAAGATGTAGGGTTTAGAGAAAGAGGTTGGTCCTCCACTACTACAATATTACTTCCACTAAATTCATCATCTTGAACCTTGGAACAATCATGCACTTCATTTTCTGCAATACAAATATCTCTTGCAATTTGAACTTTGTTAGTAAGAGGATTATAGACTCTATAACCTTTAGTATTTTCATCATACCCAACAAATATAAATGGAGAAAATTTAGCATGTAATTTATGCCTTTTTTGTTTGGGTGTATGAACAGAAGCAATAGATCCAAATATCCTTAAGTGTTGTAAATTGGGCTTTCTACCTGACCAAGCTTCTTCAAGAGTTATATCCCTCAAAGCCTTAGTAGGAGTTCTATTAAGAATATAAGTGGCACAAGACATAGCTTCAGCCCAAAACTTATAATCCATATTTTTTGCATGTAACATGCATCTAGCCATTTCTACAATAGTTCTATTATTCCTTTTTGCTACACCATTTTTTTGTGGTGTATAAGGAATAGTAAGCTGATGTTTAATACCAAATGATCTTAAGTAAGAATGAAAGGCATTATTAACATATTCAGTACCATTATCAGTTCAAAGAATCTTTATCTTAGAATCAGATTGTCTTTCTACTAACATATGAAATTCAAAAAATGTATCAAGTACTTGATCTTTATTATGTAAGAAATATATTCAAATTCTTCTAGTAAAATCATCAATGAGAGTAAGAGCATACCTTGATCCTTGAATGGAGATATTTTCTTCCATAGGTCCTAAAAGATCACTATGAATCAATTGTAACTTATGAGATGCCCTCCATGATGAACCATGGGGAAAGGGCTCCCAATGCATTTTGCCACTCATGCACCTAGTGCATGTAATCTTAGATGGAAGAATATGAGGTAATCCTTCAACCATATGAGATTTTAGCATCAATGATATATAATCAGAATTCAAATGACCAAGCCTTTCATGCCACACATTAAATTCAATATTTGCTTGAAAGAGTACCTTAAAGAGGTAAACTCATAAAACTTGAATAAGTTATCATGACCCAACTTAGCATTAGCAAGAACAGCATTAGTGCTAGGATCAATAATAGAACACATGTCCTTATGAAATTCAACTTTATAATCTTGACATAATTTAGCAACTGAAAAGAGATTGGTTTTCAAGTTAGGAACATAAAGAACATCATGTAAATTTCTATTTGGAACATTAACATCACCAAATCCTTCAACTTTACAACTATGATTATCAGCTAATTGAATTGGAGTATTTGAAGGATTGGGTTGCAAAGAATCAAAAACTTCTATATGAGATGTAACATGTTGAAAAGCACTGCTATCAACTATCCATTCTAATCATTTAGAGGCATTGTAACTAATAGTAAAAGCATGATGAGATTGATTACCATGAGATTTTTTATTATTGTTATTGATAGGTTGCTTATCATTTTGCTTTTTAAAACAATTTTTAGTCAAATGACCATCTTTCCCACAATAAGTACAATGAGGTTTCTTATTAGGATTATTATATTGATTAGGATGGTTATTATTGCGATTTGTAGTTTGATTATTATTGTTGTTAAAAGAAGGTCTAGAATCAAATAGGTTGCTATTATTATGACGGTTATTAAAGTTATGATTGTTATGATTATTATTGAAATTGTGAGTATTAAAATTTTGATTTTGATTATTATTTGGAGCGTAATAAGACAGTCTAAGATTTTGATTTTGATTTTTAGACATAAATGCATGTTCATTAGATCTAAGAGTACCAAATTGCAATAACTTAGCTTCCTCTTGACGCAACAAATTTTGAAAAATACTATATGTTAATTGATTAGACAAAGTAAGAATAGCAAGTTGAGAATGAACATTAGTGATAAATTGTTGAAATTGTCTAGGAAGACATTTCTTTAAAATAATGGTAATTAATCTAATATTAGTGAGAGTAACACCTAATCCAATTAGTTGACTTTTAATATAATCAAATTTAAGTAAAAATTCATCCATGGATTTGAAATCAATATACCTAAGGTCTTCCAAATTATCTTGCAATTGAATCTTGCATGATTCAGATGGCCTATCATACGTTTGCTTTAAAATATCCCAAACTTCGTGGGCATTAGTGCAATGAAAAATTAGAACATATAAATCTGCATTAAGAGATATACCAATGAGGCCAAGGGCTTCCTCATTTTTAGTATTCTATGCATTTTTTTCATCTTGTGTAGCTAAGGTACTAGGAACTACAGAAGGGTCGGTAGCAACATCTAAAATATGCTTAAAACAGAATATAAATGAAAGATGAGTTTTCCAAGCATGATAGTTTGAATTATTTAACTTGATTTCTGGAATTAAAGTCGACATGATTTAAAAATTAAGTTTAAAATTTAAATAATAGATTTGAAATAAAAAAAAGTGAGACTTATTATCCACAAGAATATTAAATAATTATTAAGAGATTTAGAGAGTCAAAATTAAAAACTAAAATGTTCCTTGCAAAGCCACTGGTCAGATTGAAGAAATAGGAAAAATAAAAATCTGAAAATCTAAAGAAAAAAAAAGTGCTACACATAGAGAATGATAATTTTTTTATTTAATTCTATTTTCAATAAAATTTAAAGGGTTTCTTCATTTTTATATCTTCTAAACGTTGTGAAAATTTCAGCCAAACCCAGATCACGGATTGAGAGATATCATAAAAATACGATCTGCCATCTTAAAACTTTTTTTAAAAAATAATACTGCACATATAGTACAATAAATTTGGCAATACTATTCTGATACAAATGAAATTTAAAGGATTTTTATATTTTTATATTTTCTAAATGTTGTTAAAATTTCAATCAAACCCAGATCATAGATTATGAGATATAAGAAAAATACAAACTGCTATACTTTCCTTTCTAAAACAAAAAATAGAAAAAAAAATTTAAATTTCAAAAATGTAAAAAGCCTGCAATAGAAATAGGGTTAGATACAATATAAAAAAATATCAAAAATAAAGAATCCTTTGGCAGCAAGCCTTCCAAAGGAGGTTAGAAAAAATAAAAAATGAAGAACTCTTTGGCAGCAAGCCTTCCAAAGAGGGTTAGAATGAATAAGAAAGAAAAAAATCTGCAAAAGAATAAGATAAGACTTTCAATATTTCAAACTTCAAGATCTTCACAATATTAAGCTCTTCTAATGAACCCTTCACACAAGCTCAAAACAAGGATTAGTAGCGCTGATACCATGCAAGAAAAAGTGATTGAAATGATAAAATATAATAAAATGAAATAGTATGAAATAATAGATTTAATCCAAGAGAGCAAGAAGAGTTTTACCATACAAATGATACAAAATCAATGGAGCAATACCAATGAGGAAGCAACACAAAAGACAAGGATTTGATAAGGGGAAAGCAAAGAAAACCCCTTGTGAGTATTATGAATGAGGGAAATGCCTGAGAGAGAGAGAGAGAGAGAGAGAGAGAGAGAGAGAGAGAGAGAGAGAGAGAGAGAAATGGAGCAAAATAGCTCATTTACAATAGCATCAAAAATTTGATGTGAATAATGGAGACTAGATGAAAATGAGAGAGAGAAGCACCTCTTTTAAAGAGATGAGAAAGGAGTTGCATGTCTTTGCATGTGTAACTCCCATTTCTATGAATGCCATATTCATAAAAGGTGTGTGCAAAGTGTCAAGTTCCTCTTAAGGAGGAATATCTATTTTTCTTATTAAAAGAAATAAAAATGAGTTGTCCTCACAAGTGGATAATAGGACAAGAATGACATGTCCTTTACATGTGGACTAGAGGACAAATAAATAATACATAAGGGATACCTTGGTTTATCCCAAAAAATAAATAAATACAACCAAAAAAAGATTATTAATTCTAACAGTTTCCCTAGCTTAAATATCTAGTGTTATTGTGTATGTGTATCTTCTTATTGTTGCTAGTTATATTGTTTATATGGATAAGGACTAATAAGGTTAATAATTTTTTTATTGACTTTAATTTGTAAAAATTATTATCAGAGCATCATGTCTTTGAAGGATAAGCTTAACAACTTAAGGAGATAAATGGTAGGTCACTTCATAAAAGAAATTCCTAGATTTGATGGAGTTAACTATGATAGCTAGAAAGAGAAGATAAAGACTCATTTTCTATGTATGCATCCAAGTTATTAGTTGATGACAAAGAATGGAAAGAAGATTGTGGAAGAAAGAAAACTTGAGGATTGCAAAGAAGTAGAAAGAGATCTATTTTTTATCTACAATATGCTTTCTAGAGAAACATTACCATTATCTCTTCCTAAAAATCAATACAATCAGGTAAAATCCTTATATACATCTCATGGAATTTGGAATACTTTAAAAAATATCAAAGAGATCCACCACAGAACTCACCACCAAATGTTATGCTAGTTCAAAGAGATCCCATCATGGATTTCATCACTAGACCAATGAAGCCAAGGCTTAATAGCTTCCCAAGATTTCCATATGCTCTTGATAAAAAAAGATCCATGTATGAGAATGGGTTCTTGCATGATGAGAAGGGTTTGAAATCCAATCCCCTTCAATGCAAGTCTGTTAATAGAAAACCTAGAGGAAATGCAATGCCAAACTAGAATCTTCCAAGCTTCATCTGTAGTGGTGGCATGAATAATTAATTTGGGACATAGAGCAAGGCCTTTCTTCTATGTGGAGAGAAGGCCAAGGCCTCTAGATTCTTTGGGGAGACGAAAAAGGCCCCAAGCAACTTTGTGAAATCCATGATGATCGAAACTAGAAGCCCAAAGAAAATCATGGAGAAATCACTCTAATTTATTATAAGAGGCTTTTGAAGGATCCCAACAAGAAGAATAATAGACATGCGTATCTATAAGAACTTTAGAGAAAATTTGGAATTTTCTCGCAAGAGAAAGCAATTTCATAAGCCAATAATCCAGCTTCTTAGTAATCTTGGCAAGCACAATGTTCCACAAGTCCACTGGCGATGCTTGATTTTTGCAAGAATTAAGTCTTGTAATGGCTCTAAAGATAAAGATGAGATTATTTCAAATATCTTCAAAATTTTAACACCATAATTCAAGAAAACATGACTAACCACTGCTATAGGAACCTAGTCTAGTCTAGTGTAGCACATTAATAATACATAGTCCAATCTCTACACCCATCTTAGGTTAATCATGGAATAACATCATGATACCACATTGATCCTAGTAACCACTAGCACAAACCTTAGTGAATCATAAATCACATCATAATCACATAAATTAGCCATAAGCAATAATCAAAGCAACTAATATATAACATAAATCCAAATCAACCCAAGGGTGTAGACCACTCATACTCCTAATCACAATCCATCACAATAAATGATCAACAAGGTTGCATCCATCAAGATGACTTACAAAAGTCAAATGGGAGAGGCACTACATTCTATAATAGATTGGGATGGGTTAGGAGTAGGACTATGTAAACACTTCAAGGACAAAAGTGACTATTTTTCACTCTTTGAACAACTAATCACCATAAAAAGAGTGCCCCATGAATGTATGATAGATTTCAACTATAGATTTCAAAAGACATGGGATAGAATACCCACTTCAGTGAAGCCTACCCCTAGTAATGCCTTCTTGTACTTCCTCAAAGCATTTAACAATGACATTGCTACTACAATTCAAACCATGGGAGGAGATACCTTACCTGATACTTATGAAATAGGAATCAAGGCAAAAAAATATATTGATACAAGGAGGAAAGTTAACTCTGAGGCCTCCTATGCATTTCTTCCCTGATGTCCCAAATCACCTACCAAAAATGGCCCCTATTCCCACAACTTCAACACCACAACCCATTGCTTTAGCCCATCAAGCTTCTACATCATATAGTGAGCTAGGAGAGTTGAAGGTATTAGTGCAAGATATTGGACAGAAGTTGCAAATTCAAGAGAAGAAGTTAGGAGATAGCTTCTTTGTGATGTAGAAGGTGAGCAACATAGTGGTGACTTTGGAAAGCCAATATGCTTAAGGTAATAAGGCTCATCAATTGCAATACCAAACTCAAAACACTGGTAGACTTCCAAATCATAATTCTTTTGACTAGAGTAGGTAGAATAGTCATGCTTCTACCTCAAATGCAAATCAAAGTAGGGCCATAGTCCCTTAGAACAATATGGCTCAGGATCAAGATTTTTTTCCCTCCTACAACTACTCCTGTGCCTATTGAATGTGTCAAAAGGATAAATCTTATTTGGCCCTGACCACTCAAGAGCCTACAGTAGGATAGTCATATAATGAAAGCCAACCCAAGGATTCCTCACATGTGCAAAGATAGGGTGATTGCTCCTTCATGAATCATCAAGTGGAGGAATATTGTAATGTAAACCAAGATTCCATCACTCACAACACTAGGAGTAAAAAAAGAGCTATTGAAGATGTGACCCCTCCTCCTCCTAATCAAGCTTCAACATCAAATACAGTGTCTCATGTGCAAGCAGCAAGTACTCAACCCAATAATAGCAGAAGAGATGTGAATGACCCCCAAGCTAGTACAACTCAACCCCCTATAGATGCAACTCCCAAGGCTTCTACTAGAGCACCTAATACCTCATTTAGTGTGGTAGAGTAGATGAAGAAGACAAATGTGAATATTTCCATGTGGGATGTTGTTGCTATAGCAAGAATTGGAAATTATTGAACCAAAAGATCTACCACCTAACATGGAGAGTGCCACAAGTCTAGTACAACTATCAAGGGAGGTCAAGAAAAATAAAAAGGTTAGACCTCCTCTATTTTATGTTTCTTTAATTATAGGGGATAAACTAGTCCACAATTGCATAATTTATTCAGGGGCTAGTAGTTCAGTGATGCATAAGTGTGTTGCTGATGCTTTAGAAATGAAATATGAACCCATTGTTAGGGATGTATTACATTTGGATACCAAAAATATAGTACAACCATCAAGAGAGGTCAAGAAAAATATAAATGTTAGACCTCCATTTTATGTTTCTTTGATTATAGGGGATAAACTAGTCCACAATTGCATGATTGATTTAGGGGCCAATAGTTTAGTGATGCCTAAATGTGTTGATGATGCTTTAGAAATGAAATATGAACCCTTTGTTAGGGATGTATTATAATTGGATGGTAGTACTATCAAGACTTTAGGGATCCTTAGGAATGTGGAAATGGCCCTACATGCATGACCTAGTTGTATTGTAACTCAAGATATATTAGTTGTTGAAGTCAAGCCACACTTTGGCATTTGTCTTTCAAGAGACTTCACTGCACAAATAGACAGTTACATATTTTTTGATTGGTCATACATGTTTTTTAAAACAAGATATGGGACTAAGGCTTCAATTAGAGTAGAGCCTCTAGCCCTCCATCATATTGAACCCTACACCCCTAACCTTATTAATATGAATTGCACTATCCTTAAAATGGATGAGAATGACATAATGAATGAACTTGCCACTTCTCTAGTAGAGATACCTAATTTTCTCTTAGATGAATGGGCTAATGCATATTAATTTGATCCCATATTAGAAACCCTTGAGACAAGTCTTGGTACATACTATGTGTCAGAAAAGGATGCTCTTGTCCCTAACCTTCTAAAGGCACAAGAACATATGAGTGGGATATGGAGTATGTATTTTGATGGATCAAAAAATAAGAATGGATTGGGGGATGGTGTGATGTTGATTTCTCCTGCACAAGTAAGGTACTTCTTCTCCTTTAGGCTCCAATTTAGTTGTACCAATAATGCAGTTGAGTATGATTCCCTAATCCAAGGTCTTCTACTTGCTCAAAAGATGGGAATTCAAGCATGAAGTGTACATGGAGATAGAAAGTTGGTGGTCAATTAGGTAAGAAACTAGAATATCACTAAGAATGGCTTGCTTAAGTCTTATAAACATATAATATGGGATTTTCTTGAAAGTTTCAATGCATTTAATATATAGAGCATCACTAGATAAGAGAATAGACATGCTAATAGGCTTGTAGAAATAGGTGCATCTTGTGATATCTCCAAGAAACTTGAAGCTGAAAAGAAGAAATAGATTAAAATGGTAGTAAGGCCTACTATCCCTGACAACAACACCAATTGGCAAGCCTTTGAATCTATCGCACAAATTGTAAGCTTCTTATAGAATGAGGAAAAATTCTCAGAGTGGAACCAATATAGGTTCCATAACCAATATGGTGATCAGATTATTAATCTTAGTTCCAAAAGATTTCCTAAGGGTCTCATTACCTTAGAGAGTGTCTTCAATATTGATGACCAAGTAAGAGACAGAAGCATGAACCTAGCTACTGACAAAGATGATTATACACCAGTGGTGTTTGATGATGGGAAGACCTTAAACATGGTAAAAGTATATTCTAAAATTGAGCAAGAAAATTTCATTCATCTATGTCAATAATTAAATGATATATTTTTTTGGATATATGATGATTTAAAGGGTTTTGACCCAAGCTTGTTTCAGCATACTATAGATCTAATTGATAATGTTAAACCAGTAAGAAAAAAACAAAGGCTAGTAAATCCTAAGATTGAACCATTGATGAGAAAAGAGCTATCCAAGCTAATTGAGGCTAATATAATTTTCCCTATCAAGCACTCATCATGGGTAGCAAACCTTGTCCTAGTTAGCAAGAAGAATGGAGAAATTAGATTATGTGTGGACTGTAGGGATCTTAACCAAGCTTCCCTTAAGGATCACCATCATCTTCCTTCCATGGAGAAGATATTGTCTAAGGTTGGTGACTCAGAGAAGTTCTCATTTCTTGATGGATTCTATGGTTACAATCAAGTGCTAGTCAAAGAATATAATAAGTACAAGACCGCATTCACTACCAAATGGGGCACCTGTGCTTATATTAAAATGCCTTTTGGGCTAACAAATGCAAGTGCCACATTTGAAAAGGAAATGGAGATGGCCTTCAAAAACATGATTGAAAGGTTTTTATTGGTCTACCTTGATGATATCATGGTGTATTCAAAAACTATGGCAGATCATTTTGGTCATCTTAGGTAAGCATTCATAAGGTGCAAAGAGTTTGGGGTATCCATTAACCTAAGCAAGTGTGTCTTCACTACCAATCAAGGAAAATTATTAGGACAATTTGTATCAAAGGGTGGCTTAACTATGGATCCAGTGAGAATAAAGGTGATACTTTCTCTCTCCCTTCCTAGTCATAAGAAGGGTCCACAAAGTTTTATTGGTAGAATAAATTTTGTGAGGAGGTTTATCCCTAATTTAGCTACCATGGTGAAACCTCTTATAATCATTATTAAGAAGAATATGGTCTTTTTATGGACCAAGGAAGGGAAGGAAATTTTTAAAGAGATCAAAGCAGCCATAGCCTCAGCTCCTACTCTCATCAACCCAAACTTTGAGAAGGATTTCATTCTTTATAGTTTAGGTGGTGAATCAAGTATTTCTGTTGTCTTGACTCAAACAAATGATAAGAATGAGGAGCATCCCATTGCTTTCTTTAGTGAAGTTCTTGACAAATACAAAAATAAGTATAGTTATGTAGAGAAGAAATCCCTTGTAGTGATCAAAGCCTTAAAGGAATTTAGACACCTTCTGTCTCATAACAAGATCCATTTGTTAGTACCCCATGCTAGTGTGGAGGACTTTATTTTGTGTAAAGATATTAGTGAGAAGAGAGCTGGCCGGATTACTAAGGTAATGGAGTATGATATTGACATCTAGATTACCAAGTTGGTAAGAGGGAATTTATCGTGCAAATAGATGGTCTCATCTTAGGAGTCAAATGAGGAAGTTGTCTTAGTATTGATAGAGTTACAAGGAGCTAGAATTGATAATCCAAGGAATTGGGTGGATGACATGAAGACCTTCTTTTTTGGAAATAGATATCCTTAAGGATTGCATAGGAGTAAAAGGAGATAGTATAGGTTGCAATCAATTCCTTATGCCATAGTTAAGGGTATCATCTTTAGGAGGAAATTCAATGGAGCCCTATTGAGATGTCTTGATACAGACCAAGATGAAAGACTAATCAAAGAGCTTCATGATGGTCCTAATGGTGGCCACTTGTTAGTAAGGACAACTAAAATGAAGATCATGAGGGCTGGTTACTATTGGACATCCCTATTCCATGATTGTCATAAGTATGTGATGAAGTGTGAAAAATGTGATTTCTTCTCTACTAAGCAAAGACTTGCAGCTCTTCCTCTTCACCCCATTTAGGTAGACCAACCTTTTGCTCAATGGGGTTTGGATTTTATGGGTCCAATAAAACCACCCTCTAGTGTTGGTCACAAATGGATCTTGGCAGCCATGGAGTATTTCAGAAGATGGACAGAGATAGTAGGTTTAAGAGATGCAACAGAAGCTTCAGTGGTTGTGTTCCTTCATGGAATAGTGACCAGATTTAGCATTCCATCAACCATCATATCAGATAATGCCAAATATTTTATTAGAAATCTTATATGCTCATGGGCTCTAGAATATGGAATATACTTGAGCACTTCCTCAAATTATTATGCCCAAGGGAATGTCTCGATAGAATGCTCTAATAAGAACCTCATCAGAATAATGAAGAGGAAAATTGAAGACAATCAAAGGTGTTGGCATGCTAAATTGAAGATTACCCTTTGGGCTAATAGAACCACACCCAAGAGAGCAATTAAGAACTCACCCTTCATGCTAGTATATGGAAGGGAAGCAAGGCTTCCTACTTCACTTGATTTTCCCTCTCTTGAAGTAGCTCATCAGTTGGAGCTAATGGAAAATGATGCTATGATAGCTAGGCTAGCTGAAATAATGGAACTAGAGGAAAAAACATAGCAAGCTATGCATACACTTGAGGTACATCAGCAATAGGTCAAAATAAGCTTTGAAAAGAAGGCTATGGCTAGAGTCTTCAAGGAAGGAGACCTTTTACTCAAATGGAATTTTGATAGAGCTAAGCTAGGTAGGCACTCCAAATTTGATTTGATGTGGAGTGGCCCATATATTATCACCAACTACAAAGAGGCCAATGCTTTTCAGCTATCCAAGCCTGATGGTGAAGTTCTCCCAATCTCAGTCAATGATATTCACCTTAAACCTTTCTTTTAGGGGAGGTTAATGGTTTTTTGTTCATATTAGAATAGTTTTCTTGTTTTCCAAGAAGTGCATGAGAACAGGTTGTCTCTCTATGAGATAGCCATAGTTTTGAAGTTCTTTAAGGTTGTAGAGAGTTTTGGTTCCTGGTTTTAATTGCAAATTTTCTTGTTTTGTTGTTACAGAGGTAGGGTTAGGTTTTCATAATGCACATGATCTAAAAAATTTATGACTCTATAACCCAAGGGATGCTTTAGGTTACTAGTCTTACACATAGTTGGCTTGCATCCCCTCTGAGTCACAAGAAGTGTTAACCATATTTGCTCCCCCACCAAATATTTAAATTCAAATGATCAAATGGTCCACCTAATGGTCACATCCCACTTTTTATATTAAATATTGAATCAAAATACAAAAATGAATGAAATGAAACTTTAATGTATTTCTTGGTTATTTCCTGGACCCACAAATTTTCCTATCATTACATCTCCCACAGATCTATGGTGGTCACTTTCCTGCATTTCATAATTTCCAATTTTTTAATGAATTTGGGGAAGTGACCCTTTGCCATGCATCCAAGGTGGGGCCTTGTTCTTATTTATGGTTCATCATCTTATTGTACTAACATGTTAGTGTTCATTGGAATTTTGATTGGCTGGCACTTTTTCGCATTTTGTCTTTTGTCAGACTTTCTAACAATATGGGTAAGTGACATTGTGACATGTGGACTAGTGGGTCCATCCTTTCATGTGATCCACCAAGGTTAAAAGGCAGTGTCAATTGGATTCTAGGTCATACTAAGGTAGATGTTGAGTAGTCCATGGGTCCAAAAGTTTTAAGAAGCAAGAACACTAATAACTAGGCTCTTTCATGGTCATTGATCATTTAGCGATTGATGATCATCGCTTGCCCAAATTATGGACTTTCTTGGAAATTAAGCAATGCAAGAAAGTGAAAAATGGCCACATGTCCTTGTGGGCTCGGGTGGTAACATAGCGGTAACATCATAGTTAGGTCATGATTTCTTGAATAGTCAGGGGTTGAGCTAAGAGGTTGGCATAGTTAGTAGGTTATGTGGTCAAATGCATGAGGACCTTGCAAGGTGGAAAAAAAATAGAAGCTTTTGGCCCACATGGCTCATCTTGGTGGCAAGGTTTTGTTTGACCTATTGATCTCACTAATTTGTAAAGAAAGAAATGAGAAAGAGATGTTTTCTTGCACAATCCAATCTTCATGATTAGTTCCAACCACTCTCTAATGAATGTCATACCTTGTGAACAAAGGAAAACACTCTACCATCTTTGGTTTTATCCATCTACTTGGTCAGAGTGACTTAATGACGTCATTCTATCTTCTCAAAGCTCTATTTTGGCAAAATTTTAGATTTTGTTGCATCTAAATCTGTGCCAAGATCAAATTTTCTCCAGATCTATGTGATTGTTCTTTGTAAGACTTAATGGTAGTGGTTGTGGAGGAAATTTACTTAAAAAATATCTCAGTTATGCCTAAACTATAAAGGCAAATTTTGAAATCTTTGTAAAGGTTGAGTCTTCTCTATTTTCTCTGATATTGCTCTACAAATTCACTATAAATTATCTTTGCCTCTAAACCTATATGACATTCTACCTTATTTCCTCCAGCCATTGATGTATTGTGTAAGACCTATTTGCCTTTCATTAGTGTATTGTGGATATTTGCAATCTTGCATGACTATATTCTCCTTTTGGCCTATGAATAATATATAAGTGAATTCTCTTCTTCCTTGTGTCATTTATTTGGGTTTTTTGATCTGCATGTGATTGTTGGATTAAAACAAGTCTAAATGTGTATATCTTTTGGTGTCATGATGGTTTAAGTGTGCATGTATGGGTAGAGATTGGTTTGAACACTCTATTTTGATGCATCACCCCTTAGGTCAGAGTAGGTAGATTTTCTTTCATGCATTCCTTCTCCCTTTTCCTCTCCAAGAGTAGTTAGGTGCATCTTGATAGAAAAGGAAGGTAGCCTTCTCTAGAAACTCAACCTCACAATTCAAGTCCCATAGCTTGGAGATTTTTTCCATGTTTTACAAGGTTGTCCTTAGGTAAAAACTTTGGACAAGGGTGCAAACTTTTGTGACAACAATTATCAAAGTTTAAATGACAAAATAACTTATGCTATGATCAACTTCCATCTAATTTAGCCACTAAACACATCATTTTATTAGGGTTTAGCTTAAATACATTACCTTTTGTCCTTGTACACATGCCAATGAATATACCACCTTTACCATTTATAATGAAATTATTTTCTATAAATTGCAACTAATATCCCTTATCAACAAGTTGTTCAACACTCAAAATAGTATGTTTGAAACCATCTACTAAGTAAACATCCTTGGTATTAGTCTTTCCATCAAGTGTAATAGATCATTTTCCTTTTATGTGACATGTTGTATTATTTCCAACTCTAACTATACCTCCTTAATAGCTATTGAATTCAAAAAATTTATCCATATCTCCAATCATGTGATGAGAACAACCACTATCTATAATCCAATCGGACTTTTTCTTCTCAATTTGTGAAACCAGTGTTTTTTCTTCTTTTGCTTCCTCTTTTATTTATTTTTTGGGGATTTCTTTCTTAGTAGAAAAAATCTTATTTTATCATCCTCATCATCACTACCATCTAAGAAATTTATCATCTTAAAATCATCTTGAGCTTCATCATCAACAGAGAAGCAATCCTTAGGTATTGTTGATTTGTAAGGCTTTATAGGCTTAAATATTTTCACTCTTTTAGGACATTTAGATGAATACTAACTAAGTTCTTTATATGTCCAAAAAATAAGAATTTTTTACCTTTAGGTTCTCTCTTCATAAGAAAAGGAATTCCTTCATTAATCTTCTTGTCTTCTTCCTCTTTAGATGCTTGGTTGTTGCTAGCATAATCTCCACTTGTAAATCCACTTATTGTCAAAGTAGGCATGTCTCTTTGTACACTAAAATATTTTTCTATTCTATTAAATTATCCATTATGTTTCATCCACATCTCAAGTGTCCACAAGAGTCTCTTTTGTAAAATGAGGAGTATAGAGAATAACTTTTTCAATCATCTATGCTCTTTGGTGATAAGAAGGTGTCAAGGTCTTCAAGATTTTCCACACAAATTCATATTTTTTCATGTTTCCTCCACAACTTTTAATTTCTCTATTCATTTTTCATATCTTACCAAATTAACTTCTTATAGTTTCATCTTCCAATATCTTAGCATCTTGAAATAGACATATCCAACTTTTTACTCTATCCTTCTTAGCATAATCATCACCTTCAATGATGTGACAACTAGTCTTGCTCCAACCCTAGCTTCCTCTAGGGTCTCCTTAGGTCTTTCTTTTAACCTAATAGGTTCTCTTCCTACCCTAATCTCCTTAGGATCTTGACTATGAGGTCCTAGGCACTTCAACTATTACACACCATTTAGTAAGAACAACCACTCTCAAACACCATCCTTTAAGATTGACTTAGCCTTCTTGTCTTCTTCACATTAATTCCACATTCACACCAACAACACATATAAAACTCCAAGTTAAGGAATGGTCATGTAGGAAGTAATTTGGACTCCCTTCAAGACCCAGAACCACAATGGAACTTCAAACACTAATCCAGTTCCAAGAGTCATTCAAAATAGCACAAATATGCTTGCAATAAGGTACAAGGGATTAGCCCTCCAAATGAACAAAATCCCAAATAACTTGAAATAATCCTTAACAAGTGGGTGATCTGATCCTTAATCTTGACACCATTTTTAGAGGTCTCAAGGATTATGGTGGTCTTGGGTTCCCAACCTATCTGTACAATATGGCCATATATTAAGCCTCAAAATTAGGATTCACAAAAACCTTAAACCAATCTAACACGTATGAAGTGTTACACTTCATGGAACCCTTATCAATGCCTTCCATTAATTTTGGGGCTTCTCCACACATACTACTATCCTTCCTCAATCTTTGATTGAATCAAACTATGCATTGAATCCCACTTATCAGATCTGCACTAGATTGTGATCCCTAGCCATGCATCTCTAGCCTGCCCAAGGCATCACACAAAAGTATTGCCTTGATTCCTAGGGGCCCTCCTTCACTATACATTATGTACAAGGAGTCATCTTCCTAATTCCAATAGACTATACAAATCCTACTGTGCGAAGAAAATTTATGACTCTTTTTTTCCCAGTGGCTTGGTTTAGGACAAAATGCAATCAAGAAACAAAATAATTTATTCAAGCAACTAAAACCTTACAAAACAAAAAATAAAGTTGTACTAAATAAAATTGTAATTGATTAACTTGTTGTCAGTTCGTACACACCAAAATGACTCAAAATTCCAACCCTTTCAAAAGGTTGAGTATGGCCTTATAAAAAACATCCCAATTCCTATCCTAAGTATTTTAGATAGTTACTAAACTAAAGTTTCTTAGATGCAACAAAAAGTTGTAAATGTTCTCAATGACAACATTGACAATTTTTGAGCAACTTTTACATCTTGTAATGCTTGACCCTCAAACTTGCTCCAAAGGCTAACAAACCTTTCCAAAAGCCTTAACTATTTATAAAACATTTTTAAATGACCTTCAAACTCTTATTTTTCCCTTTTACCCTTCAAAACACAAAGATGCCCTATTTGACCTAATCATGCAACTAGGGCCTCAAGAGGCTTTCTATCCTTGTCCTGTATCAACAAGGGACTAGGTTAGTTTTATTATTCACCTAGTGGTGTGGCTAGAACCACTACAAGAAAAAATATCCTAGGATCCCTAGGTCTTCCATAAGCCTACCTAGGTGCCCCTACACTATACTCCCTCACAAAAGAAAACTATGTCACTCATGTGGACAATATGTCTTGGGGAATGCCTACTTTGTTGAAGTCTACCTTAGTAACCCAAGTTGCTTCTAAATTTGGATTTCCCTTCCACTTTATGAGGTGTTGCATGTACACCTTGTGTCTAGTGTCCTTCTTAACTCTAGAATCCAACACTTGTTCAACTTCCAACTTGCTTGACGAAGGTACTACTAGAGGATCTAGATTAGTATTGACCCATTTACTTCTCTGAGGTAGTGTACCCTTGAATTAAACCAAATCTTGGACATTCAAAATAGGAGAGATGCCAAAATATAATGAAAAATTAACTCTATAGGCATTCACTCCATATTTGGCTATAATTTTGCAAGGCCCCTCTTTTCATTTGTAACTTAGTTGGCACACACTTTGGCAACCTATACTTATTCAAATATACCATAACATAATCACCAATAGAAAAATGAATGTCTTTCCTTCTTTCATCCACCTTGGCTTTCAAATTTTGTGTATTATCTTGGATATTTTTCTTAACTTGTTCTTGGATTTCTTTCATGGTTTTGGAAAAATCTTCAACATGTCCATTTCTATGCTCCATTCCCCAAAGATCCCTCAACCCACATATACTCCTTGGATGCATCCCATAAATAATTTCAAAAGGAATTTTCCCTATGCTTCTATTATTATTTTCATTGTAAGCGTACACTGCCTAAGGAATGGTGACATCCCATGTTTTCCCATACTCCTTAGTTAGGCACCTCAAGAGGTTACACAAAACCCTATTAACTACCTCAATTTGGTCATTAGTTTGAGGATGGTAGGCTGAACCAAATAATAGTATTGTACCAAGTCTATTCTAGGAAGTCTTCCAAAAGTGGCTCATGAACTTTGCATCTCTATCTGGAAAAATGCTTAATGGAAGTCCATGAATCCTTACAATATCCTTAAGGAATAGGTGTGCAATATGGCTAGCATCATTCATACTCTTACATGAAATGAACTGCCCCATCTCTCTTAATCTATCAACAACTACACAGATATTGTCATAACCCTATTTTTTCTTAGGTAGACCTACTATGAATTCCATTCTCATACACTCCCATGGCCTATTTGGAATTGGTAAGGGCTAATAAAGTCCTACATTACTTATTCCACCCTTAGCTTTCATACATACCATGCATTTCTCAATATACCTAGTCACATCTCTGACTAGTTTAAGCCAATAATAGAACCTTTGGATTAGTTCTAGAGTTTTACTCACATTGAATTTTTCACTTGGACTCCCATAATGCTTCTCCTAAATTAGGTTCTCCCTTTTGGATCGCCTTGGTACACATAATTGATTTCCCTTAAACAAAAATCCATTTTTTAAGGTAAATTCAAAGAACTTTCTATGGAAATGATTCTCAAGATCAGAACATGCTTTATATGCTTCTACAAAGTCTTCATCCTCCTTATAGAGACTCTTTAAGCTCTCTATCCCAATGTTATGCAACTAAGCTTCTTGGACTATTAATACTCTCCTACTCAATGCATCTACCACCTTATTCATCTGCCCTTTCTTATGCTTGATTGTGAAGTGTAGGTGTACTTTTAGTACCCCTATTTCAAAACTTCAAATATTTGGTTGTCTTGGTCAGTTTTCTCATAAGTTGCCTAAATTTTCTTTAAACATGATGTGGTAAAAGACGAAGATCATAATCTTGAGATGCAGATGTAAAAAATTTATGCCTCAAGTTCAAAGTTTCAAATGTCAGAGTTCACATCCAAATCTATATCTACATATTCAAGGATGCAAAAACAAAATTTGGAATGTAGAACTGGAATTGGAATTCAGAATCAGAATTGGAATTTGGTTTTAAGATTGGAATTACTAGGTTGATTTATATCTCCACTCCAAAACCAAGGCTTGGATACAACTCATGGTTCCATGAACACAAAACAAACCACCACTCCTTATGTATCAAGAATAACTAAAAGATGGTGCTAGTAACTACAGTAAGGGATTATGTAAGCAGAATGCTCTGAGACATTTCAGGCATGAAAGTCCTCATCCTAGACTTAAACACGGTTAGCATTATAAGTGTGGCTTTCTCTCGATTAGAGTTATTGCAAAAGGAAGTGTTTCTAGTTGAAACGTTGTAAACTGTCTCAAAAGAGATAATGACACATTTGAAAGTAGTTTGCTTTCTATGTCCTATAGCAGAAAACATTCAACACTTAAAATGACACTTAAAAGTTGAAGATCTTTGTGGAACAACCTTGTTAGTAAAGAGTAGTAGGAATTCACAGGGGGACTGAGATCAAGTTGTAGAGCTTGCATTGCTAAAGATTGATCTTGGTGTTATTCCACAGGAAAATAATCGAATTCCTTCTTTTGCAATTGTTGGTGAAGCTTTATTCTATTCATTTTATATGCTGATATGAAGAAGTTTAAATAAATCTAAAATCTTGAAGCATGTGGATTGTGCCTATGTGATGTTGGTTGATTGTTAGTATGGAGGAGTTGTGAAGCTCAAAGGGGATGTGAATAAATTGGATATCAATGTAAATAATGTGTATGATAGTGTAGTGGAATGGATATAATAGCATACAGAGGTGATCTTGAGGGCTACAGGATATCTTGATATAAAGAACCTTGCTAACTTAATGGGTTCCATGATAGCTAACATAGTCAAGGGGAAAACTCGAGAAGAGATACGAGAGGCATTCAATATAGAGAATGATTATATTCGTAAACAATAGGCCATAGATTCTTGATGCATTACAATGTGCAACATTTGATAGTAATTCATAAGTTGGAACCATATCCCAAGTGCTTTATACAAAAGAGTTGCCACCCACATATTTCAGGACTAATAAATTCACGACTGCTTTCCAAGAAATTGTTGATGAAGGTTATGCATCCATCTATGTGTTCTAAATCTTTTATCAAGCTATAGCAAAGGGATTTTTGGTTTTTACTGAAACTGAAAAGACTAGCCAATGATAGTTCACAATTTGTGTGGAATAGGTGAAATCGAACTGGCTTTCCTACCTTCATATAAAACTAATGATCCAAACATTTTTACTCACTTTGAATTAAAAAATAGTTCAAATGATGAAAAGTATGGATGTCCCAATTGAGTGAAGGTTTAGTTTTATGGAGGAAATGCTTGATTCAATGAAGAAGCACGAAGATTGATCCACTGATATCCCTCCTACATTGCCTCAGCAACTAACTTCAAAAGGAAGACTTCCTTTAGCAATCAGAATAGGAAGTGTTTTGCAGACACAAAATAATATCATTTAATGGTGAAGATCATAGTTGTCCTGCACCTTCAAATTTGTTTTCTAAGAAGATTCTTGGTGAAAAATCAGCAAAATTCTATACCAAGCACAATTGTCCAATGGTTTTCTTATGTAGAATTAGTAGTGGCAACTGAACAATTTTCAAGATTTAATATTATTGGCATTGGAGGAAGCAGCAGTGTTTACTGAGGCCAACTTGGAGATGGACAAGCTGTTGCTATCAAGAAACTTGAAATTCAAAATGGACCTGATGCAGATCATGATTTTTTAATTGAGGTGGAGTTTATGTCCAGGCTTCATCATTTTCATCTTGTTCCAGTCATTAGGTATTGCATAGAGTTCCACCGTAAAGAACTTCAGAGGCTCTTGGCATATGAATATATGCCTAATGGTAACCTTCGAGAGCATGGGTTTATAAAAGAATATCACTAATTTTTTATCAGAACCTTGTGAGTTTGGTGCTTTTACATCTCATAACAATATTTGGAGTAATCTCAACCGAATCACTCACTCAAGAGCTTGTCCAATTCTGGTTTCCAATTAATGTCATCTTTGTTGGGATGCTTGTAACAGAATATAAAGAGAGTGCTGAAAAGATTTGGGGGCAACATAATTTTCTATAATGGCTTGAGAGATACATGCTGAAGTTGCATTAATGGGGGACAGAAAGTAATTAGTACCAAACAAAGTTGTTCCTTAGAGATTATTCAATGGCACAGCTATTTCTTCTGTTCACTTCCATGATTGGAGGCATTCTTATGTGCAAAATTTTATATAATGCATCAAAGATGATCACTCCATGGTAGCAAGTTGAATGGAGCAATCAGGTCATTTCTACAACTCATGCAATTCTTGTTTCAGAATAAAAAACTAGAAGGTCTTCTGATAAATGGAGTTGCAATGTTCTTTGGTGAAGCTGGCTTACACACTGGCAATAGACAACATTCATAATTGAGCACATGTAGTGGCAAGCGAAAAAAGAAGCAAAAAGATCATCTAGGTACTAGGACCAATGAATCTTTAGTTCTTGATCGAAGGAAGAGATAGAAATCTCTTGGGCTTCTCTTATTTGTATTTTTGAAAGCAATCTTCTAAAAAAATTTCAAATTCTGAATTTGAATCAATTCACATTTCCCTAAAGGGCATAGGCTATGTTTTCTATATAAGTTGTTGTAAAAGAGGTAAAAGGGGTTCGGCCTTTTCTAGATACAGTCACAGAGCTAGAGTAAGAGGGGGGGGAAATTATTGATGTATCAGACTTAATATTGCAGAGCCAATAAAGAGGATTTTATGTCAATGGTTTTTTGTTCCATTTAATTAGTCATTGCTTCTATGTGTCTTTATTTTTCTAAATTACAGAAGGAGAGAAAAGATTTTTTATTCTTTTTTCATTAGGATATGAATTAACCATAGTAAGAAGTGCTTTGGGGTATTCAGAGAAAGATTCATCAGAAGTCTTTAATCATCTCATTTATTTTTCTGTTAGCATTTGCTATAGGTTAATTAAATGCTGAGTATATGGATTCATAAGAATTGTGAGTTCTATTGCTTGGTTTATAGATTAGAAAGTTTTTCTTGCTTGGATTAAGTCTTGTTTAGGCTTAATTTGGTTTGCCTCTTCTGCTCTCGGGTTAAGAGCATACCTTGTGTTAGTTTAGGAGAGAAACATAATTCCTTGAACATTATTCACATAGGGAGTTGTACCTTAATTCAGAGGGAAACTAGTTATTCTCAGAAATAGTTTCCCAACTATTGTCTAAAGTTGTTCTTCATTACAAATTGGGCAAATTAAAAGGAGAATCAGAAGAAGAAAAATCTGTTTACCAACATGAAGGTGAAATATTTTAGATACTTCATCCACTTCAAGTGTCTATTACTCAACTCCTCTTGAGTATTGATGTATATGAGAGCTTTATTTTCAATGAGCACAACAAATTCCTTGGGAAATAGGTAATGCCTCCACTTCTAAGAGACTGAACTAGGGCATAGAGTTCTAGGTCATAGGAAGAATATTTCTTTTTGGATTCATTTTTTTTTCACTAAAGAATGTTATTGGCCTACCTTCTTGACTCAACACTTCCCCTACTATTGGGCTACTTGCATCACACTCTATGGTCAAAAGTTTCTCAAAACTAGGAAATTGCAAAATAGGTTGGGTAGAAGGGACTTTTTTTCTTGTAAGGTCCACTAGATCTTGGACTTGACCTGATGGGAACGCAACCCATGCACAGAATGGACACAACAGGAAAAGGGAAATTATATTAACTGCAAAAATAAGCTAGTACATTTAGTACAGAGAAAATAGACATCAAAACATGCCCTAAGGGCTTACAATAACATAAATCTGGAGATAATTTCTCCTTTCAGTACCTCCTCTCAAACTCCATTTCGAACTACCTTTTACAATGCCAGAAATGTCCTTAAATAGACCCCTAGAGGGTTAAGGACTAGGAATACATTCTAGAAAGTGCTAGTGGGCATCCACCAACCAAGTAGAAGACTCCAAAAGCCATGTTATAATTTGGTACAAATTTAGAAGAATCCAAAAATGGTAATCAAACTTCTAGGAGGCATAACTTTTGAACCGTAGCTTCGATTGACAAATCGTTTACATTTTTGAAAAGCTCTCGAAGTGCTCTATAGCCCTATGGATAGCTTTGCTCCTCCCCCACTTTTTGGACCTTTTCAAGGTCATTTAATGCCCCTAACCTCACTTTGAAGCATTCTTAGAAGGTCTCCAAAGTTTAAAAAATTGTGACAACTTTCAAACCGTGGGGCCTTTTGACCTGATTCTTTTTTTGGAATGCTCTAAATTACAATTACATTCATCTAGAAAATTTACACCTCCTAGTTCACCAAAATTATGGATCAATTACATACTCCTATTTTTTTGGCATTTACACATATCCCAAGGTGTTCAAATACTCTATCCTTGAACACTGATAGTGGAACTGTGAGAGTTGGAACCTTTATTTGACCCAAATGGGTATCCAAAAATGAAAACACATGAAATAGAAACTAAGTCTAAGTACATTTTTTTGGGTGACACAAGATTGGCCTTATACCTTTAGATGCTCCTGCATCAGACACCCAAGGTAGATTGAAAAGTGACCCTGTCACTTTATGAATGGTAGAGGAAATCCCAAATGGGAAACCTCAGCTGCTGAAATCCAAGTTGAGTCCTCGATCAATCGTCCTTTCCACTTGACCAGATACTCTTCATACTGCCTATTTCTGGTACTTCTACCCACATGATGATCTAGAATGTCTTCTATCTCCTCCTTCTTAGAAGCAGGAATTGGACATTGCTCTAACACTAGCTCCTCATCTGCACCATCATCATGATACTCTGTTAAGTTTGCAATGTTGAAAATAGGAGAAATGTGAACACCATCTAGCAGCTCCACCTCGTATGCATTTCCTGAGTCATGTTTCTTCAGAATTTTGCAGGGGCCAAATTTCTTCATTTTCAGCTTGTTGTAAGTACTGGCTGGAAATCTTTCTTTTCGTAAGTGCACCATGACTAGATCCCCTACTTGGAATTCCTTATGTCTTATCCTTTGATCAGCCCTAGCTTTATACCCTTGATTCATCTTGGTAATGTGTGCTTGAACCTCCTCCTATAGACGCTTGATATGTTCAGCAAATTCTTCAGCTTTAGCACTTGTCCTCTACCCTTTCTCTATCTTCCTCAATTCTGGTGCAATCCTTGGGCTACTTCCATATACAATTTGGAATAATAATTTTCCAGTACTCCTATTTATAGAGTTATTGTAAGCAAACTCTGCTTGTGGTAGAATCAAATCCCATCCCTTGGGCTTATCCCCAAATAAACATCTCAGCAAATTGCCCAGACTTCTTTTTACCACTTCTATTTGGCCGTCAATCTGTGGGTGATGCGTGAAACTGAATTTCAAGTCTGTTCTCAACTTCTTGCATAATGTCCTCAAGAAATATCTCACAAATTTAGTATTTCTATCGGAAACTATACTCCTTGGAAGACCATGTAGTCTTACCACCTCTCTAAAAAACAAGCCTACAATATGGACAGCATCATGAGTCTTGTGGCATGTAATGAAATGTGCCATTTTGGAGAACCTATCAACCACTACAAATATTGAGTCATTATCATGTTGTGTCCTTGGCAATCCAAGAAGAAAATCCATACTTATGTTCTCCCATGGCCTTGATGGAATAAGCAATGGCTGATATAGTCCAGTATTGTGACTAAATCCCTTGGCAACTTGACAAACCTGGCAACTCTATACAAACTTCTTCACATCCTGTGAAATTTGAGGCCAAAAATAATGTTCTCTAAGAATGGAAATGGTCTTATCTTGACCAAAATGTCTTGCCATCCCTCTGTTGTGTTTCTCCTTAATCATATTTTCCCTCATGGAACTCCTTGGAATGCACAATTGACTACCCTTGAACAAAATGCCATCCTGAATCAAATAGTCTCACCACTTGGTTCTATCTATAGCAACAGGCTCTTTACAAGCTTTCTAGGCTTCAGCAAAATAAAGATCCTCAGGGTACAAATTCTTGAGTTCATCAAACCCAACTACCTCAACCTGCATTAATGTAAGCAACAACTATCTCCTACTTAGTGCATCGGCAACTCTGTTAGATTTTCCACTTCTATGCTTCAACACAAATGTATAGCTCTGCAAGAATTCTACCCACTTCATATGCCTCTGATTCAATTTACCTTGGCTATTTAGGTACTGTAATGCCTGATGATCAGTATACAAAACAAATTCTTTTGGCAACAAATAATGCCTCCATTTCTTTAAGGCCTGAACTATTGCATAGAACTCTTGATCATAAACAGAATACTTCTTCTTTGCATCATTCAATTTTTCACTAAAATATGCAATAGGCTTACCTTCTTGGCTTAATACAGCCCCACTAGCACTGCCACTAGCATCACAATCCACTTGGAACACCTTTCTAAAATTTGGAAGTGCCAACATAGGCTGTTCTTTCACCTTCTTCAACAATACAAAACTTCTCGCAGCTACTGCAGTCCATTTGAACTCTTTTCTATCCCCTCTTATTGTGTCAGTTAGGCGTGCACATATGGTACTAAAATTCTTAATAAACTTCTTGTAAAAACTAACTAGACCATGAAATGATCTTACCTCAGTAGGAAACCTTGGATTAGGCCACTCAAAGATGGCTTTTACCTTCTCTGGATCCATTTTGAGACCTTCAGGTGATATAACAAACCCCAAATAGACTAACTCCCTTTTTGCAAAGATACACTTCTTCAAATTAATTAATAGTTTTTCTACCCTTAACCTTTCAAGGATGCTACGAATATGCAATAAATGTTCTTCTAAAGTCTTGCTGAAAATTAAAACATCATCCAAATAGACAATAACAAATTTTCCCAAGAACTTCTTAAGTACCTCATTCATAAGCCGCATGAAGGTGCTTGGGGTGTTTGTCAATCCAAAGGGCATGACTAACCACTCATAAAGACCCTCCTTGGTCTTGAAGGAAATTTTTCACTCATCTCCTTCTTGAATCCATATCTAGTGATAACCACTCTTGAGATCTATCTTTGTGAAGTACTGCGCTCCACTCAAGCAGTCCATAAGATCATCCATTCTTGACAAAGGAAACTGGTACTTGATGGTTATCCTATTTATAGCTCAAGAATCTATACACATCCTCCACTCTCCATCCTTCTTTGGTGTGAGTACTACTGGTACTACACATGGACTTAGGCTCTCTTGAATCAAGCCCTTCCTCATCAGCTCTTGAACCTATCTGTTTAGCTCCTCTATTTCAGTAGGAGTCATCCTCTAAGAAGCCTTGTTAGGAAAACTTGCTCTTGGAATTAGATCTATCTGGTGACTGATTTGCCTTACTGGTGGCAATCCTTTTGGAACATTATCAGACATAATATCTCCAAATTCACCTAGTAAATCTAAAACTTCAAGTGGTATTTCACTACTACCTTCTTTATCTTTCCTAGGAATCAAAGCATAGCACATACGCTAATGTTTCATTCCATCTAAAAACTTCCTTCCATCAACAAGACAAATCCTAGCATTGCTACATACCTTTTCACCTTCCTTTTTCATCAGCTTCAGTTTGTGATGAACTCCATCCTTTGTTAGAGAGTATGTGTTTGCATGACCATCATGTACTACATGTCTATCAAACTGACATGGTCTACCCAACAATAGATGGCAAACATCCATCGGAATAACATCACAGAGAACTTCATCATGGTAACTCCAAATTTTGAATTTCACTAAACATTGTTCACTTACCAGGGCCTTATGATCATCTTTTACCCAAGCAATCTGATAGGGCTGGGGATGTTTCTCCCTCTTGAGCTTCAGCTTAGAGACCATCTCCTCTGACACCAAGTTTTCAGTGCTACCACCATCAATGATCACATCACAACATTTTTCCTCACATTTGCACCTGGTACGAAACAAACTCCTCCTTTGTCTTGATTCAATCTCACCACTTAGTAGGACCCTTTCATTCACCAAGGTATCTCCTCTTTTTGCATCCTCTGAATGTGATGATTGTGCATCCTCATCCACATGAGGAACCCTAGCTTGACCCTCAACTCTCCTATCTGTCCTTCCTTGTCATTGAGGGCATTCAAAGGCATGATGACCTTCTTCATTGCAATGGAAACATGTACCATAGAAGCCTCCTCTTCCTTTTCCATGTCCTCTACCTCTTCCTCTCTGATTTCCAAAGTCTTGATCATGGGAGTGGTTGAAACCCTCATTCCTCTGGTTCCCGCTAGTACCCACATCTTCATTTTTGTTTTGGGTTTCATTTCAACCTCCAGATGACCTACCACTTCCCCTTCCTCCTTGACCATGCCCTCTTTGTCTCCCTTCAAACCTCTTATTCAACTTTTCTTCAACTTGTAGGGAAAACTGGTATGCCTCTTCAACGCTGGTCATTCTTACCAGACTTAATTCCTCTTGGATGCTAGGTCGCAACCCACTGATATAATGAGAAACCTTCTCCTTGTTTTATTTTGCATGCCCTACTCTAATCAAAAGTTGATAAAACTCCTCTGTATATTCTTGGACTGATCTTCCTACTTGCTTTAGCCCATGCATCTTCTTAAACAAATCAAGCTCGTAGTCCACAGGAATGAACTGCTTCTTCAATTTGTCCACCATGCAATTCCACCTTGTGATCTTCTCCTTTCCTCTTCTGTTTCTTTCCAATTGAACCTCTTGCCACCAGCTTTTGGCATGGCCTTTGCAAACTTAACCCTATTTGGGTCCCTGATATCCTCATACTCAAAGTATTCTTCCAGTTCATTGATCTAGTCGATCAACTCATCTGGTTTTAGATTTCTTGAAAATACACCCACATCAATTGTAGGTCTTTTCCCAAATTTAGTAATGGCCCTAAAAGGCCTTTCCTTTGCCTAATTCAGAACTTCCCTGTCAAATTCCCCTTCTGGTCCAATTTCTTCTTCTTCATTTTCATCCTCACTGTCATTACCTTTGGCAACATTTGTTCCTCTATGGAGCTCCTCCTGCAATGCTTGTACCTGCCTTTGGAGTGCTCTAACCTCCTTAGGATTAACAGCTTAGGCTATTCCACCATGCTGTCTTCGTGGAGGTATCTTCTTAAATCAAACACACAACCACACAGTCCTGGTGCAAACTACCTCACATTCGGTGCTCTGTCTACAGACTCAGGAAAACCAGCTCTAATACCACTTGATGAGAAAGCAACCCACGCACAGAATGGACACAACAGGAAAAGGGAAATTGTATTAACTGCAAAAATAAGCTAGTACATTCAGTACTGAGAAAATAGACTTTAAAACATGCCCTAAGGGCTTAGAATAACATAAATTTGGAGATAATTTCTCCTTTCAGTACCTCCTCTCAAACTCCACTCCGAACTACCTTTTACAATGTTAGAAATGTCCTTAAATAGACCTTCGAAGGGTTAAGGACTAGTAATACATTCTAGAAAGTGCTAGTAGGCATCCACCGACCAAGTAGAAGACTCCAAAAGCTATGTTAGAAGTTAATCCAAATCTAGAAGAATCCAAAAATGCTAACCAAACTTTCGGGAGGCATAACTTTTGAACCATAGCTTTGATTGACGAACTGTTTACATTTTTAGAAAGCTCTTGAAGCGCTCTATAGCCCTATGGATAGCTTTGATCCTCCCCCACTTTTTGGCCCTTTTCAAGGTCATTTAATGCCCCTAACCTCACTTTGAAGCATTCTTAGGAGGTCTCCAAAGTTCAAAAAATTGCGATAACTTTCAAACCATGGGGCCTGTTGACCTGATTCTTTTTCTGGAATGCTCTAAATTACAATTACATTCATCTGGAAAATTTACACCTCCTAGTTCACCAAAATGATGGATCAATTACATACTCCTATTTTTTTGGCATTTACATGTATCCCAAGGTGTTCAAATACTCTATCCTTGAACACTGATAGTGGAACTGTGAGAGTTGGAACCTTTATTTGACCCAAATGGGTATCCAGAAATGAAAACACATGAAACAGAAACTAAGTCTAAGTACATTTTTTTGGGTGACATAGGATTTCCCTTATACCTTTGGATGCTCCTGCATCAGACACCCAAGGTAGATTGAAAAGTGACCCTGTCACTTTATGAATGGTAGAGGAAATCCCAAATGGGAAACCTCAGCTGCTGAAATCCAAGTTGAGTCCTCGATCAGCCATCCTTTCCACTTGACCAAGTACTCTTCATACTACCGGTTTCTAGTACTTCTACCCACACGATGATCTAGAATGTCTTCTATCTCCTCCTTCTTAGAAGCAGGAATTGGACATTGCTCTAACACCAGCTCCTCATCTGCACCATCATCATGATACTCTGTTAAGTCTGCAATGTTGAAAATAGGAGAAATGTGAACACCATCTGGCAGCTCAACCTCGTATGCATTTCCTGAGTCATGTTTCTTTAGAATTTTGCAGGGACCAAATTTCTTCATTTTCAGCTTGTTGTAAGTACCAGCTGGAAATCTTTCTTTTCGTACGTGCACCATGACTAGATCCCCTACTTGGAATTCCTTATGTCTTCTCCTTTGATCAGCCCTAGCTTTATACTCTTGATTCATCTTGGTAATGTGTCCTTGAACCTCCTCATGTAGATGCTTGATATGTGCAGCAAATTTTTTAGCTTCAGCACTTGTCCTCTCCCCTTGCTCTATCTTCCTCAATTTTGGTGCAGTCCTTTGGCTACTTCCATATAGAATTTGGAATGGTGATTTTCTAGTACTCCTATTTATAGAGTTATTGTAAGCAAACTCTTCTTGTGGTAGAATCAAATCCCATCCCTTGTGCTTATCCCCAACTAAACATCTTAGCAAATTACCCAGACTTCTGTTTACCACTTATGTTTGGCCGTCAATCTATGGGTGATGTGTGGAACTAAATTTCAAGTCTATTCTCAACTTCTTCCACAATGTCCTCTAGAAATACCCCACAAATTTAGTATCTCTGTCAGAAACTATACTCCTTGGAAGACCATGTAGTCTTACCACCTCTCTGAAAAACAAGTCTGCAATATGGACAGCATCATGAGTATTATGGCATGGAATGAAATGTGCCATTTTGGAGAACCTATCAACCACAACAAATACTGAGTCATTAATGCGTTGTGTCCTTGGAAATCCAAGAACAAAATCCATACTTATGTCCTCCCATGGCTTTGATGGAATAGGCAATGGCTGATATAGTCCAGTATTGTGACTAAATCCCTTGGCAACTTGACAAACCTGGCAACTCTGTACAAAATTCTTCACATCTTGTGAAATTTGAGGCCAAAAATAATGTTCTCTAAGAATGGCAATGGTCTTATCTCGACCAAAATGTCCTGCCATCCCTCCACTATGTTTCTCCTTAATTAGATTTTCCCTCATGGAACTCCTTGGAATGCACAATTGACTACCCTTGAACAACATGCTATCCTGAATCAAATAGTCTAACCACTTGGTTCTATCTATAGCAATAGGCTCTTTACAAGCTTTCCATGCTTCAGCAAAATCAGGATCCTCAAGGTACAAATTCTTGAGTTCATCAAACACAACTACCTCAACCTGCATTATTGTAAGCAACAACTGTCTCCTACTTAGTGCATCGGCAACTCTGTTAGATTTTCCACTTCTATGCTTCAACGCAAATGTATAGCTCTGCAAGAATTCTACCCACTTCATATGCCTCTAATTCAATTTACCTTGGCTATTTAGGTACTATAATGCCTGATGATCAGTATACAAAACAAATTCCTTTGGAAACAAATAATGCCTCCATTTCTTTAAGGCCTGAACTATTGCATAGAACTCTTGATCATAAACAGAATACTTCTTCTTTTCATCATTCAATTTTTCACTAAAATATGCAATAGGCTTACCTTCTTGGCTTAATATAGCCCCAATAGCACTACCACTAGCATCAAAATCCACCTCGAACACCTTTCTAAAATCTAGAAGTGCCAACACAGGTTGTTATATTACCTTCTTCTTCAGTAATTCAAAACTTCTCATAGTTGCTGTAGTCCATTTCAACTCTTTTCTATCCCCTCTTATTGTGTCAGTTAGGGGTGCACATATGCCACTAAAATTCTTAATAAACTTCCTGTAAAAGCTAACCAGACCATGAAATGATCTTACCTTAGTAGCAGACCTTGGAGTATGACATTCCAAGATGGCTTTTACCTTCTCTGGATTCATTTTGAGACCTTCAGGTGATATAACAAACCCCAAATAGACTAACTCCCTTTTTGCAAAGATACACTTCTTCAAATTAATTAATAGTTTTTCTTCCCTTAACCTTTGAAGGATGCTACGAATATGCAATAAATGTTCTTCCAAAGTCTTACTGAAAATTAAAATATCATCCAAATAGACAATAACAAATTTTCCCAAGAACTTCTTAAGTACCTCATTCATAAGCCGCATGAAGGTGCTTGGGGCGTTCGTCAATCCAAAGGACATGACTAACCACTCATAAAGACCCTCTTGGGTCTTGAAGTCTATTTTCCACTCATCTCCTTCTCAAATCCATATCTGGTGATAACCACTCTTGAGATCTATCTTTGTGAAGTACTGAGCTCCACTCAAGCAGTCCATAAGATCATCCATTCTTGGCAAAGGAAACCGGTACTTGATGGTTATCCTATTTATAGCTCGAGAATCTATACACATCCTCCACTCTCCATCCTTCTTTGGTGTGAGTACTTCTGGTACTACACATGGACTTAGGCTCTCCCGAATCAAGCCCTTCCTCATCAACTCTTGAACCTGTCTATTTAGCTCCTTTGTTTCAGTAGGATTCATCCTGTGAGCAGCCTTGTTAGGAAAACTTGCTCTTGGAATTAGATCTATCTGGTGACTGATTTTCCTTATTGGTGGCAATCCTTTTGGAACATTATCAGAGATAATATCTCCAAATTCACCTAGTAAATCTGAAATTTGAAGTGGTATTTCGCTGCTACCTTCTTTATCTTTCCTAGGAATCAAAGCATAGCACATACGTTGATGTTTCATTCTATCTAAAAACTTCCTTCCATCAACAAGAAAAATCCTAGCACTGCTACATACCTTTTCACCTTCCTTTTTCATGGGCTTCATTTTGTGATGAACTCCATCCTTTCTCAAAGAGTATGTGTTTGCATGACCATCATGTACTGCATGTCTATCAAACTGCCATGGTCTAGCCAACAATAGATGGAAAACATCCATCAGAATAACATCACAGAGAACTTCATCATGGTAACTCCAAATTTTGAATTTCACTAAACATTTTTCACTTACCAGGACCTTATGATCATCTTTTACCCAAGCAATCCGATAGGGTTGGGGATGTTTCTCCCTGTTGAGCTTCAGCTTAGAGACCATCTTCTCTGACACCAAGTTGTCAGTGCTATCACCATCAATGATCACATCATAACATTTTTCCTCACATTTGCACCTGGTATGAAACAAACTCCTCCTTTGTCCTGGTTCAATCTCACCACTTAGTAGGACCCTTTCATTCACCAAGGTCTCTCCTCTTTATGCATCCTTTGAATGTGATGATTGTGCATCCTCATCCATGTGAGAAACCCTAGCTTGACCCTCAACTCTCCTATCTGTCCTTCCTTGTCGTTGAGGGCATTCAAAGGCATGATGACCTTCTTCATTGCAATGGAAATAGGTACCACAGAAGCCTCCTCTTCCTTTTCCATTTCCTCTACCTCTTCCTCTCTGATTTCCAAAGTCTTGATCATGGGAGTGGTTGAAACCCTCATTCCTTCGGTTCCTACTAGTACCCACATCTTCATTTTTCTTTTGGGTTTCATTTTGACCTCCAGATGGCCTACCACTTCCCCTTCCTCCTTGACCATGCTCGCTTTGTCTCCCTTCAAACCTCTTATTCAACTTTTCTTCAACTCATAGGGTAAACTGGTATGCCTCTTCAACGCTGGTCATTCTTACCAGACTTAATTCCTCTTGGATGCTAGGTCACAACCCACTGATATAACGAGCAACCTTCTCCTTGTTTTCTTCTGCATGCCCTACTCTAATCAAAAGTCAATAAAACTCCTTTGTATATTCTTGGATTGATCTTCCTGCTTGCTTTAGCCCATGCATCTTCTTAAACAAATTAAGCTCGTAGTCCACAAGAATGAACTGCTTCTTCAATTTGTCCACCATGCGATTCCACCTTGTGATCTTCTCCTTTCCTCTTTTGTTTCTTTCCAATTGAACCTCTTGCCACCAAATTTTGGCATGGCCTTTCAGTTTGGCCTTTGCAAACTTAACCCTATTTGGGTCCCTGATATCCTAATACTCAAAGTATTCTTCCAGTTCATTGATCCAGTCGATCAACTCATCTAGTTTCAGATTTCCTGAAAATACACCCACATCAATTGTAGGTCTTTTCCCAAATTTAGTAATGGCCATAAAAAGCCTTTCCTCTGCCTAATTCAGAACTTCCCCATCAAATTCCCCTTCTGGTCCAATTTCTTCTTCTTCATTTTCATCCTCACTGTCGTTACCTGCAGCAACATTTGTTCCTCTACGAAGCTCCTCCTGCAATGCTTGTGCCTACCTTCGGAGGGCTCTAACCTCCTCAGGATTAATAGCTCTGACCCTTCCACAATGCTCTCTTTGTTGAGGCATCTTCTTAACTCAAACCCACAACCACACAGTCCTGGTGCAAACTATCTCACAGTCGGCACTCTGTCTACACACTCAGGAAAACCAGCTTTGATACCACTTGATGGGAATGCAACCCATGCACAGAATGGACACAACAGGAAAAGGGAAATTGTATTAATTGTGAAAATAAGCTAGTACATTTAGTACAGAGAAAATAGACTTCAAAACATGCCCTAAGGGCTTACAATAACATAAATCTAGAGATAATTTCTCCTTTCAGTACCTATTCTCAAACTCCGCTCTGAACTACCTTTTACAATGCTAGAAATGTCCTTAAATAGACCCCAGGAGGGTTAAGGACTAGGAATACATTCTAGAGAGTTCTAGTAGGCATCCACCGACCAAGTAGAAGACTCCAAAAGCCACGTTAGAAGTTGGTGTAAATCTACAAGAATCCAAAAACTGTAACTAAACTTTTGAGAGGCATAACTTTTTAACCGTAGCTCTGATTGACGAACCATTTACATTTTCAAAAAGCTCTCAAAGTGCTCTATAGCCCTATGGACCAGATTTTCTCATCCCCAATTTTTCAGCCCTTTTCAAGGTCATTTAATTCCCCTAACCTCACTTTGAAGTATTCTTAGGAGGTCTCCAAAACTCAAAAAACTGCGATAACTTTCAAACAGTGGGGCCTTTTGACCTGATTCTTTTTTTGGAATGCTCTAAATTACAATTACATTCATCTAGGTAATTTACACCTCCTAGTTCACCAAAATGATGGCTCAATTACATACTCCTATTTTTTTGACATTTACACGAATGGCAAGGTGTTCAAATACTCTATCCTTGAACACTGATAGTGGAACTGTGAGAGTTGGAACCTTTATTTGACCCAAATGGGTATCCAGAAATGAAAACACATGAAATAGAAACTAAGTCTAAGTACCTTTATTTCCTATAAAATTGAGGTAGACCATGAAAAATTCTTACCTTAGTAGATGTAATAGGTGGTGACCAATTGAGGATAGCAGCAACCTTCTCTTGATCCATATTTAAGGATCTCTTATACACCACAAATCCTGAGTACACAAGTTATTTTTTGAAATCACACTTCTCAAGGTTTATAGAAAGCTTCTCCTCATGAAGTCTCTACAATACTACTTCCACATGTTTGATGTGCTCCTCCTTTGTCTTGCTAAAGATGAGTATATCATCCAGATATACAACCAAAAATCTTCTAGTGAAGTCATTGATCATGTCATTCATGATTCTCATGAATGTGCTAGGAGCATTAGAGAGACCAAATGGAATCACAAGCCACTCATACAGCCCATATATTTTCTTGAGTTATTTCTTCCATTAATCCCTCCTTGATCTTGATTTTGTGATATCTACTATTCAAGTCTAACTTTTTGAAGTGCATTTCCCCTCCAAGACAATCCATGAGATCCTCAATCCTAGGTATGGGAAATGTATACCTAATTGTGATCCTATTTATGGCCCTTGATTCTATACATAGACTCTATTTTCCTCCCTTCTTAGATGTTAGTACAATAGGGACTACACATGGGCTTATGCTCTTCTTGAGCAAACCTTGATCCAATAATTCTTGCAGTCATCTTGCCACTTCCAAGTTTTGGTCTAGAGTGAGCTTGTATGTTGCATTTTTTGGAAAATATGGACTAGGAAAAAATTCTATTTGATGGAGTATGACCCTTCTATGAGGTAAAGCGGAAGGAGTACCATTACTCACAATGTCCTTATATTTCTCAAGCAATGCTTGTACCTCTAGTGGCAGTGGCTCTTTGACTATCTTCTCCTCTCCATTAGACTTCAACACAACTATAAAACTTTGGCGCTCATCATCCTTAAGGTCTTCAAAAAATTCCTTCCCACTACATAGAAACACACTAGTCACCTTGGACTATGGTTCTTCTCCTTCCAACAGAGATTGGATTTTGAAAGTTTTGCCTCATTTCTTGAATGATATGGAGTTTTCCTTCCCATCATATATTGCCTCTCTATCATACTTGCACGGTCTACCTAATAGTATATGGAAAGAATCCATGGGCAAGATATCACACAATAGCTTGTCCTTATACCTTTCTATGGAGAAATCAATCCAAGTCTATTCATTGACCAACATACTTTGACCCTTGTTGAGCCAAGTCACCTTGCATGGATTCACATGGGGTACCTTAGTTATTTTGAGTTTTTCAACTTCCTTCTTTGATATTATGTTATTAGTAGAGCCTAAATCCACCACTACCTTACAAACCTTTCTAAGGATATTGCATCTAATCCTAAATAGAGACCTCCTTTTCTTAGGTTCATCAAGAGCTAGCCACTTGATCAGTACCCTCCTAAACATAACGTTCTCACCTTTTTTTAGACTCTATGTGATCCATTTCATTCTCCTTGTCACTAGAGTTGTCTTCATGAGCATAGGCCACTCTCTTGTCATGATTTGGAGAAGAGGGATTTAAAAGGCATCTATATGTTGGATGGCCTCATTGACCATAGTTGTAACACTTCATACTAGAAAAGCATGAGTTACTTCTGCCTAATCCTCTACCTCTATTAGAACCTCCTTGGTTGCCTCTTCCTCTACTATAACCTCCTCTAGGAATTCTTTCAATGGATTTCTTAGTGAGATTGGTCTCACCTTGGTTCCTTTGCTCATTACCTCTACTTTGGTATCCTCCTTTTTGTCCCCTCTATTTTCTACCCTTGCCTCTATCATTGAAGTTAGATTCCCCTTTATTTATATTCTTCTCTTCCACCTTTAGGGATAGTTGATGGCACCTTTGAATAGTACTATGTGTCCATAAACTTAGCTCCTCTTGGATGTTCCACTTTAACCCACCCAAGTACCTAGCCACCTTATTGTATTTTCCTATTGCTTCTTGGATCTAAGGCATAATCTTTGAAACTCCTTTGTATAAGAGGACACATCCATATCTCTTTTCTTTGGTCCTTGTCTCTTCTTGTGGATTTGAATCTCATATTGGAAATATTTCCACCAATTTAATGTTGATCCATTGTGTGTTGACTTGGCTACTTTGATCTTTTGTTCTTCTAACACCCCTTCACATTCAAAGTGGTTCTTCATCCCATCTATCCAATCCATCACTACATCTGTGACCATTTTCCCTCTAAATAGTGGTACACCCTCCAAAGCCTTCCCTCATAGGGATTTTATATCCTTAAATAAAGGATCTTCATTTAAGATAGGGTCTGACTCAAGGACACCATCTTCTTTTGCTATCTCCTTACCCCTAACATTGCTCTCTTCTTCCCTTTTCTTGGCTACATTAGCTATTGTATCCAACTTTACCATAACCTCTACTATGAATTATTAAAGGAGTGTATTCTTCTCTTTTTTTCTCATCAACTTCCTTAGCTAGATCTACATTAGTCACCATACTTGACTCACCAACTAACTCTCTAGTAGCTATAAACATGCACTTCCTTCCCAAGTCTTTAACTTGCTTTAATACCACTCTAATGTGAAATTTAGTCTTTCTTTAGCCCTAGCTTCCTCTAGGATCTCCTTAGGTATTTCTCTTGACCTAATAGGGTTTCTTCCTACCCTTTTCTCCTTAGGATCCTGACTATGAGGTCCTAGGCCCTTCACGTAGTGCACACCATTTAGTAAGAACAACCACTCTCAAAACACCATCCTCTAAGCTTGACTTAGCCTTCTTGTCTTCTTCACATAAATTCCACATTCATACCAAAAACTCATCTGAGACTCCAAACAAAGAAATGGTCATCTAGGAAGGCATTTGGAGTCCCTTGAAGACCTATAACCACAATTGAACTTCAAACCCTAATCCAGTTCCAAGAGTCATGCAAAATTGGATAAATACTCTTGCAATAGGTGTACAAGCAATTAGCCCTCCAAATGAAGAAAATACCAAATAACTTGAAAATACCCTTAATAAGGAGGCAAACCAATCCTTGATCCAAACACCCTTTTACAAGTTCTCAAGTCTTATTTTGGTCTTGGGTTCCCAACTAGTCCATGTATAATATGGCCACATATTAAGCCTAAAAAATAGGATTCACAAGGCCTTAAACTAGTCTGACAAGAATGAAGTGTTACCCTTCATGGAACCTTCATCAATGTTTCCCATTGAGTTTGGGGCTTCTCCACACATACTATTATCCTTCCTCAAGATTTTATTAAATCATACTACATATTCAATCCCACTTATCAGCTCTACACTAGAATATGATTCCTAGCCATGCATCTCTAGCTCACCTATGGCATCACCACAAAAAGGATTAAATTTCTTCCTAAGGCACCTTATATACTATAAAATATGTAAAAGGAGTAATATTTCTAATGCAAGATACCATATATATCCTATAGTGGGAAGAGGAGTTGTGACAATATTTTTTCCAGTGGCCTAGTTTTGGACAGTAGGCAATCAAGAAACAAAATAATTAATTAAAGAAAATAAAACCTTTCAAAAACATAAAATAAAGTTGTAAATAATCACAAATAAAACTCCTCTAACACTTTCAAACAATAAAAATCCAAATTCAATCCATTAAAATGCCAAAATCCTCAAAAGCATAAAATTATAACTGATTAACTTGCTGACAGTCCATACACACCAAAATCACTCAAACTTCCAACCCTTTAAAAAGGTCAAGTATGGCCTTATAAAAACATCTCAACTCCTATCCTAACTATTTCAAATAGTTACTAAGCTCCAACTGAAAATTTTCTTGAATGCAACAAAAAGTTGTAAATGTTGTCAGTGGAAACATTGACAAATTTTTAGCAACTTTTACATCTTGTAATGTTTGACCCTCAAACTTGATCCAAAGGTTACCAAACCTTTCCAAAATCTTTAAAAAATTATAAAACATGTAAAAATGTCCTTCAAGTACTTATTTGGCCCTTCTACCCTTCAAAACAAAAAGATGCCCTATTTGACCTAATCATGCATCTAGGAGCAACTAGGGCCTCAAGAAGCTTTCTAACCTTGACCTACCTCAACGTAGGACTAGGTTAGTCCTATTATACACCTAGTGGTGTGGCTAGCACAACTAAAAGCCAAAATATCCTAGGATCCCTTGCACCATTCTAATTTTCTTTGCAAAGTATTCCAAATCTCGTTAGAAAATCCTAAATATTTTACCTCTCCATATTTTGTCTTGCCAAGAGCTATCAATAGTGTTTCTCTAGAAAGCATATTCTACATGACTAGGTCTTTCTCCTTTTCTTCACAAGAATCAAGCTTTTCTTCTTCAATCATGTCTTTAGGTTTTTTGGTGTGAAAAATGCCTCCACAAAGAGAGCGTGGTGGAAGAATTGTAGATATTACACCTAAGGGTTTTAGAGCCCTCCAAAGATAGATGCAAACATTGGAAGAACAAATATGTAGAGGAATAAATCTTCCTATAATATATGAAAGCATGGATGAGGATAAAGTAGAAGAAAATGCTGGACAGAGGCAGTTCTAAACCCAGAGGAAGAGAGGATTTTTAGTGCCATCTCCAAGATTGGAAAAAGACCTAAGTTTGAAGTTCCCACATTTTTGGGAAATCTTAATCTAGAGGAGCTAATTGATTGGATCAATGAACTAGAGGAGTACTTTGAATATGACGATATTGAAGATCTTAATAGGGTCAAGTTTACGAAGGCAAAACTGAAGGGACATGCAAAGATCTGGTGGCAAGAGGTTCAATTGGAGAAAAATAGAAAGGGAAAGGACAAAATCACTAGATGGGAACAAATGGTAACTAAATTAAAGTGAAAATTCATTCCTGTGGATTATGAGCTTGATCTGTTGAATAAAATGCAAGGGTTGAAGCAAGCAATAGAATCTATTCAAGAGTATTCATTAGAACCCGCCATGCAGAAGCTAATAAGGAGAAAATCACCCATTATCTTAATTAGTTAATGCCAAGCATTCAGGATGAGTTGATTTTGGTTCAAATAAGTAGTATTGAGGAGGCATATAGTTTCCCTAAGAGTTGAGGAGAAACTAAGCAAAAATTTTGACAATAAGAATAGTGGAAGAGGTCGCAGTGGAAGATCTGGTGGACAATCTTATGGCGGTCATAATGATGATCATAAAGAACAAGGATGAGTTTGGAAGTAGTAGTTAGAACTAGAGGGGAAACAATTCCAATCATTTTGATGATCATAATAATAGAGATTAGAGAGGAAGAGGCAAAGGACAAGGATCTAGAAGAGGAGGCTTCCATGGGAAATGTTTTCATTACAGAATAGAAGGGCATAGAGCATTTGAATGTAACCAACACCAAGGAAGGATGGATCAAAGAACAAAAGGCTAGGCCAGAGTTGACATGTTGACGAAGATGCCAGATCCTCATATTTTGAAGATCCTAAAAGAGGAGAAGTCTTATTTAATTGAAGAGTCATGCTAAGTGGTGAGAATGAACTAGAGCAAAGGAGGAGCTTGTTTCACACAAGGTGCAGATGTGAAGATAAGTGTTGTGATGTGATAATTGATGTTGGAAATACTAAAAATCTAGTGCTAGAAATGATGGTCACCAAGTTGAAGCTAAAGAGGTAGAAACACCTGCGTCCATACTATATTTCTTGGGTGCAAGATGGCCATAAGGTCATGGTCAATGAGAAGTACTCAGTGAAGTTCAAGATTGGAAGCTACCAGGATGAGGTACTATAAGATATCATACCTATGGACATACGTCATATATTTTTGAGTAGGCCATGGCAATTTAACAAGCATGTTATACATGATGGGTGAGCAAATATCTACACTCTAACTAAGGATGGACTGAAACATAAGTTGAAGTTGTTAAAGGATAAAGAAGAAAAGGTATGTAGTGCTACCAGAATATGCTTTGTTGATGGAAAAGAGTTTCTTAAAGGTATGAAGCATGAGCATATGTGTTTTTCTATAATTCCTAAAGATAGTAAAGAAGAAGTAGAGAAGGCATTTACATAAGTTGCAAATATGTTGGGAGAGTTTTCTGATATTGTATTAGATAATGTACCTAATAGATTGCCCCCAATGAGGAAGATCAGTCACCAGATGGATTTGGTTCCAGAAGCCAATTTTCCAAACAAAGTAGCATACAAAATGACACCAATAGAAAGTGAAGAGTTGAACAAGAAAGTTCATGAGTAGTTGTAGAAGGGGTGGATTTGAGAGAGAGTCTAAATCCATGTGTTGTACTAGTAGTATTAGCACCAAAGAAGAATGGAGAATGGAGGATGTGGATAGATTCTTGTGCTATCAACAAGATCACAATAAAGTATAGATTTCTATTGCCAAGGACAGATGATATTATGGACTATTTGAGTGGAGCTAAGTATTTCAAAAAGATAGATCTAAAGAGTGAGTACCATCAGCTTTGTATCAAAGAAGGTGATGAGTGAAAGATTTCTTACAAGACAAGGGAAGGACTGTATGAGTGGTTAGTCATGCCTTTTGGGCTAACCAATGCATTGAGCACTTTCATGAGGCTCATGAATGATGTACTAAAGGAGTTTCTAGGAAAGTTTTTCATTGTTTACCTAGATGATATATTGATCATTAGTAAGACATTGGGGGAAAATTTGATTCATATTCACAAGGTGTTTGATAAGTTGAGGGAAGAAAAGTTGTTAGTACACCTAAAGAAGTGTAGTTTTGTAAAGAAGGAGTTGGTTTACCTAGGATTTTTAGTCTCAATAGAAGGTCTAAAAATGGACCCAAAGAAAGTGAAGTTTATCCTTAAATGACCTACTCCAAGGAGTGTGATAGAGGTAAGATCTTTTCATGGACTGGCTACATTTTATAGAAATTTTATAAGAGATTTTAGTAGTATTTGTGGAACCTTGACTGAAACAATTAGAGGAGATAGGAAAGAGTTTAAGTGGATAGTAGGAGTAGATAAGAGTTTTAATCTATTGAAATAGAAAGTTACTGAGAAGATTATTTTAGCACTTCCTGATTTTAACAAGGTGTTTCAAGTAGATTGTGATGCTAGTGGCACTGCCATAGGAGTTGTTTTGAGCCAAGAAGGTAGACCTATTGTTTATTTCAAGAGGAGTTGAATGATGAAAAAATAAAATATTCTATTTATGATCTGGAATTTTATGCTATAATTCAAGCATTGAAGAAGTGGAGAGACTATCTTCTCCCTAAGAAGTTTGTTTTGTATAATGATAATCAAGCTTTCCAATATTTGAAGAGTCAAGGAAAATTGAACCAAAGGCATTTAAAATGGGTTGAGTTTTTGTAGACTTATACATTTTTTTTGAAACACAGAAGTGGGAAGTCTAACAAAGTTGCAAATGCTCTTAGTAAAAGACAACTTTTGCTGACAGAAATGCAGATAGAGGTGGTTGGGTTCAAGGAACACAATACTTTGTATCCAAATGATCTTGATTTTGGTGAAGCATGGAAGGCTTGTATAGAACCTATTACTCTTGACAAGAAAAAGTGGTTGGATTTTATGATCTAGGATAGTATGTTGTTCAAAGAAAGCTAGTTGTGCATTCTCAAAAGTTCAATGAGAGAGAATCTCATCAAGGAGAAACATAGTGGACGATTGGTTGGACATTTTGGTGGAGATAAAAGCATAGATTTGGTTGCTGAAAATTATTATGGCCACAGTTGCAGCAAGATGTAACCAATTTTGTACAAAATTGCAAAGTATGTCAAATGGCAAAAGGAGTGAAGCAGAATACAACATTATAGCAGCCATTACCTATACTAGAGAAGCCATGGGAGGATGTCAGCATGGATTTTGTTCTTGGATTATTAAGGACATAGTGTGGGCATGATTCTATTTTTGTGGCACATTTTATTCTTTGCAAGAAGACTAGTGATGTTGTTGATGTAGCAGAGTTATTTTTCAAAGAAGTGGTGAGATTACATGGTATAGTTTCAGATAGAGATACCAAATTTGTTGGGTATTTTTGGCATACATTATGGAAGAAGTTGAAGATAGAGTTGAATTTTAGTTCATCACATCATCTATAGACTGATGGATAGATAGAAGCTATGAATCATAGTTTGGGAAATTTGCTAAGATGCTTGGTTGGAGATAAACCAAAAATATGGGATATGATTTTACCACAGGCAAAATTTGCATATAATAATTCTATCAATAGGAGTACTAGTAAATCACCATTCTAGATTGTATATAGGAGTAGTCCCAAAAATGCTTCTAAATTGAGGTAGTTCGATAAAGGAGAGATAAGTAGTGCTGAAGCAAAAGATTTTACTGAATATTTGAAAAACATCCATAAGGAGGTGACGAAGCACATCATAAAGATGAATACATAGTATAAGGCTAAGAAAAATGTGAAAAAGAGATATAAGGAATGTCATATTGGAGATGAAGTCATGGTTCATTTGAGAAAAGAGTGTTTTCCAGTGGGTACATATAATAAGCTGAAGATGAAGAAGTTTGGACTGTGCAAGATAGTGAAAAGGCATGATTCTAGAAATGTGTATGAAGTAGAGTTTCCTACTGAATTGAATATTCTACCAGTATTTAATATTTCAGATTTGATAAAGTATTATGAAGGAGGTGATGGAGATGAATTTGCAGAAGCACAGTGGAGCATTTCAGTAGCTAGTTTGGCTAAAAAGGAGAGTGAGGAGATATTGGACACTTGTGTTGGCAAAAGTACTAGAAATAGAACTTATGAGGAATATTTGGTCAAATTGAAAGGGAGGCTAGTTGACAATTCATCATGGCTAGCAAAGAAGGAGGTTAACCATCTTGATTTTCCTCTTAACACTTGAGATGTGACGGGGTCACTTCTCAAATTACCCTAGGTGTCTGATGCAAGAACATCCTGGTTGTAAGGGTAATCTTGCATCACCCAAAAATATTTTATTTCAATCTTTTATATTTTAATAAGGACTTGTAGATAGGGTGGTTACTATTTAGGAGAACTTACTATTTTTAGTAAGTTTTTCATATGAGCTTAGAATGTTCTCATTTTCTACAAGAAGGTTCATTTTTGAGATATAAACCTACCATAAAAATCTAATTGCTTAGCTTAAGTATCAAAGAGGTTATTGTGGATTTTTGGTGGAAGAAAAGACATAAAAATCTTCAGGGTCATCGTTGGAGGCCTTAGAGTGCCTGGATGAGGTCTAAAAACTTGATGAAAGGATGCTAGTGTCATTTTGAGCTTGTAGATTAGGAGTTGGAATTTCTAAAAAGTGGTTATAATAGCCAATCAGAGCAATGGTTTGTGAGTTATGGCCTTTCAAAGTTGGGCTACCCAAAATTTCTAAACTAATTGTCAAAGATGTATTTGGATGACTCTATATGTTTTCTTAGGGTCTTTTGGCCCTAGGTATTAAGTTTTAGCATCTAGAACCTTCTTGGGTGGCATAAAAATACCTATTTATGAAAGGTTTGAACATTGTCTAGGACAGCTCTAGGTGACAGTTTGCAGCTTGTCTTGCAAATTATTGTACTGAAGGTGCCCATGTGGGTTAGCATATTTTAGTTATGAATTCTATAATTCCACATTTTTGGCACAAATAAGAATTCCATATTTTGTTCTTGCATTTTTTGTTGTTTCTTTCTTTTTGCTATGAGTTTATGGTATTAATGGGAGCACCTTGCATCAATATATGTCAACTAGGGAAACCCTTGGTTAGAGGGAATACCCTGGTGGGAATGATGCCCACAAGATGATGTACTAATATAAATGTTCCTTGTGAAAGGGTACACCCTATTAGGAGTAAATGAAATAAAATTAGTGCATATGAATCCCTGTTAGGAAACTAGAATCCTTGTTAGAAGATTCCAACCCTATTAAGATCTATGCCAACCCTATTAGGAGTTGAAAGGAGGATAGTTGAACTCATTGTCCAAATAACCTTTGAAATAGTCTTTACTAGACAATATTTTGAATAAGCATATCCAATTCTTTGAACTAAACAAAAACCAAATCCTTTTCCAATATTTTTCTTGTGAAGCTCATAGTACAACAATCAATATTAATCTCTGCTTTGAATAAAAAGATATTCGCATTTAAGATCACATAACATAAATGATCTCATTGATTATTAAAACCAAGGAAATAACATTTCCTTTATATAAAGTCCTAAAGAAAGTATTAAATTAGCCTTTATGATTTCTCAATATATAATAATAATATACAACATCTTTAAGTTATTACATTACACATTACAATAAAATTATACTTTGTCCCCAATGATTTTTACAATAGTTGGCTAATAGGAAATAATATGTTGGACAGTCTTCAATATGTTGGCTCAAACAATATATTTAATTTTTCCATCTCAACCATAGAATCTTCAACAAGTCTTTGACTTTCCTCCAAGATTTCTTAACTAGATTATGTCTCTATCAAAACATATAAATATTTCAGCAATAATCGCTTTCCAAAAACTCTCTTTTGAAAGTAACTTCCAGAAAACATCTCATAACTCATCCATAATAGTAAAATTATTTTTGAAAACATAGATATATAATTAGGAAAGGATTTTCAATCCACCGTCAAGTATGTGTAACATAACTCATTAACTATTGAATGTGCTAAACAATTCTTCCTTCATAACTCTCTAACTCTATAACTCTATAACTCTATAACTATCAACATTCATGCTAACAATGAGGGTTCCACAATACTTTTTCTTGAATCTTCCATAAAAAATTTGACTTTTGATGTCATCCTTAATTTTTTTTTTTTCTATTTTTACCTTTTTCTAATAAAACTCATCATTGGAAATAGTGGTTCCTTTCTACCTATTAGCTCAATTCATATCATGTGTACCAAAAACAATATAGTTATCAATAACTCTCCTTGTCTTTTTTGATAGTAGCTTTTGTTTTCTAATAACACCTCTTGTATGATTTCATTATTAGAATTTAACTGTGTATTTTTTGAGTCAAACTTGTTGATCCATATTTCATGACTAGCAATTTTGAACAAACCCATATGTTGGCAAAATTGATTCACAAGTTGTTGATGACATAAGGAAAGATATGAATTGTATCATTCATTGGTTATATTGTTTTTCATTGATGTCAAATGATTGACTTATTATTTCATGTTGTTACTATATCTTTATAAAGGTCATTGGTTTGAGGAACTGAGAATTAATAGGGAAGTACCTTAGTAGGTAATAGCTGGAATAATAAGTGGGAATAATTTAAAAGACAGATTATCTTATTAGGTTATCAGAGATAAGAGAATTATTAGTGAAGTTGTCTTTTTTCGGTAAAGTTGGAAATTATATTCAAGTTTCTAGATTAAGTGTTATGGGATTTTTTGAGAAAATTCTACATAGATGGAGAGATGTCTTTGTGATCATAAGATCTAGGTTTAGGATTTGTGAAACATAAAAAAGACAAGAAAAATAAAGAAAGAGCGAGAGAGGAAAGACTAGTGGCTAGAATACAAATAGAGCTATCAAAGAAGAGAAGACAAGACAAAGAAGAGTGAATGGTATGTTATTAAGGTGAAGAGCTTTATTGGATCTAATATAGCAAGGAAGTGCAAATCATAGATTTTTTTTTAACTTATGTTGCTTTCTTGTCACTGTAGAAGTCTAAATCCCTTTGGAGGGTGACCTTAATTGATCTATTGCAAAACCTCTAAAAAGGTGACATTCTTAGATTAGACTATTAAAATCCTTTAACAAGGTTACTCCTAGAAAAGTAAAGATCCTAATAAATCTAGAGGGAAATCATGTAACAAGGTACACTTAATAGTGCTTTGTGACCCTTAATTAGGTAAGCTCCTAACATAACATATTCTAGAAGAGTACTATATTTTTGGGAATCATTCTCACATTGTGCTTTTTACCCTAATCAAGTGTCCATGAGATAAATCTTGGTGTTATAATTGTTTGGATGGTTATATTTTATGTTTCAAGTTTATTGTATACTTAACTGATAACAACACTATAGGTATAATTGTATCTTATCGATAAACTATGTGAGAAATAAAAAGAAGAAAAAATTGATTTTAGTGATTACTAATTCAATCTCCCCCTAGTAATCCATCATATACCTACAATTGGTATCAATTCTTTGGTCCCTAAACTAGAAGCATAACTACTTTGGAAAAAAATCTTAAGATGTATAGGAAGGAAGCAACAAAGTTTAACAAGTATGAAGATGATTTTGGAATGTGAGCAAGCCAAAAGAAATTGAATTTATTAGGACTTGGAGATAGTTTCAAATACTTTCTTATCAAATAATATCCATAACCTACTAGACAACTTGATGATGTGTGGGAAAAATATGACACAAAATAGTAATGATTGAACTGGCTAATGCTTTAAAATGTTAGAAATAAAAGTCCACCAAGATAACTGACGGGGGCAATGAATCAATTATCCAACTATAAAAATATTTATCAACCTTATTAATCTTTAACCATTTGAGAAATATAATCAACAACCATAAGTATATACTCATACACAATGATGCCAAGTATACTAACTAGGGAAATCCTTGATTAGAGGGAAAACCATGGTGGGGATGGTACCCACAAAATGATGTACTAATATAAAAGTTCCTTGTTAGAGGATAGAATCTATTAGGAGTCTTGTGAAATAAATTTAGTACATGTCAAGCCCTATTAGGAGAGTCTAACCCTTTTAGGAGTTATAGAAGGTAGATGGACCCATTATCTAAACAACTTCAGAAATAAGACCATCAAACTCACTATCCAACTGATGTTTGTATTATTCCTTGTAGAATAATAGAAATTAAATAACTTTAGCTCCTATTTCCTATTGACTGAACTTATCCTCTTCTGATCTCAATACTAGATCACCAATCTCATATCTAATTAATTCCTTGGATTACTTACATGCATTTACCAACTCCATGTGTTACTCACACAATTCTCAATTCACATATTAAAAACATGTGTTTCTCCACAAGGAAAATAGCCTTCCTTTATACCATATCCTCAAAATAATTTCTTGAGTGAACCTTAAGGCTTTCCCAATTTATTATAATATGACCTCTTTAAGATAAACAATTATTTTACAATTATACAACATTATCATCTCACATTCTTCACATCTTTTCACATGTGTGACATATGACCTTGTACACTTTTTGACATTTCCATCAAGATGTCTACTATCATTTTCCAGCTTCACATATCAAGATTCTATCCATGTTAAGAGATATAATCCAAATATTAGAAACTTCTTAGTAGATACTCTATATGTACACTACCCTCTATAATTCATGAATATCTTCCTCATGTCTTAGATTATTTGTATTCACTCTTTTTTGTAGAATTAGGACACAATGTAGAACGCTTCCTCAACTACACTTGATGTTTTCATCAATATAGAGTCCATACAACCTTGTTCTCTACGTATTACTCTCCTATTTTTTACAAAAACAATACTATGTTGACATCAATGACAAACACAATCATGAATGCAATATGTCAATCATAATCAATCCCTCCAATTCTTAGGATAATTCCCCAAAGGAACATCAGCATTCATGCTAGCAATATCCCCCTTTGGCATTGATGGAAACATAGATGAAAAACATCTAGGTTCTAAGAATACCAAACCAAACTTGGTTGTTGTTTTCTTCTTTTTCAAATCCTCTTCATCAATCAAATCTTTAACTCATAGGAACACTACTTTATCTATTATTTTGCACTTCTTAGGATCAACATTAGTCATTCACACTTCTAGTCCATAGTAAGAACTCTCCATTTGTTCTTTCTCAATCTTACATGCATGGCAATCAATGGTTCACAACTTCTCCCTATTGATATAACTCAATTTTTCTCCCCATTGACATCAATAAATACATGAACAATTATCCCCCATACATACATATCCCACATACTACTAGAAGATTCTATCATATACGCTCTCCCCCCATTGTGCTAGAGGATTCTTTTGTCAATAACTCTCCCCCATTAACATCAATATTTAGTCTAAAATAAACAATAGAGATTTGTGCTACTGGGCTGATGCACTATCTACATCTTTTACTCAAAATTAGGTAGGGACATAACCCCAAGCATACCTCACAAATATTTAAATGTATCTTTAGGAAATGGCTTCATAAAGATATCTAAAATCTTCTCTTGTTTACTTACATAATCTAATTTGATCTCTCTTTCTCTCTTTAACTTTTTCTCTCAAAACATGATACTTAATAGATATATGCTTAGTCTTATAATGCAACATACAATTCTTAGACATACTCACTATACTTGTGTTATCAAGATGTATGATAATAGACTCTAAAAACTCTATCCCAATGTCATTCAACATCTACTTCATCCATATGATATTATAATTATTTGTTACTGCTACATACTTTGCTTCTATTGTACTTTGTGAAATACAATCATATTTCTTGTTGGATAAGAAACCTATCTTCCTCCAAGGAAAAATACTCCATTTCTAGTGTTCTTTTTTTCATCTATATTGTCTACCTAATCTGCATCAGTATATGCATTAAAAGTAAAATCACTTGATCTATTATAGTATAATCCAAAATTAGGTGTACCCTTAAGATATCTAAATATTCTCTTTACTGCTACATAATGTGATTTCTTAAGATCAACTTGAAATCTTGCTACTATCCCAACTACATTTTTTTTATTTGGTCTAGTGTGAGTCAGATAATACAAACCTCCAATCATAGATCTATACTTCTTTTGCTCAATTGTAGTTTTCTCATGTTTTCTAGATAACTTGTGACCAATTATCATAGATGTACCAATAGGCTTATGAAATTCCAAACTAAATCTTTTCAACATATCTTTCAAATACTTAACTTGTGATAGTAAAATACCATCACTATTATGTACAATCTATAAAATTGAGAAGAAATTAATGTCACCAATCATACTCATCTCAAACTCATTCTTCATTTCATCAACAAACATATCACTTCCTTCATCATTGCCCCCAAAGATTATGTCATTAACAAATATTACAATGATCAACAATACATTCTTAATTTTTTTCAAATATATGTTAGTATCTATTGTACCTTTAGGAAATCCCAATTTTGCTAAATATTTGTCCAATCTTGCATACCATGTTCTAGGTTTAGACCATACAATGTTTTCTTTATTCTAGATACCATGTCCTTTTCTTTTCTCAAAGGAGATCCTTTATGCTACACAATGAAGACTTCTTCATCAAACTCTCCATTTAGAAATGTTGACTTTACATCCATCTAATACACTTTAAACTTCTTACTTGTTGCATAAGCCAAGAACATTCTTACTGCTTGAAGTCTAGAAACAAGGACAAATATTTCCTCATATTCTATGCCTTCTTGTGGAGAATATCCTTTTCCTACCAATCTTTCTTTTTTCCTCAGAACTTCACTTTGTTTAGTCATCATATTTCTAAATACCCATTTAGTTCCTATAGCATTCTTGTCTTTAGGTCTAGGAACCAATTCCCATGTCTCATTCTTTACAATTTGATTTGGTTCTTCCTTCATTGCTTGAATCTAATGATCATCCTTTCATGTCTCATCTACACTTTTTGGTTCAAATTGAGAAATCAAACATAATTTCTTATGTACCATGTTTCTTGTAATAATTCCTTTGTCTTTTCTTCCAATAATCTACTCTATAGGATGGTTCTTTGTCAAAAATATGTTTAGAGTGGGAGTTATTGTCTCAACTCTCACTTCTTCTCTAAGTTAAAACCTTGGTTCTTCTCTTTGTTCAATAATCTGAACATCATTCTACAAATCATTGTTAGTCTCAAAGAAAACTTCAATATTTTCTCTAATAGGTGTAGAATTATCTTCTTCTTCATCAGAAATATAATTCAACATTCTCTCTTGAACTCCAAACTTTTTATCCACTTTCACATTTTCACATTCAACAATTGTCTTTGTTATCTTATTAAAACATCTATAAGCTTTTCTTTTCAATGAATAACCAAGGAACATACCTTCATCACTTCTTGTATCAAACCTACCAATATCATCATCTCTCTTTATGTATCACTTAGTTCCAAAATTCTGAAATATTTCACTGAAGGTGCATGTCCAAACTATAATTCATCGAGATTTTTTTGATCTATACTTTGTTCATGGTGTATATTGTTGTGTTGACTTCTTCTCTCCTAAATATCTTGGATACATCATTTCTCTTGCTACAACTGTTATAGATCTATTTCTTCTTTTGACAATCCCATTTTTCTCGAGAGTCTTACATGTTGATAGTTGTCTCTTAATAAAAATTTCTTTGCAGAAGATGTTAAACTCTCTAGAATTAAACTCTCCACCTTTATATGATCCCAAACATTTTATCTTCACACTAGATTTATTCTTAGCTCTATAATTGAACAACTTAAACTTTTCAAATACTTCAAACTTTTCCTTGAGAAATGCTACCCACATCATTCTATTGAAATCATCAAAAAAAATCATAGAGTACCTTTCACCAAAGAATCCTCTTGTTCTAGTAAGACCACTCAAATATGTATGAACAATCTCCATTTTTTCTATGGGAGTGAAATTCTTAGTGAGAAAAGAAACTTTCTTCTACTTTTCCATAACACATTCTTTGGAAACAACAATAGTAGGTTTCATAATTCTTGGTAGATATCTAACATAAAATGTGCTACTCGCCTTCACAATATTTCAAAATTTATATGACAAAATATTCTATGCCATAACCAATTGTTATCCACCTTTGTAACCAAACAAGTCATCTCAGTAGGGTTCAATTGGAAAATATTACCTCTAGATCTTTTACTAGTTCCAATCAACTTACCATCTTTATCATTGATAACCTTTATCAGCCAATTGTCCAACACTCAATAGGTTATTCTTTAGTTCATTAAAAAAAAAGACATCATCAGTGTTAGTATTTCCATCAAGAGTAATAGATCATATTCCCCTGATATGGAAAGCTACATTGTTACCAACTCTAACAATTCCTCCATCATGATTTCTAAACTTAACAAACTTATTCATGTCTCTAGTCATATGTAGTGAACACCCATTATCTATAATCCAATTAGATTTATTTTTAGCATGATAATCTAGGTCTTTCTCTTCTCTAATTTCTTTTTTAGGATTTTCTTCTTTTATATCCCAAGTCCATATTCATCATCACTATCACTCTAAACTCTTTCCTCAAACTCATCATCTTCATTTGCATACAGGAAATCCCTAGGTCTTCTAGATTTGAAATTCTTCTTATACATTTTCTCTCTTTTAGGATATTTAGAAGCATAATGACCAAATTCATTGCAATTCTAACATTTAATGATTCTCTTACCATCTAGGTCTCATCTTATAAGCAAGGTGATTCCTTCTTCATATCTTTTATCCTCCTTGAATCTGGATCTATTGTTACTAGCATAGTCTCCACTAGTGATTGCACTTCTAGATAAAGAAGGATCAACATTTAATACACTAAAGGTTGTCTCTACTCTAGGTAAATCTCCAAAAAATTTAAACTTGTTTCTTCTACTTTCAATCTTCCAAATAGTGTCTCTCTAGTAAACTTCTCAATGTAGGGTATCACTAACTCAATCAAAGTTTTCAAGATCTTCTAGATAACATCGTCTTCTATTTTGGATCCATTACAAGACTTAATACCTTAAACTATTTATGATATTCTACCAATATATCTTCTTATAGATTCATCTTCCATCATTCTAGCATCTTGAAACAAACATGTCCAATTCTATAATTTAATTATTTTAGCATGTGCATTGCCTTCAAATGTAGTTTTTAAAGCTTTAGAAATTGCATGGGATGTTTCTAAGGACTTTACCTAGCTGTATTCATTCTTGGGAAGAGCTCATAATAATGCTTCTTCAGCAAGCATTTTGTACATAAATATATCTCTTTCAGCTTCATTGAAATCCTCAAGTTTTTGTTCTTCCATGATCTTCTTTCCGTTCTTTATCATTAGCCAATATCCTAGAACCATACATAGAAAATGCATCTTCATATTTTCTTTCCATCGGTCATAGTTAACTACATCAAATTTAGGACTTTCTTTTCTGAAGTAACCCATCATTGATCTCCCAAAGCTTTTAAGATTTTTCTTCAAAGACCTAATGCTCTGATGTTAATTGTTAGAAATTAAATTCCACCAAGATAACTGAGAGGAAGGGGGTGAATTATTTATCCAACTATTATAACATGAATCACCCTTTTTAATCTTTAACCATGTGAGAAATATAATTAGAGCCCATAAGAAGATACTCATACACAATAACACTATATATGTTAACTAGGGGAACCCTTTATCAGAGGGAAAACCTCGGTGGGGATGGTACCCAAAAAATGATGTACTAAAAATATAAATCCTTGTTAGAGGATAGACCCTATTAGGAGTCTTTTGAAATACATTCAATACATATCAGTCCCTATTAGGAGACTTTGAATCCTTGTTAGGAGATTCTAACCCTGTTAGGATTTGTAGAAGGCAGATAGACCCACTATCCAAATAGCTTCAAGGGCAAGACCATCGAACTCACTGTCCAATTGATCTTTGTATTATTCCTTATAAAATAATAGAAATGAAATAACTTTAGATCCTCTATCCTCTTGACTAGACTTATCCTCTTCTAATCTCAATACCAAATCACCAATCTTACATCCAAATAATCCCTTGGATTCCTTACACACATTTATTGCTTACACATATTTTCCAACTCCACATATTACTTGCATAATTTATACTTCACATATCAAAAAAATATATTTCTCCACAAGGAAAATGACCTTCCTTTATACCATATCCTCAAAATAATTCCTTGAGTCAGCCTTGAGGCTTTCCCAATTAATTATAATAGGACCTCTTTAAGATAAATGGTTATTATATAATTACACAACATTATTAGTTGACAGTCTTCACATTTTTTCACACATGTGACATCTAACCTTACGCACTTGTTGACATCACCATGAGGTTGTCTAATATTACTATCTAACTTTGCACATCAAGATTATATCCATGTTAAGAGATATAACCCAAACATCATAAACCACTTAATAGCTACTCTATCTATACACTATCTTTTTTAATTCATGAATATCTTCCTCATGCATTCAATTCTCTATATGTAGTCTAATCCATAGAATCATAAAACAATGTACAAAACTTTCTCAAATAATCTTGAACTTGTCATCAATGTAGAGTATGTATGATCTCATTACTTGTCTACTACTCTACCAGTCTTTATAGAAATAATACTATGTCAGCATCAAGGAAAAATACAGTTATGAATGCAAATTTTCAATCATAAATTATCTCTCTAATGCTCAAGATACTTACCCTAAGGAATACCATCAGCATTCATGCTAACATAAATAACTTGGATTATACTGATATCCAGGGTCTAACAACAACTAAAGAAATGTTGGAAAAGTTATTAAAAGTAAATGGTGGAAGTATACATGTATTGGAAGCCAAAGAAGAAGGACTAAAGGGAAAAGTGGATGTGATGAAAATGAATGAGAATGAGACTATTGCATAATATGAAAAGAAAAATTAAAGAAATTATTGTTGTGATAAAAGGAGCTAGAGGTACTATTGAAGAAAGTGAAGTAGTAAGTAAGGTGTTGAGAAATTTACCTAACAAATATGCAGTTTGAATTTTAGCTATACAAGAAATGGGAACTATTAAAAAAAGTAAGATTTACATTGATTCACTTTTCGGTAGGCTAACAATATTTGAGCTAAGAAACTATGATAGTAGTCAACCAACAAGTAAAATTGCACTTCAAGCTTCAGCAACTAAATATTTACAATGAAGAAGAAGATTTTTTGATGATGGAGAATATGAAGGCCTAGCAACAAAAGAAAAAGAGATAGAAGATTTGGAAGCCCTAGTCGTAAAAATATTTCCCAAAGGTAAAGGAAAGAGTCCCATTACATGCTGGAATTGTAGACAAATTGGTCATTTTTCACAAAGGTATCCTAAAAATCTAAAGGAGCTAAGTGAAGAAAAGACAAACTAGTACATGAAGAACAAACACTTTGGATAGAAAGGAAAGAAAGTGTGTTATATAGTTGAGGATGAAGAAAATGAAGATTATGTAGATGGAGATGATGAGGCTATAGTTTTTGTTGATGTAAAAGAAGAATCAACTATTGGAAAAGAGGTTATTAGAGAAAAAAAGGTATTAATCTCATGAGTGGATAAAAACAATGACTAGATCATTGACAATGGATGTATGACTGGAGACAAAGATAAGTTTGTAACCATAGAACTATGTGATGGAGGGGTAGTGAAATTTAGAAATGGATCACCCTATATGATCAGAGGAAAAGGTACAATTAATCTAACTAATGATATTGTATGTGATGAATTTTATTGGGCTAATGGTTTATAGTACAATACTTTGAGTGTTTCATGATTGAACAATAAGGAATTTAAGTTTGAGTTTAGTAATGGAAAATGAATTTTTTTTGAAAAGTGTGGAAGACTACTCTCAATTAGTGTGTAGACAAAAGGAAACCTTTTCAAGTTGCATGCATCTTTAGGAGATTATTTGATCGCTAGAAATGAAGAAAGTTGGTTATGGCCCAAGAGATTATGTTATATAAACTTGGATAATCTAGAAAATGTAATCAAGAAGAAAAGTTTAAGAGGAATTTTGATAGTAAAAAAACCAAATAATTTTGTTTGTAAGAAATATCAATTAGCATAAATGACTTGTTCAAGAATTTCAAGTCAAGAATACTCAACACAAAATATGTTAGATCTAGTTCACACAAATCTTTGTGGTCCTATTGGCCTAGAAAACTATCATGGAGATAAATTATTTATAATTTTTATTTATGACTATACAAGGATGATGTTAGTTATGTTTGTGAAAGATAAATCATAAGCATTTGATATGTTTAGAAAGTACAAGGTTAGAGTAGAAAAAGAAACTCGAAGAATTTTGAAATGTCTCATATCAGATAAAGGAGGTGAGTTTACATCAAGTGAATTTAATCCATATTGTGAAGAAATTTGAATTAAAATATAACTGATAGTACCAAGAATACCCCAACAAACTAGTATTACAAAAGGGAGGAACATATCCATAGTTGAATGTGCAAGAACATTGTTAAGTCAAATAATGTGTCATGCAAATTTTGGAGAGAAGCTATCAAGACAATAATTTATACTCTTAATTGGGTACAGCTCAAGAAAGGAGTAAATAAGACCCCATTTGAAATTTGGCATGGAATAACACTAAATTTAAGTTATTTCAGGGTATTTAGTAGAAAGTTCTACATAAAGAAAGATGAACAGAGTGGAAAATTTGTATCCAAAAGTGAAGAAGGAATATTGTTGGTTTATCCAACCAAGAGAAAGGCATACAAATGTCTAATTTAAAGACAAAAAAAATCATTGATAGTAAAATTGTAAAGCTAGATGAATTTTTAGAACAGAATGAAGAATGCAGTAGAAGAAAACTAAAGGAATATAATGAGTTGGTATATTTTGAACCTATGAAAATAGGCACATAATAAATAAATACAAGAAATGAAAACAACTGACCAAGATTAAACTGAGGAAGAAAATGCAAGCACATAGCCTATTACACCAAAGGGGATAAGAATAAATCATAGCCTGTTAGATATAATTAGAGATGGAAACTTGTTGTGGTTTCACAATTCATGCCCCATTTCTCCTAGAAATGGGGACCTTGTAGTAAAATTTGGTTTCCTAGACCCCTAGTCTAGGGCTTGTATCATTTTGGGAACTCCACCTAGAGTCTGGGTCAAGCACTAGATGTGCAAGTGTGCACTTCAATCCTTTGAAGATGCACACCTATGCACATGCAAAGGTGAACACCTCCAAAGTGTGCCCACTACCCTGGGACCCTCTCCTCTTCCCTCATTACTCTCTACACCTACTCTAGATCCACACCTCCTAGGGTATACATTGAACTTATACACAAACACAAAACAAGTGTTAGAAGACACCAAAGGTGCACACATGCTCATATCTTCAAGGTGCACATGTGTGCACCTTTTTCCACACACACCATAATACCTAAGGAAAGGTGTGCATGCGAGAACCTCTCCAAGGTATGCACATGTGCACCTTTCAAAAATTGAAAGGCACATTCATAAGGGTGCACAAAGGTGTGTACCTTTTTTCTACACTTTTAGAAGCCAAGTCTCCCCCCTTCACACTTGCACATATGCACATGTGAAACTATGCTAACATAGCCATAAAACAACCATTAAGCACACCTTGTGCACCTGTAAAGGTGCGCAAGCTGCATTTTTTTTGCATTCTAGGATTTTGGGGGAGGAATTGACTACTTTGACTATTTTGAGTGTCTTCGGGCTAGGTTTTTTGTCAGTTAGGGTTTTTTTTGGGTTAGGTTTTCAACTCTCTAGACTATTGTTTGCTTCTTTGTGTAGATAAAAAGGCACCCTTAACTTTTTGAGGTTGTAACTTTTGACCTAGAGCTCAAAATTCAAAATCATTTACACCATTGGAAGGAAGAATGAAAAATTTAATTTCAAACTCCAAAATAGTGAGCCTTTTGCCACTCAGTAGGGACCAATGAAAGTTTCAACTTAAAATGTTGAGTAGAAGACCTCCAAAAAAGCTAGTTAAAAATACCAAGAAAATCTTGTTAAAAAAGATATAAAAAAATTTTAAACATTTGATCATTTTGGATAATATGGATCACTTGGTCTCTAACCAAGAAGGATTGGCAATCAGAGAGAAGAAGATATCAAGAATTGACTACATAGTGCATAAGTGTGCATAATGTAATACCCCAAAGTTGGCTCACTGCCATCTGAACCAATTCTGGTCTATTTCTTATCAATCCTAAAGACCTATTCCATTAGGCAAATTCTTATTCTACTACTCGCTACTTGACTTAATTGTCAGATGCTAAAAACCCTAATCTACATTCATCATGCTTATTATTTAATTCTTATAGTATTTACTCATATTATTCACATTAAACCTATTGATTAATATTTAATTTAATTACTAAGTATTTATACTTTAATTAAATTAAATTATATCCTAAGGCTAATATAATATGGAATTAAATTTATTTAATTTAATAAATGTGCCTATTTTAATTAATTAAACAAAATTATTTAATTAAATGGGAAGCCATTCCTAATTAATTAAATGAAGTTATTTAATTAAATAAGAAAAGTGTCTCTAACTAATTAAATAGAATTATTTAATTAAATAGAAAAGGTAATTATGAGAGCATATCTCATTTTATTAAATTAAATATCTCACCAAAATCTCTCTTTGGTTCAAAAAAGGAAATTCTCAGTTTACTGTTGATCAAAAAGGAATTGAATCAGTTAACTCCTTATTCTACTCAAATTCAATCAGTTAACTCCTTATTCTATTCAAATTAAATTAGTTAACTCCCTTTAATTTGGGAATCTTCCTTTATGGCTGAACTTCACCTTTAATCCTGACCGTTGATTGAAATCAATCTCAATTGTTCATGGATTCTAAGAAATTCTATTTAAGAGACCCTCATCTCTTCATTTTGAGAGAGGATGAATTTGGAATTTGCATCAAATTGCTGTTGGAATTCATACTCACATTCACTCACATTTTCTCATATTTTACATACATTTGCATCCTTAGCTTAATTTCATTTAGCATAATATGCATATGATTAATCTAGTTTCCTTTACTTGTTCTGAGATTAGAATGCATTTCTTATTCTAGATTAATCTGCATAATCATATAGATTAATTTCATTTCTTAAATCCTTCATTCTTAGAGGGTCTAGTTTCTTAACACCTCAAATATGAGGATATCTAACGAGCAATTCCCTTTAGATAGAAGGCAACAGGTCACCTTGTCGCCTGATTTTTTCGATGAACAATCCAATGTTCATTCCAGGATGAATCAACAAATAAAGACCATGTTGAAGTGTGTGTGTTAGCAGAGGCTGCATATTCACATATACATTTCTGGTGCCCACCATGGGGCAGCAAAAATCAATTTTTCTAGCCTCATTTTGCATTTTTTTGTTCTTTGTCTGTACTGTTCTGTACAGATTCGAGAATCTTCGTGCGAGACTGTTCATTTTCACGCAAGGTTCTAGAATATTCGTGCAAAGATTCTTTCTGTATCGCACGAGAAAGTTCCTGAGCATGCAAAACTTCACGCAGCACATGTTTCTTTGTGCAGGTCGTAATATAATTTTGCACAGGTCAAAAAACTTCTTCGTGTGAACTGTCAGCAATTTCGTGTGAGACTCTGCTAACAGAAGCTATTTTTGCATTGATTTTCATGTTTTCTGGTTTTTCTGCTAACTGCTCACTATTTTTTATTTTTCTGTGTTTTCTAATTTTTTTTTGGAACAGCACAACAGTGGTTTGTAGGACAATTGGAACAGCATGATAAAGTTGCTAAAAATAGGTAAAACATCTACTAAGTGCATTGCGAGGAGTACCAAGTAACTCTCTTTAATTGATAACACTTCATTTGGACCTAAAACGAACATCTCTCGTGTCAAGCTTGTGTGTATTTCCTTCCATGTTCTCATTTTACAACACATGCATAATTTGATACTAGTTTGTGATCTCCATTAGTTTTCATCTAGCAGCCTTAGTTACTAGTGATAGATCTAATTAGCTATCTTGGGTTATTGGACTCGCTAATCTGCCAGCCCCTCGTTTCACCCTATGGTTGCAAGATCAACACCACGTTAAAGGGGAGGGGTCTATAGGAAAGAAGTGTTAAATGCTCCACTAGGCAACCCTTTTGTGCTTTCTAGAATTTACTAGTTTTTGAGTTGTGAACTCGTGTTGGCTTGTGTGAGGGGTTAAATGTTCCACATCTTTGGACTCACCTCGCATTAGTTAAAGTGTTAAGTGTACCACCTTCCACTCTTTGATTGCTTTTGGATAGATTTTCTTTCAGGAATTAACATCTGTACACACATAGTAATTAGGCCCCCATGAACACTATTCGTGGATCTTGAGAGAGTGGGTTCCTAGTGAAACTCCTCTTTATGATAGATTCCTTGTAGGTGGGGAGTATACTTTGAGCATCTCGCAAATAGATGAATCTTCAACTTGGTGATTGAGGCATCTTTTCTCCGGAAAGGTTGATAAATCACTAGGAGTTGATATCATAGATCTTTAAGAGATACTCTTAGTTTAGCGTGTCAGATTAATCTGTCTACTTTGATTGGTATATCTAACAAGCAGTTCCCTTTAGATAGAAGGCAACAGGTCGCCTTGCCGGCTGATTTTTGGATGAACAATCCAATGTACATTTCGGGATGAATCCACAAATAAAAACCGTTCTGAAGTGTGTGTGTGTTAGCAAAGGTTGCATATTCACATACACATAACATGAAGGTGTGGCACATAACACACAAATGTGGATAGATCATCATAACATCTTCATTATTAGTAGCAATAGAAATCTCACCTGAGTTGGAAACTTTCACCTCCAAATGAGTCGCATGTGCCTTGGGATTTTAGCTAGGAGTTCAAATGTATGAAAGTGTTTGGCTATAAAGGGGGTATAAATCATCAAAAAATGGTAAAATAAGTACCCTAGAGTGCTCCCAGACCTCGTCTGAGAAAAACCCAAAAACCATTTTCAAAACTAAGTACTTTGATTTTTGTTGAATTGTACACCTTGCACAAATTTCAACAAGGTGCACTTCTCCAAAGGTGCACTAAAAGTTTTTGAAGAAGTCAGAGGTGCACTGATAGTTAACTACCAATTCCAAATTTAGAGTTTTCCATACATCAAAAATGCATTCTAATGGTAGTTCAACTCCTAGAAACACCCAAAGAAGGTCAAGGTTCTATTTTTGACATCTCTAAAGACTCCTACATTGTTTGATAGCTTTCTTCTTCTTATTTTCTCATGTTTTCTTTGTTTTAAGACATGTAAAGGCTCATGCACCCATTAAATGATATAAACAAGGGTGGAGTCCTACTTAGCACAATTTTAGAGAGTCAATTTATATATATTTAGATTTGTTTTATTAGTTTAGAAGTATATGTTTGCATAAAGAGATCTCTCACTCTCAACACAAATATAGGAGATAATTTCTTATAAATTTAGGAATGTAATATGTATTCCAAGCCATTATTTTGATGCAATAATATATGCTATTAGTGCTCTCATTTGGAGTGTAGTTGTTCTTGCTTAAGTGTGTTATATTTTGTGAATGTATGTTCATGGATTATAGTGGAGCCAACATTTTTATTGCATTATTTTGATTGAGTGATCTTTTAATTCTACTATTCATCACATGTTTACAAATTATGTTAATGGACTTAGTCGGAGAAGAGATCACCTATTGTTCTTGCATAGCTTTTTGTCTTGCATGAGCACACTTTTATTGGCCTTGCAATCTAATGAAAATTGAAACATTTTACGGTTATTGAATTCCCATTGACGATTGCATCAGTGGAATTAAGGAAGTGTTTCTCCTATTTTCAATGGTTACCTACCGATCTTTTTGAAGACTTAATTTATAGACATGTTGTTTCCATGGCTTATGTCCATTAGGGATTCACTTTTCAAGTCATTTTCATAAACTTCTTGTTACCTAATCTTCATTATTTGATTTTACAAACACTTGGTTAATTTAGGAATTTATATAGTTGCACAGTTAAAACTACATTCATTATAAATAGAAAAATACAAGATATATATATACATATACATATATATATATACACATATACATATATATATATATACACATATACATATATATATATATACATATACATATATATATATACATATACATATATATATACATATACATATATATATATACATATATATATATATATATTTATATATATATATATATATATATTTTTTTTTTTCTTTTTTTTTCTTTTTTCTTTTTTTTTTCTTTTCTTTTTTTTCTTTTTGTGTTGTTACTTGTTTTGAGATAGCAAGCAGATTCAACATCTTATTCAAATTTGGTCAGAATCATCAAAGCCCTCCTCATAAACACTCACATTTATCTTCTACTAAAAGGATTCTAGTCAATTGCAAGATCACCTAGAACCTTGGAGTTGAGCTCAAATTAACTTTTCAAGAGAGGAGTTCAAAAAGATTTCTATTGTTAAGCATCATGCAAAATGACAGCTCAACAAAACCAAGGAGTATAAAAGAAATTATATATGTTTGATATCTGCAATAGAATGAAAAATGGTAAAATATGCTTTGAAAGATGTAGATTGGAAACAAGCTATGAAGGAATAACTTGATCAAATAGAAAAGAATAAAACTTGGTCACTAGTTCCCAGGCCAAAGGACAAAAATGTTAGCAGAACTAAATGGGTATTTAGAAATAAGTTGAATGAAAGTGGTAAAGTGATAAAAAAAAAAAAAAAGATTGGTTTTCAAATGATATGAAAAGGAATAAGGGTTAGATTATGGAGAAACATATGCCACAGTGGCCATACTTTAGGGAGTAATAATATTACTTTCATACGTAGCCTACAAAGGATTCAAAGTCTATTAGATGGATGTCAAATCAGAATTTCTAAATGGAATGTTAGAGGAAGAAGTGTACATTGAGAAACCAAAAGGTGTTGCTACAAAACAAGAAAAATATCTAGTATATAGATTACACAAAGCTTTATACAAATTAAAAAGAGAATTGAGAGCATGGTATGAGAGGCTACACACTAATTTGATTAGAATAAGATTTTTAATAACAAGTGATAACTCTAATCTATATCTTAAGACTAAAATTCAACACAAAGTCCTAATTTCTTAAATCTTTTTGGATGATATAATATTTTGAGGTGATAATGAATTAAGAAGCTCATTTACATAAGAAATGTGGAATGACTTTGAAATGTCTATGATTGGACAAATAAAGTTTTTAATTAGACTTTAGGTACAACTTATAAAAAAGTGTATATACATTACTCAGTCAAAATACATAAAATAAATATTGAAGACATTTGGAATGGAAGAATCTAAACCTATTAGTATACCAATGGTTACTGGTTGTAAATTATCCAAAGAAGATGAATCACTTGCATAGGTCGATGATTGGGAAGCCACAATATGTTGTTCATGGAAAACTAGAAATAGCTCAAGCTAAAGGAATTGTTGCAATATTTTCATCACAACCCAAGGAGTCACATTTGCCAACAGTTAAATGGATAGTTTGGTATCTCAAAGGTACTCAAGATTTTTGTTTATGGTATAAAAAGAAAGGATGTTTTGATTCAAAATTTTATACAAATGTAAACTTGGGAAGCAATATTGATGACAACAAAAGCACAAGTTTTGGAGCATTCTTTTCTTAAAGAAAGGCTAGTTTCATGGATTAGCAAAAAGTATATTTGTATATCACAATCAACTATAGAAGAAGAGTATGTGGCCAAAGAGAATCAAAAAGATAGATTATATTGAATAGGGGATATTAGTTATTTGGAACAAGATTATATTGCTTATTGGTTTGCCATTAATGCCAAAAGGGGAGATTTTTGGCATAATAGATTTACAAGTTGTTGACAACACAAGGAAATTTATGAATTGTATATCAATTATATTGTTTTTCATTAATGTCAAATGATTGACTAATTATTTCATGTTATTACTATATCTTTAGAAAGGTTATGTGGTTGGAGGATCTAAGAAGCAATAGGGAAGCACCTTATCAGGTAAAAGTTGGAATGTTAAATGGGAATATTTTAAGTGATGAATTATCTTATCAAGTTATTGGAGATAAGAGACTTATCAATGAAGTTATCTTTTATCAATAAAGATGGAAACTATAGTCAATTTTTTAGGTTAAGTGTTATGGGATTGCTTGAAAAGTTTCAACATGGATGGAGAGATGTCCTTGTGATTGTAATATCTAGTTTTAGGGTTTGTGAAGCATAAAAAGGACAAGGAAAATAGAGAAAGAGTGAGAGAGGAAAGAATATTGGCTGAGATAGGAGCAAAGTTATCAGAGAGGATAAGGGAAGAAGAAGAAAAGTTAATAGTATATTTTTATGTTGAAGAGCTTCATTGGATTTGATATAGCAAGGCAATGAAAATCACATATCATTTTTATTTATGTCACTTTCTTACCACTTTAGTAATCTAAATCCCTTGGAATGTGTCCTTAATTAGTCTATTATAAAACCTCTAACAATGTGACATTCTTACATTAGAGTGTTAAGATATTTTAACAAGGTTACTCCTACTAGAGTAAAGATCATAATAGATCTAGAGAAAATTTATGTAACAAGGTACACTTAATAGTGTTCTATAACCCTTAATTGAGTAAGCTCCTAACATAGTGTATTCCAGAGGAGTACTATATTTGTGGGCACCGTTGTCACACTGTGATTTTCACCTTAATTGGGTTTCCATGAGACAAATCTTGGTGTTATAATTGTTTGGATGGTTATACTATTTTTTTGGGTTTATTGTTTACTTAATCAATAGTAGCACTATATGTATACTTGGATTCGATAAACTATGAAAGAATGAAAATATATTGCGTTTGGTGACTACTTATTCAACCTCCCCCCCAAATCATTCCTATACCTAAACAATCTCTCATTAAAATGAATAAAACACTTAGCACTTTGGATCTAGGTGATGCTCATAGAGGTGAAGCACTAAATTTCAAAGATGACACCTATCCCAGTACTACTCTAGCTTGAGTGTGCTTAACTACAAAGTTTCCTCCATGGAAAATCACTCTACTTGCAACCCCATTTTCCTATTTATCAAAACCTCTCTTATTTGTCTATTTAATCTTCTTTAAGATTTCTCTAACTTATGTGGTTTTCCAGAAATGCCAACCATATCAAAATCTTTACTAATAGCCTATAGAGGATTTTGTCAAGTAATAATTATTTGGTTAATATTTTGGAAATAGATTTTAACTTATGGCTTGAATTAGTATTTTACCTATTGTATGGATTCTCCCCTTCATTCTCGGTACCATTTCATACCAGCATCTCATGTGCATTCAATATTGAGCTGACAGCAACCAAAGGGGTTTAGTAGTCAAGGAAGAAAAAACCTCCCCAACAAAGGTTAAAGTAGAAATTTTGAAAAAATCTCAAGCTGAAAAATTCTAAGTTGTTGAGTTTGAGAAATTAAAAGTTAATAAAAACAAATTAAATTTTATTTAACCCTTGGTTGTAATCCCTACAAGAAAACTCCAATATTTCACCAACTCAATGTCAACAATTCTCAATTAGGAACCACAATATAGAGTGGCCCTTTGGGGACTTGAACCTTGACCGTAGGCACTACATAAAAGTAGCCTCACTATTTCACCAAAGGAACAAGCCCTAACTTTTTATGTTACTCTTTGAAAATTACATATCAATTGAATATTCATGCAATTTTTAGAGTAAATTTTTATGTTGCTCTTTTAAAACTTGAATATTTCATTGATATTACTATATCAATGTTTTTTTTTATCTAAAAAAATAGCTTTGAACTCTTAACCCCCTATTTAATTATGCTATAATTTTCACAAAAGGTAACCTTGTTGTTTACATGATATTTAAGAGCTAAAAAAATTGTATTAATTTCTATGTTTCAAACAATGTAAATGCAATTTATATGTGTATAATATTACAATAATAATAAAATTCTTAACTAATTTTAAAAAAACTATGGGTTGTTTTTTTTAATCTCATATTGGTTTTGACAAGGAAGTGACAAAACACTTAGTCATTATTCAAAAAAATTATAGTGCAAGTTGAGTGATCAGAGAAAGCTAAGCAATCAATGTGAGTTGAGTGATCAAAGCATGCCAAGCATAAGGTGCCAAAAAATATATGTTAAGTAATATACATAGTTAGTACTGAGCACCAATATGTTCCAATCAGATAGTGAGTTTAGAGTCACTTAGGAGCTGAGTAAATAGATTATGCTAAGTCATTCAATAACTAAGTTACAACATTGAAGATACAGTGAATGCCAAGCATCAGAGAGTTCAATTGTCGAGTGAACAATTTTGGACATAGTTGTTTGTAATGGCACAAAATTCTATGTAAACCATTCTTAGGCTGACGTAATGATTATTTTAAGATTCTAGAAGATTTATACAAGTGTATATTAAGAATCCCTATGTAGTACATGCAACCAATCAAATTGAGGGATGTTCTAAGTGGAAAAATGGATCAACATCAGTCATTGATTCTAACCTAACCCTACTCAACTTGTGTTTACTTTAGGAGACAAACCCTAAATAGTTTGTATGTATAAAGAGAGAGAAGGAGATTTAAAAGAGATGAATGCTAAGTGTAGAGAGCATTCATGGTGGTTATGGAGGTTGTGATAATGTTATGAATTGTAGAATTAGTTAGAGGAGAACAAAAAAAAAGAAAAAAGAGGATAGAAGAGATACATCTAATTAGGAGGATCTGATATCTAGTAGAGGGGTGCTAACTAAAGGATCAATGTTGAAACATTCTAATAGGTGAATTAGTGAAAATATCTTAATAGAGTAGCCTTGACAGGTTTCAAGTTCTAACATACTTTTGTGTAAATCTCTTAATTGTGTGCTTATTTTATTACAAGTTTAAGTCCTCTAACAAGGAACACTTTTTGCAGGGTGTTTAAATCCTTTAATAGGGTGAGACTTAATAGTCTTTGTAATCCTTTAATATGGTAGATCATAGTTTATGGTCAAACTTCTTGTAATCATAATTGTCTACACTTTTAGTTGCAATAATAAATATTTATGGGTTTCATATTCACTCCAATTCTACCTTCTAATTGAGGCGTATGGCTTAGAAAAATTTCAATGCCAAAACCTCAAAGATGGGGATTGTGAGAGAGGTCATGAATCCCCAAATCCTTGAAGAAAATGAGGAAAAGATCTAATTGGAGTAACTAATTGAACTAACATTGGTGGCCATCATTGATAATGTGAAGGAGGTGGGAATGAACTTGCTAAACAATGAAAAAAATTGCATGATTGATAACTTCAAATCAATTAAATAGATTTTTCATGAACTAGAGGAGGTAAAAGAAAGAATGGGTTAGTTGGAAAGACAAGGGAAGAAGTTTGAACAAGGAAATATGACTGACCAAGGGGATTACATCAGATTAGTTGAGAAAATGATGCAAAATCTAGAGACTTACAACTATAGCATGGCTAACCAGATGATCTCTATTATGAACTCTCTCAATGAAAACATTATTACCCTTGCTGGTAAGCTAAAAGCCAGGGGTTTTCTTGTCAAGAATGAGGAAAAGGACAAAGTAGAAGATAGGATGGAAGAGGAAACTATAATGGACATAACCTAGAGCCACTTGGATCAGACCTATGTGAAGAACCAAGAGCAAATGGAAAAGGACATTTAGAAAGCCTATGAACTGGTAGAGAACATTCAGGACCTTGATTGGAAGATAGAGGAGTAAGTGAAGATTTATCTAGTTATTTCTTTGGTTTTCTTGGTCTCTATTATTTTTTCTTAGTCTTTTTGCCTATTTTTTGTTTCAGCCTTTATGTTGGTTGTAGTACTATTTCTTGGCTTGTTTTTCTTATAAAAAACAAACTTATTGTGTTATGTGTTATTTGTTTCATGCTATGGATGAACATGTGTGGTTAACTATTTCAATTACATGAAAATTGTGAGTTGGATGTGTGTTGAATGTTTTATGGTTGAAGTTTTGAAGCATTGATTCACCCACCCACTCCCCTCCCAAAGTTTACTTTCCCATTTTTATTTCCAAGAATTGGTATCAAAGCCTTGTTCTCTGGTAAGGAAAGCTTTTAGCTTTGAGGAAAGATCTTGAAGATGGAAGTCTACATGTTGGTAAAGACTATTGAGAACTAGAAGATTGAAATCCAACTTGCCCTACATCAACTCATGGAAGCAAGACATGAACTACATCTTTCATTAAAGAGAAGGAAAGAGATAGCTATTGAGGAAAATAACACTCATTGCTAAGAGGAAGACACTACTGGACTATTTGAGAATGGGAACTCAAGTGAGTTTGATGCAGCAGTTGCAGATCTAATGGAAAAGAATGGTGCCCTAATTGAAGAGGTTAGAAATCTTAAAATAGAACAATAAGTCCAATCAGTATTGCTATGTGAGGTGACCAAGTAGAAAAAGAAAGGTGATGAAGACAAAGTCATGATTGAAGATGACAAAAGGACACTGGCCAACAAACTAGAAGAGAAGTCATCAAAGGTACAAAGGATTTCTAACATGCAATTGGATACAATGAATCGCTTAATGATTGCCAATCATGAATTGAATGGTAAGGACATTGAGATCAAAACCTTGAAGTTACAAAATGAGAAACTAAGGAATGAACTGAGAAAAGAAAAGGAATTTGTTGAAAGCATCAACAAACCTAGTGAAGCCTTCAAATACTTTGAGAGACTGATGAGATCTCCTAGATCTAACGATGATACTACTGGATTGGGATACACCAATACTAAGGAAGGAGAATCATCTAAAAGTGGTGAACAATACACCAAGATCACTTGCAAGAATTTGGTGCTCTGTCTATGGAGTTTATACACAATCAAACATACCTCATGTGTTTATTCCCTAGAAGCCTAGATGGTCAGGCTTTGGAGTGGTTCTCACATTTACTTCCTAGTATCAAGATGTTTGACGAAATTGTCATTTCATTTGTTCAGCAATATTCTCATAACATACAACACCCTGTCAATATTCAAGACCTATGCAACCTTAAACAAAAGGTTGGTGAACCTTTCCTCACTTTCCTCCAATGGTGGACACAACTATACACTAAGTATTCTCATAAAATTCCAAAAACGGAGAAGCTTGACATTTTCACTGACAACCTCCTACCTAATTTCGGATACAGAGTCCAACTTCAAGGTCCACATACCTTTGAAGACATGATTACACAGGTTGTCCGTATCGAGGAATTTATCGTTAAGAAAGGTGAGCTCACTCTTCAAAGAGACAGAAAACAAGGTTCCACTTCCAACAAGGATAAAACTAAACATGTCAACAACAATCGAGAAATTTTACATGATGGAGTTGTTGACAATGTCACACCCAAATCGGCTAAAGCGGCATTTAATCTCACAGACTACCTCAAAGCGACCAAAAATGCTGAGAAACCTCCCCCTAACAATAAGACATCTAGGAATAAACTGAGAAACTCATGGACAACATGCCCCAAGTGGGAGTATACACCTTTGGGGGAACCTTTCGATGTGGTTTAAAAAACATTGCTACAACATAAGCTTATTTCACCAATGGATAACCCTCATCCCTATGATCCAAAAACACATCCACCATGGTGGAATGAGACCTCATTTTGTGAGCATCACCAAAACAAGGAACACAAAACCAGAAACTATATAAACTTGCATCATAAAGTCCAGGACATGATTGATGTTGGTGATCTTGTGGTAGATGGACATAACAAAAACTCGGACCACAAGGCTTTCAAAGAACCTTTCCCAGCTTATGAAGAGACTTCGAAACCAGAACCCTACAATAAGGTCAACTATACATATTCCAATGGTGACAATGTCATTCACATGGTTGAACCTATAGATTCTAAATATTGTGACATTATTACCATAAAGGGGAAGAAAGATAATGAAAAATGCAAGACACCATTTGTCTTGAGGGTCCCTACTTCCAATGAGATAGATAATATGTCTTCGCAACACTGTGCTAATGCTATTACTTGCTCTCATGCGAAGTTGGTGCTTAAAGGCCCTATGCCTCCTATTTCAAATCTTGAACAACACAAAGACAAAGCCCTTGCTGGTCCATCCAATAAAGGTGCAAAACCTACAACAAACTTGACTGCAACTAGTAATAGTGTTCTCGGTCCATTAAAATGAACTAATGCTCAGATTTCCATCTTTGAGCTACTTAAAATCTTGCCTACTCACAGGAAAATTCTAGACAAAGCCCTCGCTGAGGCAAATGTTCCTTAAGATCTTGATCTTGAGTGATTTCAATCCATGGTAGGTCACCTAACCTTGCCATATCTTATGAATTTTTCTAAAGAAGATGACAACTCGCTGAATCACCCACATAATCAACCTCTACACATTGAGGTTATGATCCACTAGACATGTGTTCATCAAGTACTCATTGACAATGGTGTTGGCCTAAATATTGTCTCTGCTGCTCTTCTTAGACAATTGGATTATTCTAGGGACTCTGTTGATCCCTCACAAAAGATAACTGTTAAAGCATACGATGAAGTGGAACAAAAGTCACTAGGTCTTGTGGTTTTACCAATTTGTGTCGGTCCTGTCGAAAGGGATGTTACCTGTTAGGTGCTTGAGATTCCCTTGGCCTACAACATTCTGTTCGAATGGCCATAGATACATGAGATGCACACTGTGCCATCCACATACCACCAATGCATCAAATTCTCATTTCATGGCTCCGAAGTTACTATTCCTACCACTACTAGCTACACCTGCAATATGCTCAAAGATGCTAAAACTTTCATCCTTGTTAATCGTGAGTCCACTGATTATCACGAAAATAAGCTAAAAAATTTTGAGCAGTCATTTAAACTAAAAGAAATTGGTATGGGAGAGTACCACATGGAACCAGTGATGTCATTAACATCTCTCCCAGAGTCCCCTCGATATTATGGGAGGCCCTTAGAAGCAAAGAAATCATTTGTGCTGACAGCTCAGACCAAGTTTAATGGCTCTTATGTCAAGGCTACAGTTCCCTTAGAAGATGAAAGTGAAAACAAAGCCATTTCTACATGGCTTTACAAAGAAGAGGCTCCAGTGGACCTAATAGAACAAGCTCGAGAAACCGCTCCTAAGAAATATGGACCTAGTCTTAGGCTTATGAAGCATTTTGGTTACAAGGGAACTGGCCCTATTGGCTGAAATAACAATGGCCTAATTTATCCTATCAAAGCAAGAGATTGAAGCAACTATGATACAACTGGCCTAGGGTTTAAGAAGGTCCCTTTCCATTTGGAATTAAATAAATTCATCCCCAAACCTGAGAGTTTATCTAAAAATGAGTCACAAGCTGAGTCAAATACTCAAGAGGAAGAATTTGGTGATGAGGATTCCTACCCTCATCCTATTCCTTATGATCTCGCTAAATTCTTTGCTGAACCAGATGACTTTGTGCCACGTGTTAGTACTATGGATGATACTAGTGATTCTTCTGAGGACAATATTGAGCAACTCAAATATCATTCAGAAAAGGGAGAATATAGTCAATCATGATGTATTGAGTATTTGTGTAAGAATCCAGAGGCTGAAGGAGAGTATGTCCCTATCACTATTGGGGAGTTCTATAGTCTCTCACCATGTAGCACTGATTCTCATGAATATGAGTTTGACAATCTTTTAGAAGCTACTACTGATAAAGACATTGACCAGGTGCATGTCTGTGAAAATTGAATCAAAGTGGGTGAAACATCTAGGTTTAGGTCATGGGGGTCTAATCCAACTAGTATCCTAGAGTCATCAATTCATGACGTTAGTATTCTAAAATGTTTGAACACACTTGTGGATGAGGTCATTGTAGGTCTCGAATTGCTGGTCCAAGCACTTAATGACTATACTATGAACGCAATTGAACCAACCACTCCTCTCTCACTCACACATCCCGAGCTTATAGACTGGAACCCCAGTGCATCTAACGAAGTCCCCACATTCCAGAATGACTACACTGTCACCTATTACCTAAACACTATCGAACCTGTAACATCTTCCACCAATGAGTAGAGTATTAACATGACTGAGGCCAACATCAAATATCTCAATCATACAATTAAAAGGAAAAAATGCAAGAGGTCCAATGGTGAAAACCACATTGTGGTAGTGTCAGATCCCAAAAAAGTAAAAATAAAAGACATATCCAAGGGTGAAAACCTCTCTGAGGCACCTACAAATGAGATATTGGATGTCCTTCCCAATCACTTTCAGGAGAGATCATCAATGTTAATAGAGCCGATGTAGCCAATTAACTTGGGCGTAGAAGAACATCCTCATATGATACATCTGGCGTAGTCACTATCACCTGAAGAGAAAGAACAATTCATTGCCTTTTTCAAGGAAAAGAAAATAAATTTTCCCTGGACATATTCTGACATGCCAGGATTAGATCTTGATCTTATCATGCATCATTTGTCCATAGCACCAAGCATCAAACCAGTTAAACAGAAGCTTCAAAAAATGCACCCTCACATTGCATTGCTTGTCAAAACAGAATTGGAGAAACTCCTAAAAGCTGGTTTCATCCGTGCAATTGATTATGCTGAATGGATATCCAACATTGTTCTAGTTTCCAAGAATGATAAATCTATTAGGGTTTGTACAGACTTTCATGATCTTAACTTGGCATATCCTAAAGATGAATTTCCACTCCCTAATATTGATATGATCATGGACATGATGGTTGGCTATGAGATGTATTCACTTATGGATGATTTTTTTGGATACAATCAGATAAAAATTATGCCAAAAGACCAAGAGAAAATGGCTTTCACATGTGCATGGGGAACCTTTTGTTGGAATGTGATGCCATTTGGTTTAAAGAATGTCGGTGCTACATATCAGCGGGCTGTTACAAAAAAATTTCATGATATGATGCATAGAACCATGGAGGACTATGTTGATGATACCTTGATCAGAAGTGCTAAACGAAACACTCATCTACAAGATTTGGGTCCCATCCTAGATCGTATGAAAAGGTTTAGTCTTCAACTCAATCCTAAGAAATGTGCATTTGGTGTCACATCAAGGAAATTGCTGGGATACATTGTTTCTGCAAAGGCTTCAATCTATTCACAAGTTTATTTCACAATTGGCAGATAGATCACAACCCTTCATAAAGACCTTACATAAGGGTGTGAAATTCAATTGGAGCCAGGATTGTGAACAAAGTTTAACACAGATCAAACAATATCTTGTCAATCCACCAATCCTGATGCCTCCTATGCATGGGAAGCCTTTACTTTTATAAATTTTAGCCACTAAAACATCTTTGTAAATTTTGTTGGCCTAGGAAGACAATGACAACAAAGAAAGATCTATTTATTACTTGAGTCGAACATTAGTCTCTTATGAGAAGAACTGCAGCATTATTGAGAAGGCTTTCTTGGCAATTGTCTTTGCTTCCCAGAAATTGAGACACTGCATGCTTGCCCACACTACATGGCTTGTGGCTAAAATAGATCCATTAAAGTACTTGCTTAGTAAGGTGGCTCTAACAGGAAGATTGGCATGATAGTCAGTGAGTTTGACATCCAATATGTTAAACACAAGGCTATAAAGGGACAGGCAATTGCAGACCAGCTGGCCGAGGCACCCATACAGAGTCTTCTACCAATAAACATTGATTTCTTAAATGAGTCAATTCTGACATTCACGCGCCATACATGGGTTATGTTCTTTGATGGGTCCTTCACACAACAAGGATCAGGTGTTGGATTACTCTTTATTACACCATAGAGATACTCATTGCCCAAAGTGTACAATATTTTGTTTCCTTGTACAAATAACATTGTTGAATATGAGGCTTTGATCAATGGCATGAAAATGGTAGTTGAATGGAGAGTGGATCAATTAGACATCTTTGGTGACTCTTAGCTTGTTATCAACTAGGTAAACGATGTGTATCAAACAAAGGATAAGAAACTAATTGCTTACAAGTGCATGGTTGATGACTTGAAGAAGTATTTTGCACACATTACCTTCTAGCAAGTTCCACGAGCAGATAATATAGTGGTTGATGCCATGGCCCCTCTAGCCTCCCTGCTACAAATGAAAGAAAATGATCTCTGACATGAGTTCTTGGTGGAAGCATTACACTACCCATCCTATGACACACCTGATTCTAGGATGATCTATTCTATTATAGGGCAAGAATCATCTCGCTACCATCACATCTATTCCTACCTTCGTAATCAAACCATTCTGAAAGGTCTGACCCAAAATGAGAAATGTTATGTAATCTATAATGCTTCACATTATGTCATTATTGCTGATGATTTGCATAGGAGAGGTCTCGATGGAACACTCCTTAGGTGTTTAGAACCTAACGAGTCCAAATGCCACTAATCAACGTTCACGAAGGCATTTGTGGATCCCATTCCAATGGCCTAACACTAGCTCGCAAACTCCTTCGTCTTGGTTACTACTAGCCCAAAATGGAGCAAGAAGCTATCAAGTACGCTAGGTCTTGCAAGCAGTGTCAGCTACACGAGAATCTCATTCATGCTCTAGCCGAAGAGTTGATTCCCTCTACTACAACATGGCGATTTCAACAATTGGCCTTTGACTTGGTGGGGTAGATTCATCCAACCTCTTCTAATGGACATAAGTTCATTATCACAGCTACAGATTATTTCACAAAATGGGTAGAGGCAGTCCCTCTCATATTTGGTAATGGAAAAACTGTAGTGCTTTTCATCACAAACTATATCATCTATAGATATGGTGTACCATCATCAATCATTACTGACAATGGAGGATAGTTCAAGAATAAAGACCTCAAGGAACTCTACAAGAAATTCAAGATCACACAACATTGGTCTTCCATTTATTACCCCTAGGGTAATGGCCAAGTTGAGGCATCCAATAATGTGATCCTCAAAATTCTTCATCACATAGTCAGTAAGTCAAGGAGAGACTGGCATCTCCAGATCAACCCAGCCCTATGGGCATATAGGACAAGCATTAGAACTCCAACGGGCACAACTCCTTTTGCATTGGTGTATGGGGCAGATGTTGTGCTTCCAATAGAGGTTGAGATTCCTACCTTGAGAATCTCTATGAAGGGTCTTATCACTGATGATGACTATAGGATAGCTTGGCTTCAAGAGCTTGTGTTACTGGATGAGCAACGACAAGTGGCATGTGATCATCTACGAGCATATCAACAAAGAATGACCACAAGTTACAACCGGAGGGTCAAGCTATGTGACTTCTAGCTGGGTGACCTTGTCTTGAGAGAGAACCCTAAGAATCAACAAAAGCGAGTGCAAAAGGGAAAGTTTGAACCAAACTGGCTAGGTCCTTACATCATTACTGCAGTATATGGAACTGGTGCCTATCAGCTTTCCACAACTGAAGGAGAAATGTTTAAAGAGCCTGTCAATACTGTCCACCTAAAGTAGTTTTATAGTTGATTTAATCTCAGCATGCTCTCTATACATATCTATATGTCCTAAAAAAAAAAAATCTAAAAATCAAAAAAAGTCCTTTAAAAAAAAAATTTACCTTGGTGAAAACCTAGCAATAGGTGCCTTGGTAACACCAAAAAAAGTGAAAAATCTCAAAAAAGAGAAAAATACAAAAAAAAAAAATTGAAAAATGAAAAAAAAGTACCATTGGTGAAAACCTAGAAATAGGCATCATGGTAGCAAAAAAAGGAAATATAGCCAAGAAGGTGAAAACTTGGTAAACAGGTGCCTCTTGTTCCCAATGCTCCATCTTGCAGCGCATCTTCTGGATATTCTGCACAGTCACTTTCATGCTTTCACTTTCTTGCTTTTCCTACTTTAAACTCATGTATCCATGGATTGAGTCTTGTCATAGCTTTAGGGCGTTCCCCTCTAGTGTCACTATTTTTGAGATTCTCCTCATAGAATTTCCTTCATGATAGTCACTAGTGGTTCTCACTTCGTGTGCCTACTATCGCTAGTGTCACTATTTTGAGATTCTCCTCATAGAATCTCCTTTGTGACAGTCACCAATGGTTCTCACTACATCTGCCTACTATCGCTAATGTCACTATTTTTGAGATTCTCCTCATAGAATCTCCTTTGCGACAGTCACCAGTGGTTCTCACTGTGTCTGCCTACTATCGCTAGTGTCACTCTTTTCAAGATTCTCCTCATAGAATCTCTTTCACAACAGTCACCAGTTGTTTTAGCTGTGTCTGCCTACTATTGCTAAGGTCATGTCTCCAGATTCCTTCATGAAAAATCTCTTGCGTCAGTCACCAGTCGTCCTGGCTATGTCTGTCTACTGTTGCTCAGTCTTTCTTACGTTCTTCATCGTGAAGATTCCTCTTTAACCTCAGTCACCAGTCGTTCTAGTTGTATCTGCCTACTGTTGTCACCCTACTGAAGAGATTTCTTTCAAACATGTTCTAGACACTGACACTTGACATCATTCCAAAAAATGAACTCAAAAATGATATACTTTTTTGGATATGCTGGGCTTTTTCTTTGTTTGCTTTGTTTTTTGCTTTATCATATCTCCTCAAGTAACTCGATGATGTCATCTTCGACTAGAGAAGTAATGACTGGGGGCATGATCTTTTCTTTGCTTTCTATTTGCGATTTAGTTCCAATAAGTTGATTTATTCCTATAAGAGGGGTGTCCACTATAAGAGCCTCCATCTCGTATTGGATGGTCGTGTGTACCTCGAATCCTTTTATATGAATACACCAATAACATTGGTTCTTCTCCTTGTTTGTTGGAGTAAACTCTTCATGCTACAATAAATACTGATACTCATCCTGCTAAGTGAATGTATGGGTCACTATGAGTATATCTAGCGCACTTTTGTCTCAGGTTATGAATGCAAGGGTCGTTGCAGACAGAATGAATACTGAATACTTAGCATAAGAGGGATATCCTATGTGTTTGGTGTGCCTATCATGCAAGCAACATTCAGGTCATCCTAGTGTTTATGCTCTGATGCTTATGTTAACTTACTACATTAAAAGGGACAAATGTTCTAGTCATTCTAGCTTCTTGTGCCTCGAATGCTTACATTTAATCCTGACAAACCAATAACATATGTTATATTCATATTTCCATGATTGAAATGTTAGTGGGAATTGTATAACATACAAGCTTTATTTTATATCTGATGATGATTAAATATTGAGGCTTGGTAACCAGACCTAGGGTTGCATTTAACATAGTCTTGCATTACATACTTTATTTGCATAAGCATGCAATTCAATGGTCATTCTATTCCTACCCTTTGTAATGAAGGATCAGAGGGAATCTCCACATGCATTAGATTCCTCCACAGCTACACAAGTGTTTGGTTCATCGATTCACGCTCCTCAATGGAATACCTATGACTGTCAAACAAAAACACGCAATACTACGTGAGATGTCAGTCCATACATATGCATTCTATTTATGTACAACATACATCTCATGTACATCAAAGTATAGCAAAACAGACAATGACATGTACATAGGAATACTTAGCTCAAGATCTTATATATATATCAAAAGAATGGGTCAGTAAAAAAATGGGTGCTACTCGAGTGCAATCGATCAAAAATGATACATGTGGTACTGGCACACTAATCAATACATAGCCAAAGATCAAAATCAAAGATCATGCATAGAGCGTCTAACTCTATCCCATACCCTCGCCTCCAGGAGGGGTAGGAGCAGCAGGTGGCGGAGGCGGCGGTGGCATATCTAGTCTGGCAGGAGGTCATGCGCCCCCAGACTCTCATGCATACTAAGAATAGCATTGCACCTAGAGTGTCTCATCTGGCTTAGTGCTGGTATATACAGCATAGTAATACACTGCCCGAGCTGACTAAAATCAGATCTCATCCTATGCCAGCTCCAATCTCTGCTTTGTAGTCTCGATGCGCTCTCTCCAAAGATCTGTATCTCGCTATCACTCCACCAACTGCTCATCTTGAACTACCACTACAATCTGTAACTCTCCCAACTATCGGGAGGCCTGACAAACCTGCTCTTGGTATTGTCGTGCTATGTCCTACACCCCACCTGCCAGCTGATTCAACATCTCCTCATCTAACATCTCTGGTGCTTGCCATTATGGTGGAACCTGCTATTGTGGAGCCTCCGACTGAGGGGCCTCCTCCTCCGTCCTCTTCTTGTGGCATCGACTCTGTCCAATCCCACTGCCCCTGAAACCTGGGTCTAATCCCATCTTACATGGGGGAATTTGCATCTGCTAAACCCAGTGTTGGAACTGTGACTACTACTGTGGCTGAACTAGTGGCTATGGTTATGCCTACCGCTGTTGGGGCACCTGTCTCTCTGCCTGCCTTGCCATCCCCATTAGATCTATAAAATGTGGGAATGGATGGCTAATCAAAAATGCTTGATATGCAGGTGTCATCCCGTCATCTACTACCTCTGGCAGGTAGTCCCACTAAACTATAGCTAAGTTGCGAATATCTATCATGGATCGCCTTGGATCCATTCGTGTTGGCCAGCCTCACTCAACATCCTTCTACAACCTAGCTTAGGCGTAGTACTTAGCAAAAATATCTTGTTGTTGGCCATACTGCTGCCACACCTGTGATATCACAAATCTCTCAATAACTGATGTCGTCCTGCCCACCAGAGGTCGAGACCTGAACATCCACGGTAACTCTCTGGGAGCATCATCCTGGTCCTCTATCTCTTGCCAGGGTCACCATACAATAGACACTAGGTCATCAAGATGTATCCTCCACTACTCTGTCTTACCCAAGTGGGCCTGGGTAATATTCCCTCAATATCTAAAAATATAGGGCTCCATGGGCTCTCGGGCATCCTCAAAAATTGGCCTACATACGAGAAGATGCTCCCAGGCCCAAATCTATAGTACAAATACTCTGACTGCCATGGTTTTCTTCTCATGAAAGATGACCTCATGAATCTCATGGAAAAGGTGAGCTAGCATGTACTGACCCCACCAAAAATCTCAAGTGCTTCTAGCATCCTCCGGAGCATGATTCCCCACCCGCACTCCAAACCATGTTGTCCTTTGTTAGGACATAGGAAGCAACTCAAAAATATAGCCAGCACCGATGCTAGCCTATGCGTGGGTCCATAAGTGTGCATTAGCTCATCCCAACTGATAGCCCTACCTCTCGGTAGCTCCCTCCCAAATACAATGGACAGTGCCTCTATCCCTGCTCGGGGCATTGTATCATAGAGAACTCAGGTACCATGGAAAGAAATTTGCAAAATTCTTCATATATCCTTTGGAGTGATAGTCATCTCACCCATCGGCAAGTGGAAGGTGTTCGTCTCTGAATGGAAATGCTCAACCAATGTAGTGAGAAGGTCGTGATTCACCATCAAGGCTAGAATCTAACATAAAGAAGACAAACCCAATCAAGCAATGTGTGCTCGATCTGCATCATCAAGACTGCAATAACTCCCCATATGGTGGGTAATGTGACCTGAATGCGACATCACCAAAGATCTCCTGCATGCACAACAAGAAATAAAAAAAAGAACCAATCAATATCAAAATGAAATGATGCATCAATACAAATTAAAATGCAATTTTTGAGTGCGAAAATCAAACTTTTACACATGACTGTAACGGGATTTCAAGCAAAATTCTATCAATTTTGCACAAAAACATTCTTTCCTGGTGCGAAGAATCATGCCTTCGCGCAAAAAAAGAGCTATCTGTGCGAAGAAAGCGCTGTCCACATGAGAAAACAATTTTTTATTGAGAAACAAATCCCCTCGCATGATGAATCTCTTCCTTTGCACGAAACATAATGTCTCTTGCGCGAAGATCCTCCCCGCCATGCGCGAAGAAATAGCGAACCCTATTTCTTCATGCAAAGAAAGAAGACCTTCACGCGAAATTTGATAGGTCTCGCGCGAAGAGAGATTTGAGCCCCTAAAAACATGCTAAAATGTGCAATAAATGACCTCAAAATGCATAAAAGTGAAAGTACAAAGGAGGGGAATCAATGACTCACCGGTGGTCTGTAGCCTGCAGGGTGGCTGTGACATCTGGAGGGCTCAAATAAATGATGTCTCATGCTAACTTCCATGTTTCTCTCAAAGCTCAAATCAATAGAAGACAAAAAGCACAAGTGAATTGAAAATGACCCCTTGGACCCTTATATAGCTGTTGACCCAAATTTTTCAAAGTGCTCAGATTTGCGCAAAAATCACACCCCTGGCTAATTGGACCATTCTAGATCCATTTTTGGGATCAAATTTGAAATATAACACCCCTAAGAGCCTCAAAAATGTGTTTTAAAATTTTGGGGACCAACACAATCGAACACTTGTGCAGCCCAAATCTTTTTGATACTTTGTGATTCTTGGCATCCTTTCATCTCTACATTCTTCATATTTTCAAAAATTATTTTCAAAATAGTCAACTCAAGTCAACCATGGCTAAATTTGATAAAATTTTGGTCAAATTCTGTCTTTGGGACTTCGCAATAATTTCAAATCAACTCTTCTCTTTTCTTCAGATCATTCTGATCTCTTCTACATTTTGCTACAACTCAGATTTCTTCTGTATCTATTGCTATATTATTTCACATTTATTTTTCATGTGTCATCTTTCAATTTCACTCCCAAGGGGGCAGGATGATTACATCATTGAATACTTATTGCTTGGGGCATCTCATTCCCATCTCATGTCCTCATCACTTGGGGCGTCTCATCACTTGGGGCATCTTGTTCCCTTTTATCTAGCATCTTTGCCATCTATCTTATCTTTTCATCAATTGATCAACCTTATAACAACTCTTCTCAGAGTTCGATGGACAAGTATTGGGACAATCTAAACCCCTTCTCCTAAGGATCAAGCCTCGGTCTGGGGATGATTCTACGACTCATGATTGGACCTTGTTATCTTTTATCAATCTTGGGTATCTAGGTGTTCTACCTAAATCCTTGAAGGTTAAGCTCCGTTCTGGAGATAATCTTCTAAATGCTTTCAATCTTAGGTATCTAGGTGTTCTATATGGATCCTTGAAGATTACGCTCTATTCTAGAGATAGTCTTCTAAATGCTATTACTCTTGGGTATCTAGGTGTTCTATCTAGATCCTTAAAAGTTAAACTTCGTTCTGAAAAAACCTTTTAAATGCTTATCAATTTTAGGTATCTAGACATTCTATTTGGATCCTTAAAGATTACGCTCTGTTCTAGAAATAGTCTTTTAAATGCTCCCAATCTTAGGTATCTAGGTGCTCTACTTGGATTCCTTGGGATTAAGCTCTATTCTAGAGATAGTCCTTAAAATCTTATCAATTGGTCTCTATATCATCAACTTCGAAACCAATCTCATCTGCATATCATACTTTCTAATTTTCTTTGAATTGAACGTGCTACTTGCACATTCATTCAAAGAGGGGCAAAATGTAATACCACAAAATTGGCTCATTGCCATGATACCAATTCTGGTCTATTCTAAATCAATTCTAAAGTCCTATTTCACTAGGCAAATTCTCATTCTGCTACTCGCTACTTGACTTAATTGTCAGATGCAGAAAACCCTAATCTGCATTCATCATGCTTATTATTTAATTCTTATAGTATTTACTCATATTAGTCACATTAAACCTATTGATTAATATTTAATTTAATTACTAAGTATTTATACTTTAATTAAATTAAATTATATCCTAAGGCTAATATAATATGGAATTAAATTTATTTAATTTAATAAAAGTGCCTATTTTAATTAATTAAACGAAATTATTTAATTAAATGGGAAGCCATTCCTAATTAATTAAATGAAGTTATTTAATTAAATAAGAAAATTGTCTCTAACTAATTAAATAGAATTATTTAATTAAATAGAAAAGGTAATTATAAGAGCATATCTCATTTTATTAAATTAAATATCTAGATTAGAATGCATTTGTTATTCTAGATTAATCTGCATAATCATATAGATTAATTTCATTTCTTAAATCCTTCATTCTTAGAGGGTCTAGTTTCTTAACACCTCAAATCTGAGGATATCTAATGAGCAATTCCCTTTAGATAGAAGGCAACAGGTCACCTTGTCGCGTAATTTTTTGGATGAAAAATCCAATGTTCATTCCAGGATGAATCTGCAAATAAAGACCATGTTGAAGTGTGTGTGTTAGCAGAGGCTGCATATTCACATATACATTTCTGGTGCCCACCATGGGGCAGGGAAAATCAATTTTTCTAGCCTCATTTTGCATTTTTTTGTTCTTTGTTTGTACTGTTCTGTACAGATTCGAGAATCTTCGTGCGAGACTGTTCATTTTCACGCAAGGTTCTAGAATATTCGTGCAAAGATTCTTTCTGTATCGCACGAGAAAGTGCCTGAGCATGCAAAACTTCACGCGGCACATGTTTCTTTGTGCAGGTCGTAATATAATTTTGCACAGGTCAAAAAACTTCTTCGTGTGAACTGTCAGCAACTTCGTGTGAGACTCTGCTAACAGAAGCTATTTTTGCATTGATTTTCATGTTTTCTGGTTTTTTTGCTAACTGCTCACTATTTTTTATTTTTCTGTGTTTTCTAATTTTTTTTTAGAATAGCACAACAGTGGTTTGTAGGACAATTGGAACAGCATGATAAAGTTGCTAAAAATAGGTAAAATATCTACTAAATGCATTGCAAGGAGTACCAAGTAACTCTCTTTAACTGATAACACTTCATTTGGACATAAAATGAACATCTATAGTGTCAAGCTTGTGTGTATTTCCTTCCATGTTCTCATTTTACAACACATGCATAATTTGATACTAGTTTGTGATCTCCATTAGTTTTCATCTAGCAGGCTTAGTTACTAGTGATAGATCTAATTAGCTATCTTGGGTTATTGGACTCGCTAATCTGCCAGTCCCTCGTTTCACCCTATGGTTGCAAGATCAACACCACGTTAAAGGGGAGGGGTCTATAGGAAAGAAGCATTAAATGCTCCACTAGGCAACCCTTTTGTGCTTCGTAGAACTCACTAGTTTTTGAGTTGTGGACTCTTGTTGGCTTGTGTGAGGGGTTAAATGTTCCACATCTTTGGACTCACCTCACATTAGTTAAAGTGTTGAGTGTACCACCTTCCACTCTTTGATTGCTTTTGGATAGATTTTCTTTTAGGAATTAACATCTGTACACACATAGTAATTAGGCCCCCATGAACACTATTCGTGGATCTTGAGGGAGTGGGTTCCTAGTGAAACTCCTCTCTATGAGAGATTCCTTGTAGGTGGGGAGTATACTTTGAGCTTCTCGCAAATAGATGAATCTTCAACTTGATGATTGAGGCATCTTTTCTCCGAAAAGGTTGATAAATCATTGGGAGTTGATATCATAGATCTTTAAGAGATACTCTTAGTTTAGCGTGTCAGATTAATCTGTCTACTTTGATTGGGATATCTAACAAGAAGTTCCCTTTAGATAGAAGGCAACAGGTCACCTTGCCAACTGATTTTTGGATGAACAATCCAATGTACATTTCGGGATGAATCCGCAAATAAAGACCGTTTTGAAGTGTGTGTGCTAGCAAAGGTTGCATATTCACATACACATAACATGAAGGTGTGGCACATAACACACAAATGTGGATAGATCATCATAACATATTCATTATTAGTAGCAATAGAAATCTCACCTGAGTTGGAAACTTTCACCTTCAAATGAGTCCCATGTGCCTTGGGATTTTAGCTAGGAGTTCAAATGTATGAAAGTGTTTGGCTATAAAGGGGTATAAATCATCAAAAAATGGTAAAATAAGTACCCTAGAGTGCTCCTAGACCTCGTCTGAGAAAAACCCAAAAACCATTTTCAAAACTAAGTACTTTGATTTTTGCTGAATTGTACACCTTGCACAAATTTCAACAAGGTGCACTTCTCAAAAGGTGCACTAAAATTTTTTGAAGAAGTCAGAGGTGCACTGATGGTTAACTACCAATTCCAAATTTAGAGTTTTCCATACATCAAAAATGCATTCTAATGGTAGTTCAACTCCTAGAAACACCCAAAGAAGGTCAAGGTTCTATTTTTGACATCTCTAAAGACTCCTGCATTGTCTGATAGCTTTCTTCTTCTTATTTTCTCATGTTTTCTTTGTTTTAAGACATGTAAAGGCTCATGCACCCATTAAATGATATAAACAAGGGTGGAGTCCTACTTAGCACAATTTTAGAGAGTCAATTTATATATATTTAGATTTGTTTTATTAGTTTAGAAGTATATGTTTGCATAAAGAGATCTCTCACTCTCAACACAAATATAGGAGATAATTTCTTATAAATTTAGGAATGTAATATGTATTCCAAGCCATTATTTTGATGCAAAAATATATTCTATTAGTGCTCTCATTTGGAGTGTAGTTGTTCTTGCCTAAGTGTGTTATATTTTGTGAATGTATGTTCATGGATTATAGTGGAGCCAACATTTTTATTGCATTATTTTGATTGAGTGATCTTTTAATTCTACTATTCATCACATGTTTACAAATTATGTTAATGGACTTAGTTGGAGAAGAGATCACCTATTGTTTTTGCATAGCTTTTTGTCTTGCATGAGCACACTTTTATTGGCCTTGCAATATTGAATTCCCATTGACGATTGCATCAGTGGAATTAAGGAAGTGTTTCTCCTATTTTCAATGGTTACCTACTGATCTTTTTGAAGACTTAATTTATAGACATGTTGTTTCCATGGCTTATGTCCATTAGGGATTCACTTTTCAAGTCATTTTCTTAAACTTCTTGTTACCTTATCTTCATTATTTGATTTTACAAACACTTGGTTAATTTAGGAATTTATATAGTTGCACAGTTAAAACTACATTCATTATAAATAGAAAAATACAAGATATATATATATTTATTTATTTATATTTATATATTTATATATTTATATTTTATTTATTTTTTCTTTTTTTTCTTTTTCTTTTTTTTCTTTTTGTTTTGTTACTTGTTTTGAGATAGCAAGCAGATTCAACATCTTATTCAAATTTGGTCAGAATCATCAAAGCCCTCCTCATAAACACTCACATTCATCTTCTACTAAAAGGATTCTAGTCAATTGCAAGATCACCTAGAACCTTGGAGTTGAGCTCAAATTAACTTTTCAAGAGAGGAGTTCAAAAAGATTTCTATTGTTAAGCATCATGCAAAATGGCAGCTCAACAAAACCAAGGAGTATAAAAGAAATTATATATGTTTGATATCTGCAATAGAATGAAAAATGGTAAAATATGCTTTGAAAGATGTAGATTGGAAACAAGCTATGAAGGAATAACTTGATCAAATAGAAAAGAATAAAACTTGGTCACTAGTTCCCAGGCCAAAGGACAAAAATGTTAGCAGAACTAAATGGGTATTTAGAAATAAGTTGAATGAAAGTGGTAAAGTGATAAAAAAAAGAGAAAGATTGGTTTTCAAATGATATGAAAAGGAAGAAGGGTTAGATTATGGAGAAACATATGCCACAGTGGCCATACTTTAGGGAGCAATAATATTACTTTCATACGTAGCCTACAAAGGATTCAAAGTCTATTAGATGGATGTCAAATCAGAATTTCTAAATGGAATGTTAGAGGAAGAAGTCTACATTGAGAAACCAAAAGGTGTTGCTACAAAACAAGAAAAATATCTAGTATATAGATTACACAAAGCTTTATACAAATTAAAAAGAGAATTGAGAGCATGGTATGAGAGGCTACACACTAATTTGATTAGAATAAGATTTTTAATAACAAGTGATAACTCTAATCTATATCTTAAGACTAAACTTCAACACAAAGTCCTAATTTCTTAAATCTTTTTGGATGATATAATATTTTGAGGTGATGATGAATTAAGAAGCTCATTTACATAAGAAATGTGGAATGGCTTTGAAATGTCTATGATTGGACAAATAAAGTTTTTAATTAGACTTTAGGTACAACTTATAAAAAAGTGTATATACATTACTCAGTCAAAATACATAAAATAAATATTGAAGACATTTGGAATGGAAGAATCTAAACCTATTAGTATACCAATGGTTACTGGTTGTAAATTATCTAAAGAAGATGAATCATTTGCATAGGTCGATGATTGGGAAGCCACAATATGTTGTTCATGGAAAACTAGAAATAGCTCAAGCTAAAGGAATTGTTGCAATATTTTGATCACAACCCAAGGAGTCACATTTGCCAACAGTTAAATGGATAGTTTGGTATCTCAAAGGTACTCAAGATTTTTGTTTATGGTATAAAAAGAAAGGATGTTTTGATTCAAAATTTTATACAAATGTAAACTTGGGAAGCAATATTGATGACAACAAAAGCACAAGTTTTGGAGCATTTTTTTCTTAAAGAAAGGCTAGTTTCATGGATTAGCAAAAAGTATATTTGTATATCACAATCAACTATAGAAGAAGAGTATGTGGCCAAAGAGAATCAAAAAGATAGATTATATTGAATAGGGGATATTAGTTATTTGGAACAAGAATATATTGCTTATTGGTTTTCCATTAATGCCAAAAGGGGAGATTTTTGGCATAATAGATTTACAAGTTGTTGACAACACAAGGAAATTTATGAATTGTATATCAATTATATTGTTTGTGATTAATGTCAAATGATTGACTAATTATTTCATGTTATTACTATATCTCTAGAAAGGTTATGTGGTTGGAGGATCTAAGAAGCAATAGGGAAGCACCTTATCAGGTAAAAGTTGGAATGTTAAATGGGAATATTTTAAGTGATGAATTATCTTATCAAGTTATTGGAGATAAGAGACTTATCAATGAAGTTATCTTTTATCAATAAAGATGGAAACTATAGTCAATTTTTTAGGTTAAGTGTTATGGGATTGCTTGAAAAGTTTCAACATGGATGGAGAGATGTCCTTGTGATTGTAATATCTAGTTTTAGGGTTTGTGAAGCATAAAAAGGACAAGGAAAATAGAGAAAGAGTGAGAGAGGAAAGAATATTGGCTGAGATAGGAGCAAAGTTATCAGAGAGGATAAGGGAAGAAGAAGAAAAGTTAATAGTATATTTTTATGTTGAAGAGCTTCATTGGATTTGATATAGCAAGGCAATGAAAATCACATATCATTTTTATTTATGTCACTTTCTTACCACTTTAGTAGTCTAAATCCCTTGGAATGTGTCCTTAATTAGTCTATTATAAAACCTCTAACAATGTGACATTCTTACATTAGAGTGTTAAGATATTTTAACAAGGTTACTCCTACTAGAGTAAAGATCATAATAGATCTAGAGAAAATTTATGTAACAAGGTACACTTAATAGTGTTTTGTAACCCTTAATTGACTATGCTCCTAACATAGTGTATTCCAGAAGAGTACTATATTTGTGGGCACTGTTGGCACACTGTGATTTTCACCCGAATTGGGTTTCCATGAGACAAATCTTGGTGTTATAATTGTTTGGATGGTTATACTATTTTTTTGGGTTTATTGTTTACTTAATCAATAGTAGCACTATATGTATACTTGGATTCGATAAACTGTGTGAAAGAATGAAAATATATTGAGTTTGGTGACTACTTGTTCAATTGTCGAGTGAACAATTTTGGACATAGTTGTTTGTAATGGCACAAACTTCTATGTAAACCATTCTTAGGCTGACGTAATGATTATTTTAAGATTCTAGAAGATTTATACAAGTGTATATTAAGAATCCCTATGTAGTACATGCAACCAATCAAATTGAGGGATGTTCTAAGTGGAAAAATGGATCAACATCAGTCATTGATTCTAACCTAACCCTACTCAACTTGTGTTTACTTTAGGAGACAAACCCTAAATAGTTTGTATGTGTAAAGAGAGAGAAGGAGATGTAAGAGAGATGAATGCTAAGTGTAGAGAGCATTCATGGTGGTTATGGAGGTTGTGATAATGTTATGAATTGTAGAATTAGTTAGAGGAGAACAAAAAAAAAGCAGAAAGAGGATAGAAGAGATACATCTAATTAGGAGGATCTGATATCTAGTAGAGAGGTGCTAACTAAAGGATCAATGTTGAAACATTCTAATAGGTGAATTAGTGAAAATATCTTAATAGAGTAGCCTTGACAGGTTTCAAGTTCTAACATACTTTTGTGTAAATCTCTTAATTGTGTGCTTATTTTATTACAAGTTTAAGTCCTCTAACAAGGAACACTTTTTGCAGGGTGTTTAAATCCTTTAATAGGGTGAGACTTAATAGTCTTTGTCATCCTTTAATATGGTAGATCATAGTTTATGGTCAAACTTCTTGTAATCATAATTGTCTACACTTTTAGTAGCAACAATAAAGATTTATGGGTTTCATATTCACTCCAATTCTACTTTCTAATTGAGGTGTATGGCTTAGAAAAATTTCAATGCCAAAACCTCAAAGATGGGGATTGTGAGAGAGGTCATGAATCCCCAAATCCGTGAAGAAAATGAGGAAAAGATCCAATTGGAGGAACTAATTGAACCAACATTGGTGGCCATCATTGATAATGTGAAGGAGGTGGGAATGAACTTGCTAAACAATGAAAAAAATTGCATGATTGATAACTTCAAATCAATTAAATGGATTTTTCATGAACTAGAGGAGGTAAAAGAAAGAATGGGTTAGTTGGAAAGCCAAGGGAAGAAGTTTGAACAAGGAAATCTGACTGACCAAGGGGATTATATCAGATTAGTTGAGAAAACGATGCAAAATCTAGAGACTTACAACTATAGCATGGCTAACCAGATGATCTCTATTATGAACTCTCTCAATGAAAACATTATTACCCTCGCTGGTAAGCTAAAAGCTAGGGGTTTTCTTGTCGAGAATGAGGAAAAGGACAAAGTAGAAGATAGGATGGAAGAGGACACTATAATGGACATAACCCAGAGCCACTTGGATCAGACCTATGTGAAGAACCAAGAGCAAATGGAAAAGGACGTTTAGAAAGCCTATGAACTGGTAGAAAACATTCAGGACCTTGATTGGAAGATAGAGGAGTAAGTGAAGATTTATCTAGTTATGTCTTTGGTTTTCTTGGTCTCTATTATTTTTTCTTAGTCTTTTTGCCTATTTTTTGTTTCAGCCTTTATGTTGGTTGTAGTACTATTTCTTGGCTTTTTTTTCTTATAAAAAACAAACTTATTGTGTTATGTGTTATTTGTTCCATGCTATGGATGAACATGTGTGGTTAACTATTTCAATTACATGCAAATTGTTAGTTGGATGTGTGTTGAATGTTTTATGGTTGAAGTTTTGAAGCATTGATTCACCCACCCACTCCCCTCCCAAAGTTTACTTTCCCATTTTTATTTCCAAGAATTGGTATCAAAGCCTTGTTCTCTGGTAAGGAAAGCTTTTAGCTTTGAGGAAAGATCTTGAAGATGGAAGTATACATGTTGGGAAAGACTATTGAGAATGAGAAGATTGAAATCCAACTTGCCCTACATCAACTCATGGAAGCAAGACATGAACTACATCTTTCATTAAAGAGAAGGAAAGAGATAGCTATTGAGGAAAATAACATTCATTGCTAAGAGGAAGACACTACTGGACTATTTGAGAATGGGAACTCAAGTGAGTTTGATGCAGCAGTAGCAGATCTAATGGAAAAGAATGGTGCCCTAATTGAAGAGGTTAGAAATCTTAAAATAGAACAATAAGTCCAATCAGTATTGCTATGTGAGGTGACCAAGTAGAAAAAGAAAGGTGATGAAGACAAAGTCATGATTGAAGATGACAAAAGTACACTGGCCAACAAACTAGAAGAGAAGTCATCAAAGGTACAAAGGATTTCTAACATGCAATTGGATACAATGAATCACTTAACGATTGCCAATCATGAATTGAATGGTAAGGACATTGAGATCAAAACCCTGAAGTTACAAAATGAGAAACTAAGGAATGAACTGAGAAAAGAAAAGGAATTTGTTGAAAGCATCAACAAACCTAGTGAAGCCTTCAAATACTTTGAGAGAATGATGAGATCTCCTAGATCTAACGATGATACTACTGGATTGGGATACACCAATACTAAGGAAGGAGAATCATCTAAAAGTGGTGAACAAAGAAACCACAAAGTAAGAACTACAAACCCACTTTTCATAAATGTGGAAAGGTAGATCATACAAAAAATGTTTACAAGAGCAACAATGTAAATCGAAATCCTATGCAGAAATTCAAGGGTTATTGTCATAAGTGCAATAAGTAAGGACATTAGGCACATGAATATAGGACCAAGACCTTAAGCACACAAAAATTTGAAGGATATTTCCATAATTTTTAGAAGTATTAACATAGAGCATATGAATGTAGATCTAATGCCAAGTGGACATGAGACAAGCAGACAAAGGTACAACAAAATGGAAAATCCTACAATTGGGATTACAACACTAGGTATAGTTATCACTATTGTCAAGAATATGGATATTTTCTTGAGAATTAAATTAGAACACATTTCAAATACAACTATAATAGATGGTTGAGTGAGACTACATGCTTTAGCTATTTGAGGATTGGTCATATCAACAAAAACTGTCCAACCAGATCACCAGCGCCGAGTAATGGAAAAAATAAAAGCAAAGAGAAGGTTAATGTTGAAAAGGTCAATGTGAAGATGAAAAAAACATGGAAGAAGAAGGAAGATTACAGTACATCAAGTTCATGTGAAGTCACTTCATCCAATGGATCAAGTGATCTCATCACCTCCAACTAGACAATCAAAAGATATGTGTGGGACTAATATTTTAAAGTTATATCATACATCATTTCCAAGAATCTAAGTCCTAAAAAGATTATATATGCATTAATTGAGATGAAATGTATTGGTTATAACCTAGAAGAAATCTATAGTGTTGTTAGTTTTCATGTTGTTTCCGAGCATGAAAGGTTTCACAGTTACTACCGAGCATGAATGGAATTTTAGTTGTTATCAAGTTATGAAGGTATGGTAGTATTGGTTGAGTTTTCTATGTAAATTGAGCATAGTGGAAATCATGTGTAAGCCAAGTGAGTTGGAAACCCTATATTGACCGAGCCTATAGTTGTATAAGAATTAAGCATTTATTGCAAAATTTTAAGGGTTATATAGTTGTTTCTTGACTCATTTTCATTCACTAAAAATCAAAGAGAGTAGGAAGAGTATAGAGGCATATTACAACAAGAGATTCTTTTATTTGTGAACCAAATTCAACTGCAACTTAACATATTCATCAAATTGGAAAGGTATTTTACTAGTGTCAAGTTTCATTGTCTAAATTTTTGTAAACGCTAAGTATCAATTATGGTAGCTAGCTCTTATGTAAGTGTTAGGAAGGAAGGAAAAGAATTTTTTAATGTGAAATTAATTAGTAATGATGTAAGACAACCACCTTTCTAATAAATTCCTAAAATTGCATATAAAGGACACTTGTCTGGTGCGTTATCGATGATACCACCAAAAGTCTTAATGATTCAAGATGTCAGGTGTTGTTATTCATGAAAAATTAGAAGTGTTGGCTCCTAATTTAATAGCTTTTGAATAACCCAATGATAGGAACAAATACATCTAGGGGTAGCTAATTCCAATCTACAACATACTCATTCAAACACCAAGGCCAACTATAAGGCTATGCTCCTTCTTTAGGCTCTTCAAGACCTAGGTAGGTGAACCCCATATTCTTCATATGGTACTAGTGTCAAAGCATACAATTTAATTTGTATAGAAGATGATACCCTTAATCTTCTAACACTTATGCAAACAATGTGGACATGAAATAGCTAGGATCATGACATATGAACCAGATAAGCTAAGTGAGGGTAACACTTTTTAGCTCCTAAATAGAAAGGGAAAAGGGATTTGATTATAAAATTGATTTCAACATAACCCCAACATGAAAAACATAACATTTTGATCCTATAGTTGATCAATGCCTTATCTATTGGACAATTCCATAAACTAGTAACATACATCTTTGGAAATCATTAAGACATCTCATGTATAAGGACTTCCATATCTATCCATTCACCTTGTGAATTAGGCATCTATATCTTTTTAGATCTCATACTTGACCAATCCCTTCATGAAATCTACAACCCTATGATGATAAACTAAGCACTTACATGATTCCTTGAGACATGAGAAAATAAATTAACATATACAACCTAGAATAGATTGCAACTGAGTTTCATACTCTTTGTTTACAAAATACAAAATATCACAAATAGTATGAATGGGAGACAAGATATCAGAATGAATATTAACTTACTGGTGCATTGTTATTCATTTCTTTGAAAAAAATACAATAAGATGCATGAAATTGAATTGTAAAAGTGCTTAATAGACTAGAACTATCTATATTATCACTACTTATTGTTCATTACAAGAGAAATTTTGGGCATGAATGGTGGGATCACAGCTAGAGCTTTGCTCAAGAGTATGGAAACAGCCAACCATCAACAACCCTAGAGAAAGAGAAAAAAAGAGATTAAGAAGATCGGAAGAATTCTTGGATTAGATGAGATGTTTCCATTTGTCCACTTGAAAAACTTTCATTTGTTGATGAAGAACATCTCTCTACCTTCTCTCTATAACTGAAAATCAAATCTTTTTGTTGTTGTTGAAGAATTCCTTGAAAATATCTTCAGAATGATGGAATCTCTAACTAATTTTGATGCCAAATATAATTTTTAAGACAAGGGAAAAAACACCCATTAAATAACCACTAGAGGAAAACTATAACTCTCAAAATCATTTTTCTCAAATTCTAGAGCCAACAAACTTTCATATCTACTTTCCAATTGATTTTAATGCTCATTGATAAATTTTTCCCATTTGACTGAGAATGCCCTAGAAAACAAAAAAATGCTTATAGCTTGTACCAGCAAATACATGTGCATATTTTGAATAAAAATTTGAAATCTCATCTTATCCCAGTTCTGACAATATACTACACTGCACATCTTCAACAAAAATTGCCCCTCTAATGCTCATTTGAAAATCCAAGCCCCATTTCATAGTTCATAATATTTTAATTGAAAAATTTAAAATATTCTATAGTCAAAACTATAGAAAAACATAAATTTTATTTTATTTTTTTCAAATGGAGGCTTTTAACATGAAAAATTGACAAAAAAAATAATAAAATAGTAGTTTTCTCAATTTCATATTTTTTGGCCCCTTTTGAGTCTGGGTCAACCCTCTATTGACCACATAGTAGCCTTACATTGGTCAAATTTTGCCACCTTGTACTACCACCTTACTATCTCACTTAAGCATCTTGTCACATATCAACTCTTCATTTGCTAAATTATGCATAATCATCACTGCCTTGTTAGCACCCTCGCTATGTGTCATCTTATTGCAGCATCGCATCCTTAACCCTGGGTTCTACCTTAACTTTAATGACAACACAAATAACCAAGCTTTGCACCTTTGAGACCTTCTAGCCTTAACCATGGTTAAGCAATGAAAAACTATGAAATAAGCATTTTTGCATCATCCCATCACTTTTTCAAGTTAACATTTTATGCCTGCAACATTGCACCTAGCCGTTAGCTAACTACATCGGGTCATTGCACAGTTAGCCTCTAACTATGTAGTTAAGCCTATGATGACATGATTGAGTGCAATATGTCCACTATTGACATCATCTTTCCTTCTTCAAACTATGGTTTCCTGTCAAAAATTTTGGTTTTTGTGCCCCTAGTACATGAGCACTTGGTGCTTCTAAAAGCAATGTATCTTGAAGAAATCTTACTAAGTGTGCATTTGGGGTTATAAACAAATAAAGTTCCCCTTGTAGTGTCAATGTGGGATAAAGAGTTCAAACATTTCTTCCACCATTTGCAACCTCTAGTCAGCTTTGATCATTCCTTCCAAGCAAAGCAAAGCACACGAACAAAATAGCAATCAAAAACCCTTTCAATTTCATCACCATGTCATCTCCATGCAAGATCAGATTATGAACTTTCATATCCAAAGGCTCTAGTTTCTGCGTAACTATTAACACTACCTTCATATCATCAAAAGAGTAATGAAGTGAAAGAAACAAAAAGAAAAGGAACTTCATTTTCTAGGGACAACCCCCCTCCACCAGTTTTCTCCCATAGACATGATTAGAAGGACCAATTCACCTTCTCATTGATGTTTCTCTTTAGATTTTAACATCTACAGAGGATAACTACTTCCATGGGACAATGTAATACAATGCTTTTGTTGGACATGCACATTACAAGCCATGGAAATTCACTCCCATACTTAATGCAGAAAATCTCCCCAATTCACTTGATCATCTTTCATCACATGGCATGTGAATCATGTTTCAAAACTAACAGCCCAATCTAAAAATTGGGTAGTGAGGAGAAGTCGATTTCTTAGGGGCTATAAGCAGATGTGTGGGATGTGGTTTTAACAAAAACCTATCATGAGAAAAGGACTTTCTTCTAGGTCTCCATGTAGGTTCTTCAACACAATTTCCTCTTGTATTTACCATGCACAACTCCCTTCAAATTTTCCATTGAGGCCCCTCATCATGAGAAGTTGCAACCAAAGACACCTTTACTTCATCACAAACATCATTCTTATATATAGATTGACACGATTCTCCCATGGATTGACCACCGATTTTGCAATAGGAAAGATTACTTTCAGCCTCCTCATTAAAGACAAAGGATTCAAATTTTGGTAACATGTTATTGGCATTGATTACTTTCAGCCTTCTCATTAAAGACAAAGGATTCAAATTCCGGTAATATGTTATTGGCAATTTTTTCATAAATAAGAACTTTCATAGAAAGATGATCATCGTTAATTTCAAAATAAAAGCTTTCTAAAATCAGAGAGGAAAATAATTCAAGATCACCTTCATCAATGTTTCCCTAAGTCCTATCATGTTCAGCAAAACCCACATAATTGTGAGAGGTGAAGTAAGATGATGTTACCGTGGATTCTTCTTCTTTCACTATTAGACATTCTTTATCTTTGTTGTCACTACTACTATGGTTTTCATTTTTAGCTTGAATGTTCTCATTTACCCATGTCTAGTGTTCTTGAGGTTGTAACATTTTTTTAAGGAAGAAGGCCTCTTGCTCTGATTTTGTTTCCATATTCAGCCCTTTGGCCAAATATCCAATCACAACAGAATCCCTTTCAAGGCAAATTTTAGTAACATTTTTAAAATCAGCATTAACAATAAAATCTACTACTGCATTATTTTCAAAGTGAAAGGATTCTAGATTGGGGCCTTGTTTAGTGTTCACATACAAAGAATTGTTATTCTCACCATCTTCCATGACATTAAAAGATTCATATTTTGGTAGGGCATTGTTAGAAAGCATTCCAAGAGAATTTTTAAGAAAAAGACGATCATCGTGATCCGTATTGTAAAACTTTCTATGAGAGGTGAAAAAGGAACTTGAGGCAAGATTTCATCATTATTGATTACCATTTCTCAAGTGTTGTCATAGATAATCTCATCTTTTAAAACTAGATCAGCATGAGAGTGGAGTAAATCTGGCTGGACCTCTTGGTCATTCATGAAAAGGTGATTGAAGTAAATGGGTCAAACTGAGATAACCAAAGCTTCTTCTTCATTAACCTTCAACTCTTCACTTAATTGTGATACTCTTTTCTGATATATTTGCATCATTTTTCTCTTTTCTTCTAACTCTTTCAAGTTGTGGAATCTAACACGAATGCTTCTCCACAATAGCCAAGACATGGAATCATCTTCCAAACTTATATTATTCTTGATAGCCCTAGAAATACTCTCATTATAGCTGTCCACAAATTCATGCAACACTTTATCCTCCATCGAATAAAGTTCTATGAGAGTAGGATTTGGCCTTGGCTTTCTCATGGTTTTCATATCTGGCATAGTCTTTATATAGAGTCTCCAATGTCTTACACATGGAGATAATTAGAAAATGGAGGAAATAAATATTAACACTGATCTTCATTTTTGGTTTCCCCAGTAGAGTCACCAAAAAATTGTTAGTGAATAGATTGTCTTCCAAATAAATACATACAAGTTGACCTGAAAATGTGCAAACAAGAAGACTTTAATCAATGCTAATAGTTGGGTCACTTTTCTATTGAAAAAGTGCAAGTGCCCTCTGAATTTATTTGTATACAACTCCCCATGTAAGATTTACAATAAATCAACTACACTATTATTGGCAATACTTTTAACTAAAAAGAAAGAAAGGTTTACAAACATCTATCTATAAACATGACATAGATACAGAAAGACTAACTAACTAAAAGGAAATAAATAGTAAATGACACAAAGTTCATTCATCCAAATGCTATATTACATAACAGACATAGAGATAAAGACAAATGGTATTTTCCAAACCCACAAACAATTAAAGCAGAAAGTCCAAAATATAACCGTGACAATAATCATATATATCAAACTATATTTAGAGATAACCAATAAAATGCAAATATCAACATTGATCAGAAATTTAAAACACAAACTCAAAGTTTTGATGTATGAAAACACTCCTCCTTTGAACACAACAAAATAAAACCAATTTTGTTGTTTGATACATACAAAACCACTATCTTGAAAAAGAGATATCTCCCTTCTCGCCATGTATTCACAGTCCCTTATTCTGTTGTCACTCAAAGTCTTCCCAACAAAATTTAGAAAAACTAGAACCCCCTCTTTGTTCACTTCTCTACCATAAATAGTTGCGGGCAACTACCCATTCAGTTTTATAACTGAATCTTGAGGCCATTTATCTTGTGCTTATCTATTCTTTGATTTCCAGGACATCTCTCTTCCTTGTGGCTTTTACTTTATTATAACATTTCCATTGAATTAAAATATTTAGATACAACTTTATAATAAAGCAAGACATCATCTATGATTATCCGCAACTTGGTAGCACCCAAGGAATGTACTCTATTCTTAATGAATCAATGAGTATCATCAGTCTTTGTCTATTATCTTTGATTTAAGAATGGTCTCATTATTCTCAAAGGACAGAGAAAGGGTGAATTATATGAGAACCATGTAATAATATCTTTTCAGTTTAGATATTCCTGCAATTCCATACATCCTTTAATTCTCCTTTGCCTCGCGGTATTATACTTCTTCATACTTTATTCATAGTATCACCATTATAGAGCTTGATATAAATTTGTTCATGGAGAGTGCGCAGTTTTTTATTTTGCATCTTGGATGACTCATGACCATGAACATTTATCTTTGGGTGAGGAGCCTTCCTTCTGTGTATAGAGGCATTGTATCAAACATTTTGCATCCTTTTCTAGATGTTTTCACATATCAAATTGCAACTTGCGGGTAATGCATCTGTACTCTATCTTGATCCACTTAACAAATTGGAACAATAAATGACATTTACGATCCTTTTTCATGAGTGAGAACATAGAACTTGTCTCTTCTATACACCAACACAAAGTCAAATATATGGCAGGCTCCAGGTTTATTACCACTATAGTTGGCAGGAGTATACATGTATAAGTAGGTGACTCTCATCATATGCATGAATTCACCAATAGAATATCTAGGCATAGTTGTGTTTTCTGATGTGATTACCATCATTTTGGGCTTCCTCATGCAGTGTTTATGTTTTCAACTTTAGATGATGCTTTAATCGCCATTAAGCATGCATTCAAATTGCAAACTTGACACATGATGTCAAACATTCAGTGCACATATCCGCTATGCATCCAGATTCTGCGTCAATGCTTATGATGAATCCTCAAGACTCCCTAAATGCTCGATGGTTATTGACTGCATGTGTGGGGGATGATTGACATGATTTTCTTGTGATCTACCTTTAATTGTTTTGTTAAATCCTTTAGGTGCATATTTGTGTCTAGATCCTGTGGCCTTTGAGTCTCCTCCAAATTATCATCATAAAATGGGCTCTAATCACTAGTTGGATTTAATGTCTTGAGAACCACGGCTTTCTTCATTCTTTTCACCTTCTTGGTGTCATGAGATGAGGCTCGAGCCTGATATTCATAAGCTTTCACATTATTATTTTTGTGAGGTGACATTCCATTATGCTCGGGCTATGGGTATTGTGACCATTAGTTCATACATTTCGAGTGCACATTATGTCAACTTGGCATTTGATGCATTTATCCCGAGTGTCTTTTGAGCCACAAATACATTGACATTTTATCAAACCTTTGTCTGTGCCCAACTTCCATTATTACTATGTTACTACCATAATCCAGTCGTGTTGAATCTCCTCGAGTCTCCCAACTCAACAATTAAATTAACCCAATTCTAGTCGCCCAATATGGCTTCAAAATAATCAAAAAGAAAACTGGATATTTGGATTGCATCTTGAACCCGATTTTTTACACTTCATGAATTTGTGAACTTATTATAGTGAATAAATTTCTAAGATTTTGTCATAATCATGTGACATAGATAATATTTGTGATTTATTTCCTCCAATTTTGTGCTCCATTCATGATATTTCAAGTGTGCAAATCTTGAAATTCTCATCTATAATGACACTCATTTCATAATGAATATGTGAAACTAGCTTGGTCTCACATTATAGAGGCTCTGGATACTGAATACTCATGGTCTGCTGCCTTGACATGAGGCTTTCAAGTTAGATTCCAAAATATGTCATATGAGAGCCTAGTTATCTTTTAGTTTCACAACTAAACTCTTCACTAATACTATATCATTATCAATTTGATATACCTTTGAATTGAAGAAAGCTAAACTATTGAGCTGCATTCAAATCCTATCTTTGATTTGAACTTTTTGAAGCTCAACTTGATTGTGAGGTCGTGCTTCAAAGTCTACATTTCGAATTAGAGCATGTGAACCTAGGAGCTAAACCTTGAATCTGCATTTACTTTGAACTACACTTCTATTTTGGATATTTGAACTCTTAAGGTTGGATTGATCACTTACTTCAAAATCTGCATTTGAACCATGACTTTGAATTTAAAAATTGGACCTACCTTTTTTATTTTGAACTCTGTTGAACCTCTTGAATCTCTAAACCACTGAACTTCTAAAATACTACACCTAAGATTCTAACCATAACCTTGCACTTTTGATAAAAATCCTCTGAACACATATGTTGTGCTATATCAAACCAACGAGCCTATAGAACCATTTGAACCTGTTTCAACAAATTGAACCACTCTGAACTACTTTGAGCTTAGTTCAAAGAGGTTTGAGGTCTAAAACTAAAAAATTTAAATACTGGGTCCATATGGGTACCAACAAATGGGATTCCCACTGACTAGATGCTTGATCCTTAGGCATTAGTAATATGTGGTTCCATATGTTTTTTATTGCCTATGCTTTTCTTTTATTTGAAAGTATTTAGTTCCATCTATTTTTCAATGCCAATGTAGTAACCTTCAATCTATGTCATCTTTGAGATCTCACCAAAACTTTATTAGCACAGACTCATTGGCGTATGTTGATATGTGGCTTTCATATTTCAATTCTTTTCCTTAATCAAAGTTGTAAGTACACAATTCCCCCCTTAAATTATCTTTTCATAGTAATGATAATCTACATGCCCTTTTGATCTCAAGAGGAGGTATGTGACTTCTAAATAATTTTGAGCATCATAATCGCTATAACTTATAAAAGCACATTTTACTCCTAGGACATCTTCTCAATTACCCTAATGAACATTAGTTGAGCCCTAACATGGTTCTGGCTAAACAAAAATCAAAATGAAACACTTGACCCATCAAATCCACTAAATAGACTCTCTAAGATGATTGGATCTAAACTGGATTGAAATCTGCCATCAATTGATCAATTAAAACTCAATTTACTATGTTCATGCAAATTATGGTTTTCTTGCTAAGAGGTCCTCTGACTGGCCTTAAAAACTTACCAAAACACCTGATCGACCTCTAAAAACTAACATGCTAATTATTTATGCTACATTCTTGTACCCTATTAGATTTTTTCTCATGATGACTTTGGGGTCAAAATATATTGACCATCAAAGTTGCCTTGTCAAAATTGCCTACAACCAAACATATCAAAAAACCATAAATCATATTCAATTTTGGCTTTGAAAATAGGTCAAACTCATACTTGGGGGCATGAAAACTAGGACATTAGTTCAATTTCACAAGGTTAGTATAATTTTTTAATTAGGGCTCATGATGAATAACAATGCACATTTAGCAAATGGTCAAAGTGGGGTACCCAAATTTGCATAACTAGGAACACTGACATAAAAGTAATTTTTGCAAACAGAATGGACCTAGGAAAATATGGATATGGATTGTTCAACACTAAAAATTGGCACACTTAAATTATTTTTAGGGTAGAAAGTATTGGTACAATCCATTTGGTTCAAACAATCATGGATTCATAGTTATGACATCCCAAATAGGGGTACCAGTCAATCTACACTTTATGACACTAGTAAAACTTTACAAATTGCATATAGAATCACATTCAAAAATTGATCAAATCAATTTTTCATAAGCTCAAATCTGAAACATAGCAAGTCTCTAACCTCTATAATGAAATGCAAAAGGAAATTTCTCATTTTGGTCAACTAGGTCAAAGTTATAACTAGTTAAATGGGGCCTCCCAAAATTTTAAACAACTTACATCAGCATGACAATAGTAAACAATCGACTTTGAGGGATTCAAAACCTAGTCAAAACAACTTGAAAATAGAAACTTAGTTTCTCTAATATGTGTATTAAACACTCCCAAAGCAATGAGTCATTAAACATAACTGAGTGCAAGATATTCAATTTCAAAGTAGGCTTCCTATTGTTGTTTGACACTTAAGCAAAAATGCAAATTTGAACATTTCTCAAAATGGAACTTTACAGAATGACTTGGAATGGAAATTTATCTTCATGGGGTGCATGGATATATTGAATACAACACTTCATAGGCCTTAATAGGATAGTTGGGTACACATGCATTAAATGCACTTATAGGACTCAATTTTTAGAATGTTACTCAAAATTAGGGAATGCAATTTTCAGTCCCGATAGGAAGTATAAGAGACATGGAGATAAGATAGTTTTATAGTCAAATTTGTGTAGATAGAGTCCTAAGAGAAGAGAATAAAATTGTAGAATGGAAAGGGTTGACCTATGCCCTAGATTTCCCTAATGTATTCAAGATTGAATGGATAAAGATTATGCTTAGTAGAATACATGATGAGTTCATATGGTTAGAAAATGGAGCAATTAAGATCGCTAAAAGGATCATCAACCAAGTGACAAGGTATCCTACCCTAGATAGAAGTAAGAGCATGCAAAGTGATTCAGAAGAGTTAATTGAGAAGAACATAAGTGTAGTATGGAACAAGAGGAGAATGTCTATAGATTCTCTCTCAGACCCCCTAATTACCTTTGTTGTGAGAGTCATAGCTCCCAAGTTCTTTCAATCTAGTAGAATGAATAGTGTATCTTGTATGGTAGTAGATTTGCGATGCAAAATAGTGAAGAGAGACCACACCTATGACCTTGCCAAGTTACAACTTCAGCAACTATCTAAAAACTTGGAGGCCATAAGGAAAACTAAGAGTGCATCTTGTAAATTTGGCTCTTTACTAGTTTTTATATTCTTTTATGTGTAGAACATACTTCCTACATTTGGAAAATTTTCTTGGAAGACAAATAGGTCTATTACAATTAAAATTTCAAAATTCATAGAGCAATTCAAAGATAACTTTGAGTCAGTGACGACTAGTTATTTTGAGGATTTTAAGAAATCCATGAAGCAAAGACTAAGGATTCTAGTGTTACTAGTGGAGAAACATTACAATGATGTTTGCTTCTTAGTTGATGTTAATTATACATATGTATAGGTATTTATTCCTAGGGTCAGATGGATTAAGCCCTTGCCATATGAGATCAATGTTAATGACGCATCTACAACTATTACAGCTCTACTAGCAAAAGAAATAGATAAAAGTGTTACCTCATTTGAAAATTATGAGGAAGCCAAGTCTAGGATTACAATTGACTTGAAGATAGCTTATGTGGTAAGGAAAAAGAAATAAACTTGTGATGAAGCTAAAAGAGAGATTTGGTGAATGGGGAGAAGAAGAAGATGATGATGAACAAGTCCAAGCCCCTTTGGAAATCACTCAAGGACAAGGAAAAGATGAGGAAGTTCATGAAGAAGGTGTTGAGGGAGAAGAAATCAAGGAAGCATCCAAGCCTATTGAAAAGAAAAAAAAAATTGAGGAGCCTAAGAGAAACCCAAGAAGAAGCTTGTGAAATTTTCACAATAGAAGCCAATAGTACATGCTGCCAGATCTATCACAAGGGAAGCCAACAAGAAATTCAAGGTTGCTAAGAAACCTAAAGGAAACAAAACAATTGCTTCAGCATAGCCAAGCCAGCCAGCCAAGAAGACATATGCAAGGAGGAAATACTTTCTAGTGGTTAAGTTAGATAAGGAGAAGATAGAATCTGATGACATGACTCAATTCAAGATGGTGAGCCATAGTCCCTCCTTTGACTTAGATAATTTGTGTGAGAATATGAAATCAAATGCAGATTTGTCTAGTTTTGCACACATAGATTTTGATAAGTTAGGAAAATTTGAATAAAATATTGTTGAGGATGTCATATATGTGATGATGGTTACATTCAAATCAACTCCTATTGAGATTTCCAACTCCCTACCTAAGATTCTATATGACCAAGTTGAACAGAAATGTCAATACAATTTACAAAAAGGGAATATATGGAAAGCTCGATAAGAATATTAAGGATGTGGTAACCAAAAGAACAACTATTTGGATATCTATTTATGGGTTACCCAATCCTACAATAAAAGAGAAAGGTGAGAAAGTATTGCAAGAGCCTAAGGAAGGTGAGAAAGAGATAAGAGAAATAGCATAAGAGGTATCAATAAAGGATAGTGTGGGAGGCACTAACGAAGCAGTAGTAGAGGAGGCTATAGCTGAAGAAGAGCAACAAGATGAACAAATGTACAAGATGTACAAGTGTTGAATGTCAATCCTCCACATGTAAACAAAGTGAGTCAACATGACTTGTACAAATCAAGGATGTTCCTAAAAAATCTGCTTAGAACATCAATCCTTGGACTGATGATGATTTGAAAAAGATACCAAATGATTCGACCATGATTGCACAGTTATGCATAAATCATGTATTGGTGACAAAAGATGAATTTGAAATGGTCCAAGTGGCACTAGTAGGGGAGAAACAAATTGACACATCCAGTGTGCCCCTTACATCTATAATGTAATGTCCCCATCTTTTTAGCATCTCAGTGGAGTTCTTAGATCTTACATTCTCTAAAGGCTAAGTGGAGAAATAAGGAGAAATTGATTAAATTAATTTATTATAAAGTCATTAAATAAATTAAAATTAAAAGGTGACTTTATATTTAATTAATTTAATTTTCTAGAAGCACAACTAATTATTGTATTGGAAAGGGGGAAGCTTCTAGAGAGTGAAATTAGCCAATATTTTATTTAATTCTAGAAGGGTGAAGGAAAAGAATAAACAGAGGTGAGATCTTCATTATTAAGCATCTAATTATTTTGTCAATTGCATTTGGTATGAACTTGGGAGAAGAAACTAATGATTTCTTATTTTAGTTAGAAATTGGAGAGCATTAATTCTTTAGTGTTGTAACCATTTGAGGTGGTGAAATATCCACTAAATTTAGCATTCAAGAGAGTTTCATTCTAGAGTTCTAATTATGCTTAAACTTGATGAATAATTGAAGGGTTTGAAGAATATTGAAGGACTATCAGGTGTAGATCTGAATATTCATTTTTGGCAGCCATTAGTAATCATTTTCCTTGCTGCTATAGTTTTATGCAATTTTCATCTCCATCTATGGGCATCACTATTATCAAATTCCTCTTGCAACAATTAGTAGTTAGCATTGTAATCTTAGGCATATAGATTTTTCTATTGTAAGTGATAACTCAATATTAGATTTGAAATTGTTGTAATCATTATTGTAAGCCTATTTGTCTTGGAAAATTCATAGTAGTATTGTACATGGGAATGATTTCAATAAAGGAGATATATGTTGCATACCATTTGTTTGATGAAATGTTCATCTAATAGCATATATGATCAGCATAATAGTTGTATGCCAATTGTTTGTCAAAATGACAGTTAATTGTAGATATGCATTCCATATCTAGTTTCCATGTATATGCATTGAAAATACCAAAAAGAACTACACTTGCATATTAGTTCATTGTGAAAGGTATTGTAATATCATTTGTGAACATTCTAAATTTCTTAGCATCTTGTGAATTAGAATTTGATGTTTGATGAAGATATAACCAGTTGGGTTTATTACATTGGTATCAGAGCTTAAATTCTATCATCCTAAGGGTATAACAATCACATAAATCCACCTAGGGTTGGTTCTCATAGATTTTACACTCATAGACAAGCTTTGTTTGACAAGGAACAAGATTTTGACAGGTAGCAAGACACCATCATTGACAGGAAAGAGCGTAGCGTACCAAGAGACAATAGGAATGAGGATCAAGAAATAATAGAATTTTATAGAGCAATGGTTATAGGACAACAGCGGATGCCTTAGACTTTGTAGGCACTCTCCATGATGGTTGAGCACATGAACTCACAAGACTAACAAAATCAAGGACAAGGGGATAATAGGAGTGCAGTGGGATCACCTAGAGCTCATAGAACTCTTTCCAAAATAGAAAATAGGCCCACATGTCCTACCTTTGTTAGAGAGGAACCAATATAGAGGCCAGTAGAGGAAGCTAAGGATGGGACATTTACAGATATCCTTATGGTTGCTAATGATGAATGAGAATTATTGGCACCGCAGGTATGGGAGAGAATAACTTTTGAGAGGTTTGTGAATTGTTGTGATTTTCACAATGCACATCCCATTTTACCTAGAAATGGGGACCCCCTATTTTATTTTTTTAGCTTTCTGGATACCTAGTCTAGGGTCTGAGTCTTTTTAGAGTTTTATTTAGTATTTTTTTGATCCAATCTAGGTCTCGGTTCAAATATCAGATTCTAAAACTCATCTGAGAGGACCAACTAATTTTTTGCAAAAGAGAAAGAGGTGCACTAGTACACCTCAATAGGTGTAGTAGTGCACCAAACTAAAATGAGGAAGTACACATTGTAGGAAAGTGCGGAGTAGCATAGTTGCACAGCTATGCACCTCGCACTACTGTGCTAGGTCCCAAGTCTATATAACATGAGGACCTCCCTTACCTCCTCACTCTTTATTTTTCTCATCCAAGCTTCCTAAGCTATAGCATCACACCTCTTAAGGTGTGCCTTCTCGCCTCCCACCTACACTTAACACAAATAAGAAAACAAACACCGATTTAAGGTGTGCAATTGCACACCTTTCTTTTTTGCAAAACCTTAAAAAATATTACCAAAAACTTTCAAAAAGAAAGCATGAACTCTATTTCAAGAAGTGTAGTAGCACATCTAATTAGGTGTGTTGCTGCACACCCTAAAATAAAAAACCATCTTTGTACCCAAGTAAATAGAGGGTGCGCATCAGTGCACCCCATGAGGTGCGCTATTGCGCATTCTAGATATCAATACTTATGGAAAGATTAGGTACACCTAGTGCACCTATCAGGTACACTAGGAGTGCATCTTTTTTGAATTCTAGGTCAAAATTAGGTTTTTTGGTATTTTTGAGTAACTAGGTTTTTTGGGTCTTGTTCGCATCATTATTAGGGTTTGAATTTATCAATTTTTCTTTGATTATGGTGGTGCAGGAGCACCTAGGTAGGCTAAGTTTGAAACCTAGGTATTTCCTTGTTTTTTTCTTGTAGTGATGCTAGCCACATCACTAGTGCAATAATAGGACTAGACTAGTCCTTAGGTAAGGTTGGTTAAGCTAGAAGGATCCAAAATGGGTCTATAGGCCTAAAGTTGCTCACTAGGTGATTTAGGTCCAAAATGTGAGAAAGTGACCAAAATAGGCTTTTAAAGGGTTGAATAGGTTTTTTGAGTTCATATATTTCATTTAATATGTCTATGTGGTCCTTGGAGCAAGTTAGAGGGTCTAATTCCCTCTAGAGAAAAAGTTGCTCAAAAGTTGTCAATGTTGTCATGACAACATTGCAACTTTTTCTTGCAATTTTGACAACTTTGTCATATTAGTTGGTTGGAAGGCCATAACCATTAAAATTGGTTTATTTCATGTGAGGGAGCCTATAAGAGGTCAAATGGAAGGATTTTTATAGGTTGGACAAGTTGGTTTGATGAATTTTGCATTTGTACAAACTTTGCACATGGTTTTGTTGCCAGTTTTATGCCTTTGAAGCATTTTTCAATAGAAATGGATTGTATGGACTGATATTTGTGTGGGAAAAGTTCTAAAATGTTTTTTTAAATATTTTTGTACAGTTTTTTTAATCATTTCAATCATTTTGTTAAGGTTTAAAAAAATCATTCTTGTTTTAAACAGTTTGTTGTCCTGAATAGGGCTGCATTTGAAAAATGGGATCTTAGGGCCACTTCCCACCATTAGAAACCTCTAGTATTTTGGGCTTTGGAACTAATATCCATGTACATTAAGTACCAAGAATGAGGGCCCTTGAAAACAGCAGCAAGCACTTTTAAAGTGATGCCCTAGGCAAGCCAAATGCAACTTGGCTAGGGATCACAGTCGGAAAAACAAGCTATGGAGGGGATTGAGAGTGCAAATGCCTCAATCTTGCTAGACAAAAATTAAGGAGAGGTTCTAACCTTTCTCTATTCCAAAGGAGAGGTCTTGGAAAGGTTTCTAAGGTGGTTTTCTATCACAACAGCGATAAAGCCTTTGAAATCCTCATTTTTAGCCAAATTTTGTACTTTGGTTGTATGAATAGTTTGGGGGTTGGAAAATTACAGAATCTTGAGGTACTCTGAAAAGGGTATCCATAAATATATTTTTTTTGCAGGGTTGTTAAGAATTTTTTGAATAAATCTTCTTGCCGGCTATTTAGGAGGGTTAATTCCTAGTAGCCTTTTTGGAGCATTTTGGTGTTTGAAGCCTTGTGGGTTGAATGTTCCCATTAAATCAGAATTTTTTGGGATCTTGGATGTTAGAAGGATTCCAAAGACACCATAGATGACTAGATAGCACCCTTGGAGGTCTAAGTGGACTTGAGGGTTGATGGTGGACTGGGGAAGGCTAGTGAGCAATGATGTTACTTTGTTGGTGTGCCTCCAACTGAAGGAATAGGATCTCTTAAGAAAGATCCTAGGAAGCATAGGGTGTGTAGAAGCCCTAGTGGGTCAGGTGAATGACCTAAGGAAGCCTTGAGAAAGCTTGGGGTTTGGAAGCAAGGTTGGGGTCTTACATCATCTAGACTAATGGATGTTGTTTTCATGCAGATTTAATGGCTTCTTCATCATCCTCCCTTACAGAAAAGATGGCCCCAAAGCCTGTAGTGTTTAAGTTTCAAGGTATTCTAAACAAGTCATTCTTTCAAGATGACTATTCAAAAATCTAGGACACCAAACTAGGTCATATAGATTTGGGCACATTCTTAGCATTGTACAATAAACCCATAGCAACTTGATCTACTTAGGACTTGTTAATGCAGCATCACATCTAGTTTTAGTGTAGTCCTCAGAATTGATCATGACACTAGTGAAAAAATATGTTCCTAAAGAAAGGGTCGTGAAGAGCATAACCAGAGAGACCATCCTAGATCTTTGACCAATAACATAGAGAAGGTGTTGCATCTTCTAAGGGTAGATTAGTTTATCAGATTGATTTATCACCAAGCTGAGCGATGGTATAAGGAACATTTTGATGAAACTTCCAAAAAAATACAGTCATCATACCTCATTGAGAAGACTCCTCTAGGGTGGAAAGTAGGAAAAGTGGATATGACAAGAGGTCACATGAAAGAGGATATTCAATATTCAATCATACTCTTGAGTAGAGTCATGGGCTTGCCAGCATCAGGGCACTTGAATATATGGATGGTCCATTTCATTGAGACTATCAAGATGACAAAGATGCCAATTGATTGGGCTTCCATTCTTAGTGAGAACTTGGGTGAGCAACAGGTGGTGGTGAAGAATAATAGAAGGTTTTATATGACATCATATTTGGTATACTTGTTATCCACAAGGGAAACAAATTATCTAGGGCTTTATAAGAAGGGTAGCATGCAAGATGCAAATGCATCACCCTACATAGTATATCCTCAGCTGGTAAGGAAGAAGCTTCAAGAGAAAAACAAGGAATATAGGATTGTGAATGATGCATTTATATTCACAATAATCTAGTTCATCGAAGGGGATTATGCAAAGAGGATGTCAGAAGAGGTAGCTACTAAGATATCAAAAGTTGGAGCCTACTACATCCAGTTTTGAACATTCATGTATTTGAGGGTAGCAGGTATGACTATCAACCCTAAGAAGCTCCCTAGGTGTCCAAGTGATAGACTCATTCTACTGGAGATCACTTGACGACTCTTTTTTGCATACGACAGAGTTAGGAAGTAGCACAAAATATGTTGGGTATGGCACATTACTATAAGACCTTTTAGTGTGGTTTGAAGACAAGACATTCCATCTTTTGAGTTTGAATGGGACATTATACATTGTCAAGAGACATTATCATTGGCCAAAAATGTAGCATGATTTCAAGAAATATTTAGAGTCATGTGTCATATGCCAACAAGAAAAGGGTACTGCAACTAACCAAGGGTTATACCAACCTCTTCCAATTCCTTCTAGACCTTGGGAATATATATCTATGGACTTTGTGAGGGGATTACCAAGGAAAAAACTAGGATATGATAATATATTTTTCGTTGTAGACCATTTCAGCAATATGGCACATTTTATCCCTTGTAAAAGCACTCATGATGCCTCTCATATTGCCCATCTTTTCTTTAAGGAGATAGTATGAATTCATGGTCTGCCTAACTCTATTGTTTTAGATAGAGACACTAAATTGCAAGGATATTTTTGGACAACCTTGCACGAGAAATTAGGCACTAATCTACAATTTAGTTCTACCTACCATCCTCAAATGGATGATCAAACTGAAGTTGTGAATAGATCTCTTGGAAACCTTCTTAGATGCCTCACCAAGCAATATGCACAGAATTGGGATCAAATCCTTCCACAGGCTAAGATTTCTTTCAATGATTCATTCAATAGGTCTACAGGAATGACACCATTCCAAATATTCCATGGCTATCATCCAAAAGGACCTCTAGAACTTAGAGAGTTACCTAATGATATCAAGGTTAGTGCACAAGGAGAAGAATTGGTTGATCTTATCAAAAAAGTCCAAGAAAAGGTGAAAGATACATTGGAAACCACTTCACAAAAATACAAAGCAAAGGTACATAAGAAGAGAAAAGATGTTCAATTTCATATAGGTGACAAAGTATGGGCATATTTGAGAAAGGAAAGACTCCCTAAAGGTCATCATACCAAACCTCAAATGAAGAAAATAGGACCTTCTACAGTCTTGCATAAGTTTGGTCCTAATGCCTATGAAATTTCCTTACCTCCTACTATTGCCATCTCACCAATTTTCAATGTGGCTGACCTCACTATTTTCAAGGATTATTTTGATGTTGTAGGTACATCTATAGCAAGTTCACATAAAGATTGGTTGAAGGATCTACCACCTTCTCAACCCTTAGAATTGGAAGCAATCTTGGACTCTAAAATTGGCAAAAACACAAGGAATCACATGTATTTTTAGTACTTGGTCAAATGGAAGGGGCTACCTTCCATTGATGTCACTTGGATGACTGAAGATCAGATTCAGTAGCATGGATATACTCTTGATCAACTTACCTCAAGTGGGAACTTGAGTTTATTTTCCCCAGGCCAACATTGTGCAGGAGCACTCTTCCATGAAACAATGGAATAAGGTCATTTGGTTCATTTAGGCCTTGCTTTAGTCTACTTTCATATGTTTTCAATAAGATAATGTTTTTAGGTCCATAGGTTCATTTTTAACCCTTTTGTGTGGCCCATTAGCAATTTGGCTGCTTTATAAGTTTGTTGCTTAATGAGGTCACAAGGGCACAATCCATGTAATTTGGAAGAATTTTCTTATAATATAGGGTCTACCAGTGGTTTAAGTATATTGGGACTCATTTAGACAATTACAATGCCTTTAAGGCTTTAAAATGCAATAAATGCAATAAAAGTGCAAAAGTTGTTATGCAACTTTGCAACTTTTTACATAACTAAGAAAAAATATTTTTAATCATTCCCCCAATGGTGATAACCTTTCAAATTTGGTTGGATCAATTAGGGAAGGCCTTCATATAGCCCTCTCAAGTGGGTGGAAGGTACAATGTAAGTTTTTGGCATTGAAATCAATAAAAGAACCTTGTTTTCTACATTTTAGGTTGTTTTTCTACATAGTATAGATTTGTATTGATGAATAGTGTCAAAGATTGGTATGGTTGGATGCATGTTTGAGTTACCTTTCTAATGCAATTTTTTTGAGGTCTTGAAACACTATAGAACTCAAGTTATTCCTATTTTAGTTCAGACAACCCAAAATTCAAGCGTTTCAAGGGTTTTGATTGAAATCAAGCTATAATGTGAGATTCCTCCATAGGAATTTTATGGCCTTTGGTGAGATTCTTGTATTCTTAATGTTCTTTCAGATTTTTTTGGTTTTAGGTGTTAATATGTAGGTACAAGAGAGAATGATGATGCCCTAGGTGTATATCCTATGTATGCATGTATGCATTGTCCTACTATAACAACATTTTGTGACCTCTAAACCTCAAGTTATGGTCTACAACTTTGCACACAACCTATTTTTGACATTCCTCAACACTTCCAAATTTTCTCATGTTTTTGGCACATGTGGAAAAGTTACTTCCTTTGTTATGGTGGCCTAATTAGCCCTTTAGGCCTAATTGTTGTCCCATGGGTTATGATAGTTCTTTTGCTCTTGGAACCTCTACATTTTAAAGTCTATTAGCATATTAGAAATGGTAATAAATCTTGGTGGTTTGGTTTTTTTTTCCATTAAAAAGATGCAAATTGCAAACCAAAGTCTCATTCCTAGGGCGACTAGGAATCCAAGGGGTCATTGAAGGAAGTATGTCTCTTTCTCAATTTGAGGCCATGAAATTCAGTCCACATGTCCCTGCTAATGTAAAAACAACATGACTTAAGCCTAAGTTCATGGTTCCATGCCTAGAGTAGGTTTGATGTGTTTAGCCTTGTTTGGGCTTTCAAACTTTGTCTTGGTGTTCTTGTAGGTTTTACTCTCCTAGCCTTCATTGTTAGTACCCTAACCACTTGCATCACAAGCACCAAAGGAGAACAAGTTTAGGTAGAGCAAGAGAAAGAGCCATAACAAGCATCTATCAAGGAAGTGTTAGAGGAAGGGCATATAAGTGAACAACCTCAGCAAACTTCCCAAGACACAAAGGTAAGGATTATGGACTCTATGGACACAAGGACTCCTGGTATAGATCTCATACAAAAGGAGAGGACTTTAGAAAGGGGAGATAAGGGAAAGAGCATAGATGAGAAAACTCCTTCATCCTCAAAACCCAAATCTCCAATGGAGCATATCTCAAGGTGGCTAAGGAAAGAAGTGATAAGAAATAAGAATCAAAAATTCATCGCTAAGGAAGAGGATAGGATGGAATTAATTGAAGTCCTAAGGAAACTTAAATCACCACCAAAGGATGCACGGGCATTAGCCTTTGTCATGAGTGATCAAAACCAAGACTTATTTGCTCATGGGCCTATCCCTCCTCCACAAACAAATATTGAAGAATTGACTCAAAGGGATTATTAGATTAGGGAGGTCATGCTTGGGAAAACTATCTTGGATACTGTTAAGTTGATGGTTACAATAGGAATTAAAGTGTTAGAATTCTTTAGAATAACTGAGAGGGGGGGTGAATCAGTTATTCAAGGTCCAAATGCCCTATTAATACTTTTTCACTACTTCTGATGAATCCATACCCTTTTCATCCATCCATATTTAAATCAACCATATTAGCAAGTTACAGTAAATCAACATGCAAAGATAAAACATGCAAGATCAACACATGACATAATGATTTACGTGGAAATCCAATTTGGGAAAATCCACCAGTAACATGCTACTTGATTCTCACTCTTCTAAAGTGATGCCTTTTAAAATCCTACCCTGTTAAAGGCTTACAACACACTATTAAATGTGACCTTGTTAGAGGATTTTACCAAACTATTAGAAATGGGTCTGGTTAAAGGACTTTAGAACATTCACTTGGAATGTCACCCTGTTAAAGGATTTGTCTCATGGCTATCAAACCAACCTAAGTCCATAGGATTTAAACTAACTGTTACAATTGCTAGAAAGTAACGATAATGGCCTTTTGATCTGATATAACTTACAACATACTTTGCAGATTTTAGATCACATTTTCAGTTCAATCCTTATGCTTGGCTTCAATCATTTCAGCTCTGATTGCTTGTCTTCTTCTCAAGCTTCGTCTCCTTGAGTCTTCTAACTCATTATACTAATGCATCCATATTGAGGGTCTTCTTATTGAAATAGAGTAACTACTCTCTCTTTCCTCCTTAGCACCTCCTTCAACATTTCATGCTTTCATGCTTGACTGCTTTGCTCTCTCTTTCTTCATTAACTTATGACTCCTTAAATAGAAATTTGATTTCCCTTTGCCGCTCAATTCTCCTTCTCCAATTTTAGGGTTTCAAACTGTATTAGGTAGGATACATTGTATCTACCTCATATCTTGTTCTCATCTACAAAATTTGTCAGTTGTAACCTTAAAAACATTCTACATGATGTTCTGTGCCACCAGCTCATCATTCTTATCTTCCATTTAATTCACAAACTTCTAAGTAACAACCTTGTCGGCTTAGATCTAGAAAATATTTGATTTTCAAAATAATGCAGCAACTCGCCATTGTTGATTTACTGGTGCTCGGCATCTCTATGTTACTCGGCACTATTGGTTTTACTAGTGCTCAGCATCTCTATGTTACTCAGCACTATTGATTTTACTGGTGCTCGGCATCTCTGTGTTACTTGGCACTTATATCTGCTCAGCACCTAAAGTTTACTTGGCACTTGAAGTTTACTCGGTACTTGAAGTTTACTCGGCACTTGAAATTTACTCAGCTTCAACTAGGAATCTATTCGGCACCTATTGGCTTGCTCGACTCCTTCTTTCTTATGAACTTAGTTGGGCTTTACAAAAGACTTAGCTAAAGCCTTACATCTTTGATATATTTCAGTGTGCCCATTCTATGTATCTTAGTATGTCATCAAATACACTTTTTCATCAATGGCTTAGTTGATCCTTGTACTTCATTACAACATCATAACTTCAACCTTTCTCTAGGTGTTCTAGTTACATCTTATTGATTGCCTTCTCCTTAACAATCAACTAATTGATAGTATTTGGATCACTAAAGCAATTGTCATTCCTGCAAGTAGCAAGTTTGACATCAATGACAAAACAATGATTGAGAACATTCTTTACTAGTTCCATATATCATTCCAACAACTTTCCTTATGGTATTTTCAATCATTTCCAACAATCTCCCTCTTTGGCATTGATGGCAAACCAAACTGATCAATTGATCAACTTAGTTCCACCAATATTGTATATGTTGTCTGCTACTTTCCTTTGCTGTTGCATCTTATATATCTCCCTCTTTCATATATATCTCCCTCTTTCATATATATCTCCCTCTCTTATATATATCTCCCTCTTTTTGTGTTGATCAGGTTTCACATTTCTCCCTCTTTGACAGAAATGCCAAAGATGGAACATCTTTATCATGCAAAATATGAGCTTTGACTTCTTGTTGTTTTCTCCCTTTGTCACCATACTTGTGACCAATTTGGAGTTTTTGCTCCTACTATTATCCTCTACATTAATCTGTTAATATTTCAATGATTTGTTTCTGTTGATGTAGGGCAGCATCCTTGTTGCCTTAAACTGCTTGAGTTAGGGGTATTACCCCCAACTTGCCTTAAGATATTCATAAGCATCCTTGGGCAATGGTTTGGTGAAGATATCTGCAATTTGTTCCTTTGTGTGAATGTATTCCAACTTCACTTGTTTGTCTTCTACCAATTCTCTAACATAATGATACTTGATTGTGATATGCTTGGTTTTTGCATGCATCACTGGATTTTTGGATATGTTTATAGCACTTGTATTATCATAATACAACATCACAGGTTTTGTTACTTCTTCTTTCATTCCATTCAATAGATGTGTGAGCCACACAATGTTTGTGCAATTGACTGTAGCTGCTACATATTCTGACTCTACAGTGGACTGGGATGTGCATGTTTGTTTCTTGCTAGTCCAGGTAACTAGCCTTTTGCCTAGAAATAATGCACCTCCACTTGTTCTTTTTCTATCATCAATGTTGCCTCCCCAATCTACATCTGTATATGCATTGAGCTCAAATTTTCCATTCTTTTTGTAGTATAGACCAAAGTTATTAGTTCCTTTAAGATATCTCATTATTCTTTTTACTACTATGAGATGATTTTCTTTGGGATTAGCAGAGAACCTAGCCACTATTCCAACTGCTAATGCTATGTCTAGTCTACTATGTACAACATATTGCAATTTTTCAATCATGGATCTGTACATTGTTGGATTGACTTCAGCTGATTCATCATTTTTGGACAGCTTATTTCCTGTTGCCATTAGTATGCTGACTAGTTTGGATTCCTCCAATCCAAATGTTTTAAGAATCTCTTTGATGTACTTTGATTGTGTGACAAATATACCATGTTTGAGTTGATGTACTTGCAATCCAACAAAGAATTTGATTTCTCCAAACATAGACATCTCAAATTCATGTTTCATTTTTTCAGCAAAGCCTTTGCAAAGTACTTCCTTTCCTCCAAACACTATGTCATCCACAAAGATTTCAGATACAATAATGTCTTTACCTTCTTCTGCTGTGATGTACATGTTGTTGTTATCATCAGTTCTTTCAAATCCTATTTGCATTATATACTTGTGAAGTCTCTCATACCATGCTCTAGGTGCTTGTTTCAAACCATAGAGTGCTTTATGTAGTTTACAAACCATATCCCTGTTGTTTTCATCAACAAATCCTTCTGGTTGTTCAATGTAGACTTCTTCTTCTGGTATACCATTCAAAAATGCAGACTTTACATCCATCTGATAGACTTTAAAATTTTTGTAGGCAGCATATGCAAGTAAGGTTTTTACTCCTTCCATTCTAGCAACAGGGGCGAATGTTTCCCCATAGTCTAGTCTTTCTTCTTGAGCATAACCCTTGCATACTAGTCTAGCTTTGTTTCTAGTAATCTCACCATTCTCATCTAGCTTGTTTCTGAATACCCACTTGGTGCCAATCACATTCTTATCAGTTGGTCTGGGAACCAAACTCTAGGTTTTGTTCTTCTTTATTTGATCAATCTCTTATTCCATAACTTTATACTAGTCATCATCTTGTAATGCACCATATACTGTCTTGGGTTCAGATTTGCTAATCAGACATGATTCATGTTTTAGTCTGTTCCTTGTCATTGGTCTAGCATCTTTATCACCAATTATCTGTTCAGCAAGGTGATGTCTTTTGACATATTTGGATAATCTTGGCTCTGTCCTTGTTTCCATGTTTGATCTTTTAGATTCAGGATCACTATGCACTTCATTGTCAAGTTGTTCTTCATCATGTGTACTATCTTTAGAATCAGATTGTCCATTTCCTTCATTCTGCAACTTGGCTTCTGAATGCAACTCGACATTCACTGGTTGAGACTCGGCTGAGACTAATACTTGTTGTTGATTTTCAATTTTATTAACATCATTCTCATCAATAGTCATTCCTTCATAAGAATACACAAAGGTTCTATACTCTTCCATTTTCTTTGGTACTTCATCTTGGATTTTTGTGTGCTCGTCAAAATTTACATTTGCACTTTCCACAATTTTTTTAGTTTTATTATTCAAACACTTATATTCTTTACTTCTAGTGGAGTAACCGGGAAATATGTCTTCATCACTTTTTGCAACAAATTTTTCATTTCTAGCATCTTTAAGGATAAAAAATTTGCAACCAAACACTTTGAAATGTTTTACATTGGGTGAGTGACCATACCATAATTCAAAAGGTGTTGTATTTGTACCTTTCTTGACTTGTACTCAGTTCAATGTATGAACAGCTACACTTACAGCTTCTCTCCAGTATTTTAGACCAACAGTTTTTTCCATCATTAATGTTCTAGCACCATCAATCACAGATCTATTTCTTCTTTTAGCAATTCCATTCTGTGGGGGAGTTCTAGGAGCTAACGTTTGTCTTTTGATTCCTTTATCATTACAAAATATCTCAAATTCATTTGATGTGAATTCACCACCTCTGTCTAATCTTAGGCATTTCAAGCTTTTTCTTGTTTCCTTTTCAACTCTAGCCACATACCACTTAAACATTTGAAAAGCATCAAATTTTTGTTTTAAAAACATAATAGTCATCATCCTGGAATAGTCATCAACAAACAACATTATGTATTTATCTCCTCTATAGCTTTGTACTTCCATTGGACCACATAGGTCAGTGTGAACCAACTCAAGTACTTCTTTAGATGTATAATTTTATCTTTTGAAGCTTGACTTTGTCATCTTTTCTAGCTGACATTGTTTGCACATGATATTATCAAGCTTCTTCAATTTTGGTAAACCTCTAACTTTCTTTATTTTACTGATGTTGACCAAATTGTCAAAGTTGACATGACATATTCTTCTATGCCATAACCATTCATCATCAAATTTTGCAATAAAATAAGAAACATCATCCATATCAAGGTAAAACAGATTACTCCTTGTTCGATCTCCTTTTCCTATCAGTTTACCATTAGTATCATAGATTTTTGCAGTTTTGTTTCCAAATTCTACTTTGCATCCTATATTGCCTAATTGTGAGACACTCAGCAAATTATAGTTTAATCTTTCAACATAGTATGCATTACCACATGAAATTTTTTCTGTGAGCTTAATGGAACCTTTTCCTTTGATTTGACATGGAGCATCATTACCAAATCTAACACTATTTCCATCATACTGAGTAAAGTTAACAAACTTACTTTTGTATCCTGTCATGTGATGTGAGCATCCACTATCTATGATCCACCTGTCATTCTTGTTCATACATGTTACCAGTGTTGTGGGCTCTTCTTCATCAAATTGATCCTTCATGGCTACATAAACAACTTCATCATCATTATCATCAGAATTTTCTTCAACAATGTAACACTTCTTACCTTTTTCTTTGTAATCTCTCTTGTCATCATCTCTTCTGAATTTGTTTTTGTTGCCTTCCTTGTAATCTTTTTTCTATGTACACCTGGCAGCAATATGACCTGCTTCAGTGCAATTGAAACAAATTATAGGCATCTTACCTTTGAATTTTCCTTTACCTCTGTGAAATCTTCTAGCAAGCAATGCTTCCAATTGTTCCACATCTTCCTCATTAGTGTTGTTGTCATTGGATACATACTTCATTTTTCTTCCTTTCTTTGATTTCACCTGATCAGCATCTTTCAGTGATAACTTTTCCTTAAAGGTGGATTCAACATTCTTAGGTTTGTAGTTGTCAAAATTAGATAACTCAAATGCAGTGAGTCTAGCTATTATACCCTCAAAACTTAGATTGTTCCCTAGTATACATCTTAGCTCTTGTATTGTTGATACTCTAATAGCATAGATAGGGAGCAAGGTTCTTAAGAACTTACTATTAACAGTATCTTCATCCAATTGACCACTCAAGCATCTTATTGCACTTACCACTTCCTTTATTCTTGCACCATACTGGGCAGCATTCTCATTTTCTTCTATTTTCATGTCATCAAACTTTCCTCTCAGACTTTCTCTTTTTGCTCTTTGTACATTCTGATCTCCTCCATAGATGTCTGATAGGACTCTCCACATTTTGAATGCAGTGTCACAACTTTTGATATCATCAAATTCAGCATAGTTGAGTGCAGAGGCAATTTCCAGCATTGTCTGATTGTGTTCTTGCTTATTTTTCATGTCTTTTGTAGTAAGAGTACCTATAGGATCAACATGTTCAGTAACAATTGAATTTTGGGCATAATCTCCTATGGATCCAAGATGTAGCTTCATCAAGATTTTCCATGCAACAAAGTTGTCTTTGTTGAGCTTGGGGACTTCTATTTTGGGCATTTTGATCTTTTCTGCTTATAGTCCCTTTAAACTGAATCAGCAGTCTAGCTCTGATACCAGTTGTTAGAATTCTTTATAATAACTGAGAGGAGGGGGGGGGGGTGAATCAGTTATTCAAGGTCCAAATGCCCTATTAATACTTTTTCACTACTTTTGATGAATCCATACACTTTTCATCCATCCATATTTAAATCAACCATATTAGGAAGTTACAGTAAATCAACAAGCGAAGATAAAACATGCAAGATCAACACATGACACAATGATTTATGTGGAAACCCAATTTGAGAAAAACCACCAGTAACATGCTACTTGATTCTCACTCTTTTGAAGTGATGCCCTTTTAAAAGCCTGCCCTATTAAAGGCTTACAACACACTGTTAAATGTGACCTTATTAGAGGATTTTACCAAATTTTTAGGAATGGGCCTGGTTAAAGGACTTTAGAACATTCACTTGGAATGTCACCCTGTTAAAGGATTTGTCTCATGGCTATCAAACCAACCTAAGTCCATAGGATTTAAACTAACTGTTACAATTGCTAGAAAGTAATGATAATGGCCTTCTGATCTGATATAACTTACAACATACTTTATAGATTTTAGATCACATTTTCAGTTCAATCCTTATGCTTGGCTTCAATCACTTTAGCTCTGATTGCTTGTCTTCTTCTCAAGCTTCGTCTCCTTGAGTCTTCTAACTCATTGTACCAATGCATCCATATCGAGGGTCTTCTTATTGAAACAGAGTAACTACTCTCTCTTTCCTCCTTAGCACCTCCTTCAGCATTTCATGCTTGACCACCTTACTCTCTCTTTCTTCATTAACTTATGACTCCTTAAATAGAAATCTGATTTCCCTTTCTCGCTCAATTCTCCTTCTCCAATTTTAGGGTTTCAAACTGTATTAGGTAGGATACATTGTATCTACCTCATATCTTGTTCTCATCTACAAACTTCGTCAGTTGTAACCTTAAAAATGTTCTACATGATGTTTTGTGCCACCAGCTCATCATTCTTATCTTCCATTTAATTCAAAAACTTCTAAGTAACAACCTTGTCGACTTAGATCTAGCAAATCTTCGATTTTCAAAATAATGCAGCAACTCGACATTGTTGATTTACTAGTGCTCGGCATCTCTATGTTACTCGGCACTATTGGTTTTACTGGTGCTCGACATCTTTGTGTTATTCGGTACTATTGGTTTTACTGGTGCTCGGCATCTCTATGTTACTCGACACTTATATCTACTCAGCACCTGAAGTTTACTCGACACTTGAAGTTTACTCGGCTTCAACTAGGAATCTGTGGGGCACCTATTGGCTTGCTCGACTCCTTTCTTATGAACTTAGTTGGGCTTTACAAAAGACTTAGCTAAAGCCTTACATCTTTGATATATTTCAATGTGCCCATTCTCTGTATCTTAGTATGTCATCAAATACACTTTTTCATCAATGGCTTAGCTGATCCTTGTACTTCATTACAACATCATAACTTCAACCTTTCTCTAGGTGTTCTAGTTACATCTTATTGATTGCCTTCTCCTTGACAATCAACTAATTGATAGTATTTGGATCACTAAAGCAATTGTCATTCCTGCAAGTAGCAAGTGTAACATCAATGACAAAACAATGATTGAGAACATTCTTTACCAGTTCCATATATCATTCCAACAACTTTCTTTATGGTCTTTTCAATCATTTCCAACATTAAAGAAGTATTCAGGAGCTTAGAACAAGATGGGGTAGAATTGATAACACTTAAGAGACAAAATGAGATCTTAAAAGAATATATAAGCAAAATTGTTGGTCTCTTAGATCCTACAAACCCCAATGAAACCTTGAACACAGAAATGGAGAGAAGAGATAGGGGTATAGGCTAATTGGATCCATTTTTGAAAGCTTGTTAGCAATGCTGAGAAAGTTTTGAGGAGAAAGGTGTACAGATTATACAAGGAAATCTGAAGTTGCTACACCATATGCAGGATAATATGGATAGGCTAGTTGAAATTTTGAATCAAGATTTTGGTCTAATGGATGAATTACATACCTAAGGCAAAGATTTGTAGACATTATAGTCTATCAAAGGACAAAGATATCAAATGTTGATGAAAGTATATAAGCTAAGGAATTAGATAAAATTGATTACTAGATAGAGAAAATTGTAGATGACAATAATGTAATGGAGACATTACATGTAGAGATTATTAAGCTCAAGCATCAAACCCAAGAGCAAATTTTGGAGGTAGAGAGGCATTATAGTGATGCATGTTTAGACATTTTTTAGGATGATTCTAGGGAGAAGTTAATACTAGTAGAGGTAGTAGTTGAGAAATTTCAAAAAACTTTTGAGGAAGCTACTAATGATGATGACATTAGGCAAGCATTTAGGACAAAAGAAGCATTGTTAGAGTTGGATGTAAAACTCGAAGATTTTGTGGAGACTCGTATCGAGGTGGGAAACTATAGGAAGAAAGTGAAAGACAAATATGAAGCCTTAGATTTATTAAATGCAGCTCAAGTCACTGATATTATCGAGAAATTCAAGGGCAAATACCTAGACATAGCTTTAGTAAAAAGGAGAACAAAACCTAGAAGTCAGAATTTAAATTTTGACACTATGAAATTTTATATTTTTTGAACTTGCTTCTGAGGTGCATTGGTGCGCCAGGTGCTCTAGTGCACCAAGTGTGCGGGTGCACTTTTTTAGTGGTGTTTTGGAAGATTTTGAAGAATTCAGAGGTGCACTAATAGTTAACTACCAGTTCTATATTTAGAGCTTTCTATGCATTAGAAGTGCATTCTGACAGCAATTTAACTCATATAGACACCTAGTGAAGATGGAGCTTCTATTTTTGGCACTTCCAAGCACTTCCCCATTATCTAATGGATCTCTCTTTCTTATTTTATCTTTTTTCTTTGTTTTAAGATATTTAAAGGCTCATGCATCTAATTAATGATATAAAAATGGATGGAGTCCTACTTAGCACCAGTTAGAGAGTTTGTTTGTACATAAATAGATTTGTTTTATTAGTTTAGAAGCATATGATTGCATAAAGATATCTCTCACTCTCAACACAAATTGAGAAGAATATTTCTTATAAATTCAGGAATCTAATATGTATTTCAGGCCACCATTATTTTGATGCAATAATATATGTTGTTGATGCTCACATTTGGAGTGTAGTGATTCTTGCCTAAGTGTGTTATATTTTGTGAATGTATTTTCATGAAGTGTAATTGAGCCAATTGTTTTATTACATTGTTTTAGTTGGGAAATTTTTTAATTTTGGTGTTTCTACAGTTTTACAAATTTTGTTGATGTATTTAGTTCAAGAAGAGATCACCATATTGTTCCTACATAGCTTTTTATCTCGCATGAGTGCACTTTCCATGGCCTTGTGATTTGATGAAAAGTGAAACATCTTAGAGTTACTAAATTCCCATCAACGATTGTATCAATAGAATTAAGGAAGCATTGCTCCTATTTTCATTGATTACCCATCGATATTTTTGAAAGCTTAACTCATAGATGCATTGTTTCCATAGTTTATGTCTGTTAGGATTTTACTTTCATGTTATTTTTTAAAACTTCTTGTTACCCTATCTCGATTATTTTCTTTACTAACCCCTTGGTTAAATTAGGAATTCATATAGTTGCATTGTTAGATTGCATTCATCATAAAAACAAAAAAATACAAAAGTATATTTCTTTTTGTGTGTTTTATTCTTTTGAAATAGCAAGAAGATTCTACATCTTATCTAAATTGTTAAATGAATTAGAAAAGGACTCCTAATGAACACTCACATTTATCTTCAACTAAGCAAATTCTAGTAGGTTGCAAGATCACCCAGAACCTTGGAGTTGATCCCACATTAACTTTTCAAGTGAGGAGTTCAAAAGGATTCATGCCATTAAGCATCATGCAAAATGACATCTCAACATGAACCAAAGAAGATAATACTACCATGTATTCAAATAGAATAAGAGACCTCATGGTGAGGATAATGAATTAAAGTGGGCTATAGGGAAGATTTCCTTGATTACATTTGATAGGAGTAGCAAAATGATAGTGCAAGCTTGGATTCACAAGTTTGATACCTTCTTAGAACTGAGACCTATCATAGAACTGGAGGTAATAAAATATGCCACACTACAGTTAGATGGAGTTGCAAATGATTAGTGGTACCATGGGATGGTTACCCTTCAGCATAACCAAGTGACTTCATATCAGGACTTCATGGACAAGTTGGTAGAGAGGTTTGATATGAAGGATCCAAATGTCTACTTCAGGGAGTTGGCATAGTTAAAATAGATAGGCAAATTGGATTATTTCATTAGTGACTTTCAGAGGTTATCCATTATGGTGTCAGATATATCAGATAGGAGATTGGTTTTTTTTTTTAGGGAGGGATTATCTGAAGCACTGAAGGGTTGGGTAAAAGCCTTTGATCCATTCAATTTTCAAGAAGTGAGTAAGAAGGCTAGAAGTATGGAACAAGCAGCCCCAATAAATAAATTTCAGTCAAAGGGTGCATCATCTAGAAAAGACAAACAATTCTTCAAGAAACTTGACAGGAATGAAACAAAGGCTGAAAATAAAGATAAATCATTTGCTCCTTTGGATAGAGAGACATTGAACAATTTAAGGAAGAAAAAAAAAAAATTTTATTGCAAAGGACCCTATGACATGAACCATGACTATCCCTGGAGGCCAAAGGGGAAATAAAATAGGGTTATGTGGGCATATTATGAGGATTATGATTCTGAAAATTCATACCAGCAATCTAAAAATGAGGAATCAATTGAAGAAAAGGAAGGAACAGATGATATAGGTGATGAGAAGACTGAGGGTAGACTTAAGGAGGCTCATCTCACTAGTGTACAACAAGAGGGATCATTCAGGATGAGATGGGTATTGGCTAGTAAGTGAGTTATTAATTTGCTTGATACAGGTGCTACTCACAATTTTATTGATTCCAGATTGATTGAGAGGCATGGGATTCAAATAGAGCAATTTTAAGGTCTGAAAGTGAGGGTAGTTGATGGCTACATCCTCAAATGTAATAGGAAGATTATAGGTTTACCCCTAAAGATCATCAACTTTGATTTTGAAGCAAATTTTTATGTTGTTAACATGGGTAATACATATTTAATTCTTGACATGACTTGGTTACATGATAAATGGGAGTTCACTCTCAATTTGAGAGATATAGAGATGAGGTTTCAATCAGAAGGGAAGACCCATTTACTTAAGGAAATTCATGACAGTGGGTTTAGGATGATGTCTTGTATATGCATGGAGAGCTTCTTGAGACATGATCAAGTTGAGTGGGCAGCCCATTTCACTTTAATGCCATCACAGGGGCAGCAAAAATTAGAATATCACTTAGACATACAGGAATTGAGAATCAAGCACTACAAGGTTTTCAGTGAAATATCACTAGGAAAACCTCTAGATAGAGGTATTGAGCATATTATTGAGTTAGAGGAGGGTGTGAAAGCCATCATGATCACACCCTATAGGTGTCCAAATATATTTAAGGATGAGATCAAGAAAACTATCAAGGAACTACTTGTTATGGGGCACATTAGACCAAGTATGTCACCTTTTGCTTCTTATGTGGTTTTGGTGAAGAAGAAGCATGGAACTCTTAGGATATGCATAGATTATAGGGTCCTAAAAAAGAAGACTATCAAAAATAGGTACCCCATTCCTTGGATTGATGAGTTCTTAGATGAGCTACATGGAGCATGTTTCTTCTCCGAAATTGATTTGAGATTAGGCTATCATCAAATCTGAGTCAGAGAGCAGGATATGGAGAAGATCGAATTTATATGTCATTGTGGTCATTTTGAGTTTGTAGTTATGTTATTTGAGCTAACTAATGCTCTAGATACTTTTTAGTCTACAATGAACAAGGTTTCTCAACATTAGTTGAGGAAATTTGTGTTAGTCTTCTTTGATGACATCTTGGTGTATAGTAGGACATGGGATGAGCATGTGTAGCACTTAGACACTGTGTTGAGCATTCTGAGCAAGGAGTCCTTGTATGCAAAGGATTCTAAATATGATTTGGGATTATCAAAGTTATTATATCTGGGTCATATTATCAATGCTTAAGGAGTATGCATGGATCTTGAAAAGATTTGTGCTATTATTGAGTGGCCTACTCCAGTGAACCTGACATAGTTAAGAGGATTTTGGGGTTGTGTGGGTTCTATAGGAGGTTTTTTAATGGGTATTCTAGGGATGCAATACCCTTGATAGTCTTGATGAGAAAGGAGGCTTTCTTATGGACTCTTGAGGCATAGGAGTGTTTTGATAAATTCAAGGAGTTGATGACTTCTTTTTCAGTGCTAGCATTACCAAATTTTAGAAAACCTTTTGAGTTGCACTGTGATGCATTTGGTGAAGGTGTTGGAGTGGTACTTATGTAGGAAAAGCACTTGATTACTTATGAGAGTAGGAATCTCAGGGGGCCTGAGAGGAGCTTCAACATTTATGATATGGAAATGTTGGCCATAATGCATGCTTTGACCAAATTCAGACAGTATTTAGTGGGCAACAAATTTAGTATAAAAATCGACCATAATAGCCTAAAACATTTCTTGAGGCAACGAGATCTTAATGACATGCAATAGAAATGGGTAACTAAATTATAGGCATATGATTTTCATATTACCTATTTCAAGGGGACATAGAATGTAGTAGCAGATGCCTTGTCATGAAGACCTCACTTGAGCTTGATGACTAATATATTAGAGGATTGGAGACATTTGATCCTTGTAGAGTATGCAAAGGATACATGGGCATCGGGATTCATAGATGGATCAATCCAAAATAGTGATTTCACCCTTGTGAATGAGATCATCATTTACAAAGGGAACATTTATTTTGTGCTAGGGTCAGAGGTGAAGAGGATGGTGTTGAGAATTTATCATGACTCACCTATGGTAGGACATCTAAGTTTTTACAAAACCTATCGACATATTCGTGAGCATTTTTTGTCAAAGGGCTCAAAAATGAGGTGCTGCAATATGTTTAAGAGTGTCCTACTTGCCAATAGAATAAATAGTAGCACTCTTACCTAGCCAGCTTACTTAATCCACTTCTAATTCCTAACACGAAGTGGGAGTGTTTATCCATGGACTTCATAACAGGACTACCGAGAGCCCAAGGTAGAAATTGTATATATGTTTTTGTTGATCGGCTTACAAAGTTTGCCCACTTCTTCCCAATCAACACTACTACTACATAGGTGGTAGATTTATTCTTTAGAAAGGTCTTTAGGTTACATTGTTTACCTCAGAGCATTGTCAATGATAGGGATAATATGTTTATGAGTCACTTCTAGTAGGAGTTGTTCAAATTGTGTGGGATAGAGCTCACTTTGAGTACTAGCTACCACCTCTAGATAGATGGTCAGACAGAGGTAGTGAAAAAATGGGTGGAGGGATACCTCAAAAATTACATAGTAGGGTAATAGAAGGCTTGAGTTAAGTGGATATATCTATGTGAATATTGTTATAATTCCACTTATCACATGTCTATCTAGAAGTCACCATTCATGGCATTATATGGATATGAGGCACCAAGTTTCATGGATTTGTTGCTATCAGATAGTAGAGTGTCTATTGCTAGAGACTTATTAAAGGAGAGCCAAAACATTGTGAAGGCTCTTAAGGATAATATCACCAAGGCATAGAATCAACAAAAGTACTATGTTTATCAGAAGAGGACTAAGTGGACTTTTCAGGTAGGTGATAAGGTATATTTGATGTTGTAGCCTTATCGCCAATCCACTCTCAAGAAGAGTAGTGCTGAAAAACTTAAGCCATGTCATTATGGGCCTTTAGGGTGATCTGGAGAGTTGGAAAGGAGGCTTACGAGTTGAATTTTTTGGTAAAGAGTAGAGTCCATAATATTTTTCATGTTTCACATCTCAAAAAGGCATTAGGACACTAGATTATTCCTTGTACAATACTTCCACCCTTGGACAATGAGGGAAAATTGCTTTTAGTACCAGAGGCTATCATTGAGTTCAGGGAGAGGAATTTGAGGAGATGTACTATCAGGGAGTACTTGGTGAAGTGGAAGGACCTACTAGTAGAGGATGCCACTTGGGAGAGAAGAAATTTTGTGGCATCCAGAGTTGAGATTGCTTGGGGTCAAGAAATTTCAAGAGGGGAAGACTGTAATGTCCCCATCTTTTTAGCATCTCAGTGGAGTTCTTAACCTTTACATTCTCTGAAGGCTACGTGGAGAAATAAGGAGAAATTGATTAAATTAATTTCTTATAAAGTCATGAAATATATTAAAATTAAAAGGTGATTTTATATTTAATTAATTTAATTTTCCAGAAGGACAGCTAATTATTGTATTGGAAAGGGGGAAGCTTCCAGAGAGTACATTTTCTAGAAATACAACTAATTATTATATTGGAAAGGAGGAAGCTTCTAGAAAGTACAATTAAATAATATTTTATTTCCTTCTAGAAGAGTGAAGGAAAAGAATAAATAGAGGTGAGAGATTCATTGTTAAGCATTTGATTATTTTGTCAACTGCATTTGATATGATCTTGGGAGAAGAAACTAAGGGTTTCTAATTTCAATTAGCCATTGTAGAGCATCAATTCTTCAGTGTTGCAACCATTTGAGGTGGTGAAATATCCACTAAATTTGGCATTCAAGAGAGCTTCATTCTAGATTTCTAATTGTGCTTAAACTTAAGGAATAACTGAAGGGTTTGAAGAATATTGAAGGACTATCAAGTGCAAACTTGAAGATTCATTTTTGGCAGCCATTAGTAATCATTTTCCTTTCTTCTATAGTATGCATGAACAGTGTTGCACTATAGTATTTATGTAATTTTCATCTCCATCTATGGGCATCACTATTATCAGGTTCCTCTTGCAATTGTTAGTAGTTAGCATTATAATCTTAGGCATATAAATTTAATTGTTGTAACTGATGACTCAATATTAGATTTGGCATTTTTGTAGTCATTATTGTAAGCCCAATTGTCTTGGAAAATGCATAGCAGCATTGTACATGGGAATGAATTCAATAAAGGAGATATATATTGCATACCATTTTTTTGACAAGATGTCCATCTAATAGCATATATGATCAGCATAATAGTTGTATGCCAATTGTTTCTCAAAATTTCAATTGGTTGTAGGTATGCATTCCATATCTAGTTTCCATGTATATGCATTGAAAATACCAAAAAGAACTGTGCTTGCATATTAGTCATTGTGAGAGGTATTGTAATATCATTTGTGAACATTCTAAGTTTCTTAGCATCTTGTGAATTAGAATTTTGTGTTTGGAAAAGTTATAACCAGTTGGGGTATTACATATAGAGATAGCAAATCAAAGTGCAAGCACTAAATAGCTATGTGTTATTACTATAACACCCATACCATTATCTCTAGTGCCATCCATTTTAACTAAGCAAGCCTTAGTTACAATTGAGAAAGACATAATAGAAACCAAATTAGATCAAGAATCCAATCATGTACCTACTCCACAAATTCAAGGTGAATATCAACAAAAAGTGAGACAAGTTGATATGTCTGAAGTATTCAAGGTGACTACTGCTCCAGAGCAGCAAATTTATTTCTAGACTCTAGTAACCTTACCAATTTGTGTGACTCCTACTAGTAGTCAAGACCTTTAGAGGCTGAGCACTCATGCCACACCATTGTAGATATCAAGGCCTAGTGTGTAAACATCAAGGAGCTCAAAAGAAATATCTTATGGAGATGTTAGCTAAATGAGGTGATTGAACTACCCAAGTTTGATCTTACAACAATTACTATTGATTAGATTATTATTCTATAGGAAGCTCCACATAGGAAGAAACAACAAGAGTTGCTAAGAAGAGAGAATAAGCAGAAGCAAGTGCTTCATGACATCAAATAACTATTTCTTCATGCTTTCAATCTCCTGGCTACAAATGAAGATAAACTAATTATTGAGAAACTAGTACATATTGTGGATAAGATTACTGATAAAGACCTAGATGCAAATACCAAACTATTAGAATGGTCTAAAATAAAATTTCATACTAAGGTACTTAAAAATATTTCTAGTGCTATTGCACTGAGACAGGTTGACTTAGCAACCAAAATGGAGGACGTGAAAAAAGTGTTAGAGAATATATTTTCTCTATACACAAAGCTTTGTGATGTGAATTTATTCACACAAGAAGTACAGAGGGCTATTCACTAATAGCAAGGAGATCTACAATCTAGAGGTATAGCATTGAAACTATATCCTAGTCAAAGCTAGACTCATTTTCAAAGATTACTATCTACTCAAGGTAAGCTAGACGTGCTACAAGCACAAGATGCTAACATTTGTGCTACCTTGATCAACATCCAAGCCATGTTGACCCCACACATGGAAGTTTTACACAAGAAACTAGCCTATGTTGAAACATTGATGAAGAAAGATTCTCATCTTTCCCCACTCATGATGGCCTAGTTAACCTTGTTGTTGAGTAGACATCCAATATCAATCACTAGAAGTAGTGTGCAACAATTGGGATGCAGCATTGAAAATCATAATGGAGATCCATAAATTGTTTTTGGATAAACACACTATCTATGTACCACCTATGACATAAGTGTCAAAAAAGGGGGCTAATGAATATAAGGGGATATAGTGTAGAAATAGGGTACAATAAATATACTAGATATAGTAAACATACTTAGAAGGAGTATCAAATTTAGATATAGAAAGGGAACATCTACTCAAGGGGAGTAATAGAGGAATGAGGTATGACAGTTCATCGTATTTTGCAAAATTTTGAAGTTTTGAAATTTTGTATGTGACCTATAAACTCCTTGTTATGAATCACTTACAATTTTATGGTTCACTAGGATATAGATTTGAAATGAATATCAATAGTATCGTTGCTTGTGAATTGAGAAAATAATACTTAAAAATGCATAAAAATAACTAAGTAAACAAAAATATTCATCAGAAAGGACAAGAGGAAAAGGATTTGATTTTTGAATTCAACAAACTCTAGCTACATCTCTGGATCTAAAAACTCACAAGATCAATGTCATTATTATGATGCAAAATTCATGCATCACCATGGTCTTCCCATAGAGTTACAATCTACGTCCCGCTTCCAAAGTGCGATGATAGGAACTTTCTAGCAACATGTTTGTGCCTATCTCCTTCGCCACTTTTTACAATGCTAAGCAATAAAACTACAACTCTCACTCAATGGGCATTAAGGCTTTACAAATATGACTTTAAAACTCATGAAAACTCTCTCAAGGTACTCAACAAGTTTTCATCTCTCAAGAGACCTTAGCATACTTACTAGAAAAATTCTCACTTGCCCAAAGCTATTTATCAAGAGTAGAATAACTTTCCAAGAATCTAAGAAATAAGAATACTCTTTCTTCTTACAAGAATTTTATCCTTAGATTTTTCTCCTCTCTAGGCTTGTCCTTCAAAGGAAAATAATTCCCCTCTTATACTTGATATTGGCTATATTTGGCTTGAAACCATATAACCAATATAATTACTATTTTCCTTATTTAAAATAACCAAATAACCCAAACCTCCCAATTTTACTACTATCTTTGAAAACAATGGCCCTTATATTTTTGGACTTACATTATATTATCCAAAATATAATAACCCATCCAAAATTAAGGCTAAATAAATAAATAGCCTCCATTTGGCTTTTATAATTATAAGCATTACAATAAAAACTAATAAAGCTAACACCTCCATAATTTGAGGGATCATAATGACAAAAACATATTAAGAGGGAGTTGTATATTTAAATAAAACAACTTCCCATCCAAACCCCAAAAAATATATGGAATTATTTTTCCAAGAGAGTTCAAAAATCTTCTAAGTCAACATGATGACATAATGATGATTTTGTCAAATTCATACCTTTTATCTTGAACTTTAAACTTCCATAACTTTCACATATAGACTCTATTTTTTATGAAACAAACATAGCTGGAAAACTCTCAATGAGATCTTCAATTTGAAACTTATTGTTGACCACTTTTGACATGATAAAATTTCACATTTTTGGTCAACCCATTTGACCAAGCATATCTTGAGCAAACAAACTCCTTTTGATGCACTTCAAATTGTGTCAGGAATGTTTCATTGTACTCTATACATTGATGCAAATCTTGGGAGATTATGAGTGGGTTAAATTTTTTAGGTCTTTAAGATCCACCTAGATCATTCCTCCCCATTAAAGGAACTTTTGGACCTCCAAACGGTTCTTAATCAAGCATTAAGTGAGAGAAACACTTTCCACTTGTCCAGTATCTATCCACCTTATTTGTGCACTTGCTTCACCAAAAAGATATAAAATAATTATGAAAATTGCAATCACATTGCTAGCCATTTGCATTTTCCCACATCTTTCTATATTCATTACCCCAGCTACTATCCATGTACAACACAATAGTAGCACTAACAAATACAAAGATGATAATGACAATGAGCTAACAATACTCGTAATCCTTTTAATAGGTTTCCACAACAACTCCTCATGTTGTGGCATTGATGATCCTTGAAGCACGTGATGACTAGGCATACAAGCAACTACATCATTTTCATGCTTCAAATTACCTTTTTTTCCCACCTTTGCTAACATGAGTGAAAAAAAATTTCTCACATAAACAAGCCTCTTCATTTTCCTAGTGGTTACTAATGGAGAATCAATTGCAATCTTCTTCATGTCCTTCTTTGGATGAAGCTCTAGATGAAGCTTCCAATAATGAGCTTTTTGATGTGTTGGTCTAATTTTTCACAATGTAGAAACTTCAGAAAATTTTAGTGAAAAATCATTTGAGTCTTTGTGTCTTGCAAATTAGGGTTTTGTTCCTTGTTCTTTTTCAAACCCTTGGATTGCTCTAGTTCATAGCCAAGTTTCTATGTCTTTGAAATTCTATTAAATTCTCAAGGTTTGTCTTCAGAGAATTTCTCAGAAACCCTAGTGCCCTACCTTATTTTACCCTAGTTTTGAAAAACCCTCGAAGTATTTTTAGAAAATGTTTTTAATGGTATATCATTTTACCTAGGGTTGGGCTTGTGCAAGTAATTTCATTAAATATTGTTTAAACCTTTAGTAGCTATGTTTTTTCTGCATTAGGCTTGATTATTTTATTGAGAAAAGGTCCTATGTAACACGGATTTTTTGTGACCATTGATCTTGATTAGATCAACAGGCATCACATTCCCAAAATAAGAAGATGCAGGGTTTTTAAACAATGCGGGTATGCGTTGTGATGACACGTAGCCCTTCCTGACATTCCAGCCTCAATGTGCTGCAAAAGAATTTTTGATTGTCAATCTTGCAAGAATCAAGGGCTAGCGCTTTCCTGCAAGACGAAGATGCTCGTGAAATAAATAATGCGATGAAGTGTTAATGGGACAAGTGGCACAGTCTGACAAGATGGGTCTATCGTTCCTAAGGATGATGATTGAGATGTCTTCCATGGCAAGCATCAGATGACTTGGAATGGATGGAAATATTTTATTCATCACTTTAGCCAACGTGGTATTTTAAAATGCTTGATTCTATAAATATTGATCTATCAAAGATCAAAGGCTAGCACATGCCCACATTTTGAAGTTGCATGAGAGATAAATAATGTGGGCAAGCAATTTTTTGACATATGGCAAGGTGGGGTCGAGAATTGTCAGTGTGTGTTGCAGTGTGCCAAGCTATAAAATAATTGCTGATATGTACTACCAGTTATGCAAATAAAGTGCTTCATTTGCTAGATCAACTAAAGTTTTGTTAGATCGTAGATCCTTCAAAGATCGAGGGCTAGTGCAGGCTCGCATTATGAAGTTTCTAGTCAAATAAGGAATGTGGGTATGTGCCTTTGCAACACATTTCACAATGGGGTCAAATTATGAAAGAACATTGAGTCATGCCATGTGGTTTGCCACTTGTGCTTAGGTGGAAATACTTATGATGTGGCCGCAGAAAGTTTCAAAAATTAATGCAATAGTCAAATGAGTCAGAGCACGCAGATTGAAAGCAGTCATTTCATTGGCCCAAGTGGATGATACAAGCATAAAATGCAAAATTGTTTCACATCATTGATCCTATCCTAATCAATGAAGGGTGCTTTCCTGCATTAAGAACTTGAATGAAATTTTAGTAAAGTGGGTATGTGCCATGTGGACATGTGTCCATGGTAACGTCTAAAATTTTAACTTAGAAGCTCTACAGGGTATAATCAGCTTCACCGTTGATCTTTCAAAAATCAATGGCTGGCGCAATCCCACAATAAAGAAATGCTCAATCAATAAGGAAAGCAAGAATGTGCCACCTTGACATGTGGAAATGATGATGTCAAGCACCTGCTCACTTAGAAGAAGATATGGGACCCGCTGGCGTGGAAGTTGTTAGAAGGCACAAACTCATATAAAGGCTTCCTATTGGTCAGTATAGCTGACTAGATTTTGTTCAAATATGAATTGATCTAATCATTGATCTTGTCTTGATCAACGAGCAGTGCTTCCTCGCAATTCTAATGTGCAAGAAATTTAAGAAATGTAGGCAAGCAGTATTGCGACACATGGCCTTATTTTTAAAGCCATAAAACTTGTTGTCTTTTAAATCAAAGCCATCCGATTTTGTGAAAATCTATAGATAGGATTCAAATTTGGTTGCAAATTGGAGGTAATGATTACTAAGAGTAAATAAGGATCAGATTTCATTCGTGTGACTTCAATATATGAAAAGAACTCACGATCTCACCATTAATGAATCACTAAAGCACAGAAAGAACATGAGTATATAAAAAAAATTTAGAGTCAGGGCACAAAAATTTTATCTAACGATCCAGTAAAATTGTAGAAGAAATCACACAGTGTAGAAGTGCAAATTCTAGCGGATAAGTACTTTGTGACTTTTTAAAAAATTCAAGTATCTGTTGTCATAAAATTTCTAGGGTTTTCTTTAAAATGCCTCCACAAAAAGAATTCACCGAAAAAATGGATTATTTGAAATGTTTTGTGCATGATGATTTTATTGAACAATTCCCCTTATTAGTACATGAAATAACTAAGGGGAGGGAACTCATTCCAAAACACTTGAGTAGTTGTAGCATAAGGTTTTTATGACAAAGAAAATAGGGTAAGAGATGCCTAGGTTTCCATGGGGGGTCTAGAATTGTTTAAGAAGTGGTTTTCAAAGAAAAAATTGGACACTCCTATGAGAAATGTATGGGAGTTTGACATTGGTAAATTAACAGTCTCCACAATTTTCTTCGATAGTGATTTGTTGATGGATTTGGCCAAGAAATATGATCTGATTACAAGGTGGGTAAAGAACCATGCTAGAGTGAACCTTTATAGGGTTTTCCCTAAATTAATTAGTGAGGTTTTCAACCTCAATCCTAACCATGTTGTGCATGAAACTATTGACATGGATGACCTTCAAGCAAGGTATGATGCACAAAGGATTTACCTAAGAACAGGGCCACTGCAAGAGCATGCTACTAAAATTGGCACTTTGCCTGTGATTACAACCAGTACCCCAAAGCCATTCTTGAGAAAGCATTTCAACCTTAGAGCTCAAGCATTATATTTTTCTCTTTGAAAGATTTTTGGAATGGATGAAGTTGATCAAATCCCAGGCTCTATTGTTCTTATCATGTCTCAAACTCTTCAATTTGGGATAAGCACTATTTTGGATTTTGCTACTTTTCTTGTGAAAGAAATTCACAATGGCCTCATGGGGATAGCACGGGAAAAAGTGGACAAACCATTCTGTTGGTATTCATTGCTTATGCATGTGTGCCTATACAAGCGATTTACTTTCTTCTCCAAGGGTATGTAGCTGGAAATGATCAAGGATGGAGAGAGGAATCTAGTGCAGCTGTGGAGTGTAGATATGACTTCAGAAGCTACAGATGCCAGTTATGTGAGATTTGATAGATACTTTCATCAAAGCTTGGGTTGCTTTTGAAAGGGGATAGCCCCAGAATTCCACAAGCATTGTTAGAATTGGTCATACCTAAGGACCATGCACAAGGACTATTGGTTAGTCATAATTGGGGGGATATAATCCCTTATAACATTTCAACTGTAATAAGAGTATATGGTTTTTTGGGGAAGCCACATGTGTTGCCTTTTCATGTGCCCTTGAAGATAGGGATAGTTGAGCTCCTATGGCAGATAGGCACTATAGATGAGAGGGAATTGTCTAAGAAGGGTACCTTTTTTCCAATTGTTACTGTGGTACATGATTTTGTCTTTATTAGGAAGGGGTGGAAGCACCTAAATTTGTTTCTAGATAGATATAATATTAATTAAATCTCATGCCAAATTTATTGATCCTAAAGGATTCTATGACCTCTTAAGAGAGAGGGTGAAAGCTTCTCACATGGTACAAAAAGTTTATTATCTGGAGGATATAATTAGGAATATTTTTTCTTTACAAGAGCAGGAATTGAGAAAAGAAAAATCGATAGTACTCAGTAAAACTTTATAATTCATTAATGTTTTTTACTCTAGTTATGACCCCTTGAAAGATAAGAAATATTGGGGAGCCAAAATGAGAGCATTAATGAATAATTTTGCTATCATAATCCAAATCATGAATGAGAAGAAAGCTATATATGTTGTGGCATATCCGCACAAGGCTGCAAAGGTACAAAGAAAGATAAGTAGTAGAAATGTGGTGGTTCCTGGCCAGTATACTCTACAGAGAAGGGAAAGTTATGTGATGGTCCAAAGTGTGCAACAGGCACCCCTTCATCATAGGCCAAGACCACGAAGTCCATCTGCAGCCAGCTCTCCAAAAAGGCAAAAATTAGAGCAAGGATCTTCTTCTTCTTCTCAAATAGAACAATACTCCCCAAGCTAGTCCCCAATCTGAATAGATGATGTAGCATCTATAAACGAGTAGCTTAGACAAATTGGTCAATTTGGAGATTGGAGAACCACAAGAACCTCCTATGCCTTCCTTGGATTTAACTGTTGCTGATTACCAAGGTAAGAAAATTGATATGATAGTTGCCCAAGCCTCTGAAAGGTTTATTAATGATGATAATTTTGTAAAATCTAGGGCTTTTGCTCAATTTTTGTGGAGATTAAACATGGGAAATTTTGAGAAAACCCATGAGAAGATAAAGGCAGAATAGCCAGACAAGCCTAATTTAGATATTAAGGAAGAGGTGAAGTCTAAATTTTTGAATGATTTTTCTCAATTTACTCCTAAAGCTGGGAGGTAGATAGTTAGATAGTCAGGAGTCCTCCTTCTACTAGAATGGGATATAGCCAATGCCATTTTCTTTTATTCAATAAGGAAATAGAGGGATGTTCAACTAAGGACTGCTGAAGAAATACTACAGTCTCATAGAGGAGTCAAATTTAGTGATGACCACCAAGCCCTTGTTATATGGTCCATGGAAAAAAGGAAAAATTCTAGAATGCATGAGATTTCCATTGCAAAGCATACTGGTGCATTGACAATGTTCAAGGCTGGTGAGATAGGAAGTAAACAAATAATTGGGATGGCATCATAGATGCTAAAATTTGGTAGCATGGTATCTAGCCAAGAGGAAGATAAATTTTCCCAACTCAATGCTAGGTTTGAAGAAGTTATGAAAGCATATGAGGAGAGGGGTATGCAAATACAATCATTAGAAAATAAAATAACTCATATGGAGAAGATTCTTGGGAAAAGAAAATTAGGAGAAACCAGTAAACCTAGAATTGCATACCCCCCATGGCCACCTGTTGAGCCTTTTAAATCAATACCAATTATTGAGATACTTGATACTCTAGAAAGGCCTCAATTCTATACTGAAGAGGATTTTAAAGAGGAGAAAATTAAGTTATATGCAATGCATGTAGAACTTAATAATTAGTATGAAGAAAAATTGAGGTAAGGTATCATGTATTTGATAGATAGGATAGAATGGCCCACATTTTTTGATCAATTAACAAAGATTTTAGCTATCAGGAATGAACTAAAGTAGAATGAAGTTATTTTCAGACCCCTTGTACAGAAATGGACAGAGAGAAATTAAGATATCACTACTATGTGTATATCTGTTATTCAACTAACATATCATCAAATAGAAAAGATTTTTGATTTATTAAATAAGTTGCAGGGTTTTGATGATAAGTAGGATTCTTTCCAAAAAAGATTAACTTTTCTTTTTTCCAAGTATTTTGCAGAAAAAATTGATTTATTCCCTTGTGCTTTAAAAGTGATTGATAAAATAAAAGAAAAGGAAGAATGGAAGAGGGAATTAGATGAATTTTTTTGTGAAAGGATAAATAAAGTTATAAATGAAATTGGACACTTGTTATGGGCTATGACAAATGAGGAGTTGGTTAAAGTGAAAATATTCTATAACTCCATTAGAAAGGAATTGGTCGATTTAGAAGCAACTAGAAATTCTCTGATAATGATACAAAGAGATGTCCTCAATTTTGATTGACCTGATGACACTATTTACAATGAGTGGAAGGAAAAGTTTATGTCTATAGAAAAGATAGAAGGAGATGATGAGGTGGATGGTGATGATGAAAAGGAGGATACAAAAGTAGAAGCCACCTCTACCGTTGATGACAAAGACAAAAAGAATCCTCAGGAAGAAGGAGATGACTCGTCATTGTCACATTTGATGGCCACCTATCCTGAGGAACCAGAATGATAAAGAAATCCTATCATAGTATTTTTGCCTTTCTAAAGGAAAATAATAGAAGTGGACCCACAAAGGATTGTTTGATGTATTAGCCTTTCTATTATTTGCATTTTTGTCTTTTTGTTATAGGTGTATGTAAGAATCTTTTGAAGGACACCTGTCAATCACATTTGTTCTTTGCTTGTTGCAACTCATGTCTATATAAGTGAGTTTCCAAGGCAATGTGAGGGTCTGGAACTTGTATAATTTTTATGTTTCTCATGAAAAGTACTTTCAATCAGTCCAATAGTATTTAGTTGTTCTAAATTTGCTTCCAATTGTACTCTCTGATGACACATTGGAATGATAGAGATAGCCATCTATTTTGGGTTTTCAATTATGTTCTATTGGTCATTGTATTAGTAATATGAAAGGATAATACAAAGGGGTATTTACACTATATTTGTGTCATCAATTTATGTCTCCTTTTTGCAGGTTTGTCTACTTTGAAGTCATTTTAAATAAGGTTTAACTTGGTTGAATGCAATTTGGATGGGTTGTACGCTGATACCACTATTGCTTTTAATTCAAGGAATTATAGAAATGCTTAAATGAATTAGTAGGGTTTATGAGTTTATAGAAAGGATACTTCATAAGAATGGAAATGGGTGATTATAATTGATTAATTCATTTACAAGTTATTTGAATTAGATCTCCCGCCAATAGTCAATTTTCTGCCCAATGGATGAGGCACTAGTCACATGAGTCAAAAATAAGCAAGGGTGAATTTTGCTGCTACATATCAAATCAATTTTAAAAATCAAAATTATTTCATTCCAATTTATTTACAAGTTATAAAAGATTGGTCAATACTCATTTATATCTAATTCTTGAGTCTTTGATAGCTGCTATTTCCAAGAATATTTGTAAATTTAGGAGAATTATAACCAGATCTGCTTATAGGGGATACATATAAATTGGAGAAGCCTTCAAAGAAAGTTGATAAATTGTGCATGTGCTTGAGGGTAAAAGATGAGAATCATAATGAAACTAAGATAATTTCATACCACAATTTGTATTAGAATTATCCCTAGGTATACCCGCCTTGGTTTAGCAGATCCTAAAGAGTAGGAAACCATTTTTGGTTTTGTTGAAGTTGGGTCAAAGTGGTTTATTCATGTAATTGCTACTAGGAATTGGTTAATCCTTAGGTTGTGTGAGTAATTTCACTATGATATTGAGCATTTTTTTGTTCAGTAGTTTCAAACACCAACATGATGTTCACCTTTCTTGCAATAAGAGCAAGGTGTTTTCAACATCCAACCTTTCTTTCCCTTCTCTTTCTTATGATTTAGAGATAGGTTTTTATGCATTTTCCCTTTACTGGTTGACATGACCTTCCAATACAAAGCCATTCTTTTCCAACACTTGGAAACACTGTGGTTATTCAACCCACAAAATGTGCACAATTTTCTAAACCATAAACTTTCTACATTGCCAACTTTCTTAAAATCAAAAGAAACATTGAATTTACTAGGCTTTTTATACCTTTTAGGGTCACCCTTGGTGCATGCATTATGAGAAGAATCTATGTTTTCTCTTCTCTTGGACATATTGCATGTGTCACCATTACTTGAAGATGATGTGTCATTGCCTCTCTTAGATTTTTCTTGAGATTGTTCTTCATCTGGAGAATTATTGTCATCCACTACATGGGAGAATTCTCTTTCACCATACCCCAATCTTGCATAGTGAGATCTAGCTTTCACCTTCATAGGTTCAACAATGCCTTGTTCATGAATTCCAAGGCCCTTTCCTTTGTTTCCCATCTTGGTTGACAACCTCAATCCACCATTTTGAGATTTCTAATGAGAATTACCAAGAGAACAAGGAAGAGAATAAGAAGAATGAGGACATTCCACTGAGTCTGCATCTTTAGCTTCCTTTGAGAAGCTTTCTTTTTCAGACTTCAATTCCTCATACATCTCATCAACCTTGGCTTTCATCACTATGAATGCCTCATAACATTCGACATCAAAGACAAAAGGAAATTGATTTTCCTTAAGTGAAGACATCTTGCCTCACTTTTCTTGAATTTGTTCCAAGTATCTCATAACCTACAACTTGTCAAACTAGCTCTGATACCAAATTTTGCATAAAGAGGTCTAGCTTTCACCTTCATAGGTTCAACCATACTTTGTTCATGAATTCCAAGGCCCTTTCCTTTGTTTCCCATCTTGGTTGACAACCTCATTCCAACATTTTGAGATTGTTTTTTAGAATCTCCAAGAGAACAAGGAAGAGAATAAGAAGAATGGGGAGATCTAACAGAGTCTACATCTTTGGCTTTCTTTGAGAAGAATGGGGAGATTTCATAGAGTCTACATCTTTGATACCAAACTTGAACTGTAAACTCCTTGTTATGGATCACTTGCAATTTTATGATTTACTAGGATAAAGATTTAAAATGAAGATTGATACTAATGTTTCTTATGAACTGAGAAAATAATACTTAGAAATGCAGAAAAATAACTAAGTAAACAAAAACGTGCATCAAAAAGGATAAGAGACAAAGGATTTGATTTCGGAGTTCACCAAACTCAAGCTACATCTCCAAATCTACAAACTCGCAAGATCAATGCCATTATTATGATGCAAAATTCATACATCACCATGGTCTTCCCATAGAGTTACAATCTACGTCAAGCTTCCACACTGTGATGATAGGAACGTACTAGCAACATGTTCATACCTGGCTCCTTCACCACTTTTTACAATGCTAAGCAATAAAATTGCAACTCTCTCTCAATGGGCATTAAGCCTTTACAAAAATGACTTTAAAACTCATGAAAACTCTCTCAAGGAACTTGTTGGTGTTTGAAAATGTTACCTATTTCCAATTACCCTGATGAGAACAAGATGCATCTAGGGGCAGCTAACTCCCATTATCAACACATCCATTCAGACACCAGGCCAACTATAAGGCTATACTCCTTCTGCACTTCAGGCTCTGCAAAACCTAGGCGGGTGGACCTATAGATTCTTTATATGGTACCAGTTGTCAAAGCATACACTGAATCTAATGCAAAGCAGATAGAAACCCTTATTTCTCCTAATAACTTATGAAATAACGTATATCTGCAGTAGCTAGATGCAAAACAATGAAATTCATAAGCTGAGTGAGGGCATTCTGTTTAGAGCTCTTCAACATGAAAGGGAAATTCATTTGATTAAAGATGTTGATTCAACAAAACTTCAAAAATGCAACAGTATAACCAGTGATCCTATAATTGATCAGTGCCTACTCCATTGGGCAATTCCATGAATTCAAAACATACATCTGTGACATCAGGGCGTATCTCATATACCCAGACATCAGATCTATCCAACCACCTTGTGATTCAGACATCAGTGTTCATTTAGGTCTCATTCTCACAAAATATCCTTCTCAAACAACCAGTAACCTTGTTTAAACATATTGAGCATTTACTTGGCCCTTTGGTCCAACAGCAAAATATATCAAACATACAACCTGAAAGGGATGCAAATGGGTCTCAAATCTTTGTTCCAAAACCACATAAGACTTACAGATTGCTGAGACAGGAGACAAGAACCAAAACAAAACTAGTGAAATTGTTGCTCATATGTATTCCTTTCCTTGAAACTATACATTCAGATGCATAAAATTAAAACATGAAACAACCTAATATCTCAGAACTATCTATATTATCTCTACAATGTTGTTCACATGAGAGTTCTGCTGAAGAAAATGGTGTCACAGTCATGGAAACATGTCAAAATACTGGAACCAATGGTCTCACAGTGCAAAAACTGGAATCCCCAATGGTATCGCAGCAATGAACTTTTTCTTCCCAAAAATTGGAACCCCTAAAAAGTGAAGAAAGAAAGAAAGATATAGCAAGAAATGAATTCTCGGATCTGATATGCAATTGCCAGGTGTCCACTTGAAATCCAATCCTCTATAACTGAAAAACCTCTTTCTTCCCTCTCTCTATCAACTGGCAGATCAAATCTTCATCATTATACCTCTCAAAGGCATCAAAATATCTGAAAAAGTAATGATGAAAAGATGCAACTGATTCTTGATGCATTCACGGTAAGAAGTGAAAAACTAGTTACAATGTGATTTCAAGAAGCCAAGGAAACAACCTCAAATTGATTTTCTTCACCTTAAGATTGCAACTAACCCCTAAAACCATCCTCTAACCAATCTTAATTATCACTGAAGAACTCAGCCTGTTCTGTCGCCAATGCCTTTGATTTCACAAATTGTCCTATAACTTGAACCAAGAAGCACCTGTGCAAAAACAAACTCCAGATTTGGAAAGTTCAGGTTCTCCCAGTTCCAACGGTATATTGGAGTGCCTAATTCGGTTAAAAATTTCCCCAGATATGGCCGTTTGAAAATTAGGCCTCTGTTTATGTCTCTATGACAATATTTCACAAATATATGAACTTTCAAAAGTTAAAACTATATCAGAAGTTCAAACTTTATTTTTTTTTTTAAAAGTCCATGTCAGTTTCTTGGCAAAATAATTTTAAAATAAAAATTTTAAAATCATTTTATTTTTTCTAGCCCCTTTAATTTCGGGTCAACTCCAGGTTTGACCAATGCCACGTGTCACTTTCTGATTGGCTGTTGACTCTTGCCGGATTCCTGAGTTTTCCGGCAACCTCGCTATGTCGCTAGCCGGATTTTTCAAGATTTTTTGGCAAGCGACATAGCGACCTGCCGAATTTTTGACTTTTTCGGCCGCCTATAAGCTGCTGACGTCATCATTTGGGCATGCATTTTCTTTCAAAATTTACTTCACTCCTTCTAGCTGACTGGGACCCACATGCACCTACCTTGCCTTTTCAAAATGCTTTGTCTTGTTGACACTATATGTTTGGGTGCAAAAGCATATAAAGACTAAAAATACTTCTCACTTGCTCAATGTGGGATAATGTTCTTCAATGGTTCTTGCTCTTTGTGTTTGCTGTGATTGCTAAATGCATGAGTTTTCTTATTCCAAACATGAAACTCCATCTTGCTGGTCATTTTTGCTATGAATCTACAGACTTTTCATTGTAATGGTCATTTCTTATGCACATGGTCATTTAAAATGCTGCTACTCCCTTCAAAAACGTGGCTTCACCTTTAGAAAAGCCATGGGCTTGAAAAATGGGGGTTCTTTGCTTCTTTTTTTATGCACATATGGTCTTTTATTGATTGCTTGCTGCAAAAACGTGAATCACATGCTACCTTGAGCTTTGTTTCACCAACAAATTTGTTCATTTCTCTAAAAAATGTGGATGCTTCTTCCTTTATGGATGTTTGCTGCTGTCCTCTTTGTTTTCTCCAGACATGGAGCACATCTTCTATGTTGAAAACTACCTCTCAGCTGCAACTTTCAAATTGAGACTACAATGTGGGAGAGAGCAACCTTTATGCAATCTTTTCCTTAATTCAATGTGCAAACTCACAACAAAAAGCTTCATTGTGCTCGTGGATTTTAATTGATGTGGAAATTTTTTGATTAATACTATCTTTTGAAATTGCCGGCAAATCAGCATCATATTGTGATCCTCTAAACCTCTTTAATGGAACACTTTCCAAATTCTCTCTTTCTTGAATCTTCACATGCTCCTTGTATTTTGCTTTTAAGAAATCATTTCCACCATTTACTTTGTCATAAGATTGAATCATATGCATAATGATCATCAATTCATTATTTTAAACTCACTTTTAATCAATTATACAAATTGTGAATTAGTGTCTGGAGGCCTGCCGGTTGTAATTAAAACTTGATCCAATCAATTTACCAAGCCACGAAAATCGGCATGAGTGTTCAATCCTGCATACTCTATCACACTGCAAATTTTCAACCCATGATGGATTCCCAGTCAAGAGATTTTAATTGCCGAACATCCATACTTCAATTACTCTGTAGGCAAACAATGTTAAAAAACATAAACTGGGCTCGGGTTCGGCATTATAAACTGGGTTATTGATCACTTGGGGTTTTGAAAACTAGGATATAAGTTCTTTGCCATGAAGAGAATATAATTCCATGTTTTGGGCTCATGAAGAATCACAGGGCACATTTGGCGAATTTCTGAAAACAGGCAGGAAATTTTAACTGGCAAATGTGTCAAAAAGTGATTTTTGGCAAATGTACGGACATAAGAAAGTATGCAAATGGATTCATCATGACTTAAGAATTGGCATACTTCAAGGATTTCTAGGACACAACACAATGGTACAATCCATTTAGGCTAGCCAATCACACGATCAAAGTTATAACATGCCGAACAGGGGTACGGATCAATCTGGATACCGTAGCCGTAACAAAACAATGCAAACTGGGTTTTTGATCATGTTAGCAAACTGATCAAATGGATTCGACATGATCTCAAAATTGGAACATATGAAGTGTCTTACCCCTAGAACACAATGTAAAAAGGATTTTTTCATTTGGGTCAACTGGGTCAAAGATATGATTGGTCGAACAGGGCTTCCCAGAATTGTGATCAACTAGTTAAATGCACAAAATAGTAAATGACCAACTTTGCGGGGTGCAAAACCTAGTCAAACGAATTCGAAAAGACTTGAAAATTGAAACATAGGTTCTTTGTTATACACACTAAACATCCCCAAAGTGACTAGTCATGACACAGTCCTGGGTAAAAGATATTCAGATGCAAACTAGGCCTCTGATCGCTATTTGACACTTGGTAGAATTGCAAATTTTGACACTAGCTCAAAATGGGACTTCACAGAATGATTCGGGATGGCAAAATAACATTGTGGATCATATGCATATGTCAAATGAAAGGTGTTAAGCCACTCAAACACCATCTAGGCCTCAAGCTACCAACTGACCACATGCATAAAAGGCACTTTAGGACATGATTTTCCAAAATTTTCAAAATGTGACTAAAAATGAAGCATGCAATTTTTAGTCCCAACAGAACTCACCAAGTTTTCATCTCGAGAGAGACCACTTAGCTTACTTAAAAGAAAAACTCTCACTTCCCCAAAACTCTTTATCAATAGTAGAATAACTCTCCAAGAATTTAAGAAATAAGAATACTCTATCTTCTTACAAGAATTTTCTTTTTAGAATTTTCTCCTCTCTAGGCTTGTCCTTCAAAGGAAAATAATTTCCCTTTTATACTTGATATTGGCAATATTTGGCTTGAAACCATTTAACCAATATAATTACTATTTTCCTTATTTAAATAACCAAATAACCCAAATCTCTCAATTTTACTACTATCCTTTAAAACAATGGCCCTTATAATTTTGGACTTACATTATAATATCCAAAATATAATAACCCATCCAAGATTAAGGCTAAACAAATAAATAACCTCCATTTGGCTTTTATAATTATAAGCCTTACAATAAAAACTAATAAAGCTAACACCTCCATAATTTGAGGGATCATAATGACAAAGACATATTAAGAGGGAGTTGTATATTTCAACAAGTGCCACATAGTGGCATGTACTTGTCGTAAAATAATTGTAATAGAAATAACTATTGAATATTATAATAATTAATCATAGATTAAAAAAATAGAGGAATAATAATTATTTTTCCATTATATAATATATAATTTTAATATTATAAAATGGATTATAAAAGAATAGATTTTAAAATAATATTTTATTTTAAATTTAATTTGAATTAAGTTGTGATGTTTTTTTTGTGAAATAAGAAAATAATTATAAATGAATTTAAGAAATAGATTATTTTCATTAAATTGCAAAGTTGAAATGTAGAAATAAAATTTCAAAATATAATATAATTTGTGTCAGTGAGAAGAATTAAATATCTTACTTAAAATAAAGCACATATTAATTGAAACATTGATGAAAAAATTAGATAAATAGTTTGTAAAATATGTAAATTTGATCTTAGGATTATAATCCGAAAATCTTGCTGGAAAAAATGAATATGGAGTATGGCTCCGAAAAAAGGGGTCTTATAAGACCAAATTGATTGAGCCAATCATAATTCAAATAAGTCATTTATTTAATATTTCTAATTAATAAATATTTATGAAAACTTTACAAATGTGTAATTAAGAAACACATGTTTATCTATGATTGATCAATGAGTGCAAAACTATTGATTAATTGAGTTGAACGGAATGCAATAGTACATTGCCTATGGCAATTACAATAAAACAACTTCCCGTCCAAACCCCAAATAATATATGGAATTATTTTACCATGAGAATTCAAAAATCTTCCAAGTCAGCATGATGATATAATGATGATGTCATCAAAATCATATCTTTTATCTTGAACTTTAAACTGCCATAACTTTCACATACGGACTCTATTTTTTATGAAACGAATATAGTTGGAAAGCTCTCAATGAGATCTTCAATTCAAAACCCATTGTTCACCACTTTTGATATAATCAAATTTCACATTTTTGGTCAACCCATTTGACCAAGCATATCTCAAGTAAACAGACTCCATTTGGTGCACTTCAAATTGTGTTAGCAACATTTCGTTGTGCTCTATACATTCATGCAAATCTTGGGAGATTACGAGTGGGTTAAATTTTTGAGCTCTTCAAGATCCACCTAGATCAGTATGAGAACCAAGTAACAGATATATATATAATCTAAGTTATGCTTACAATACAGATTGTTTATGCATGACAATGTGTTTTTGTCACTCATGTCAAAGGGGGAGATTGTTAATCTCATATTGGTTTTGAAAAGGTAGTGACAAAACACTTAGTCATTATTTAGTAGAATTGTAGTGCAAGTCGAGTGATTAGAGCTAGCCAAGTAATCAGTACAAACTGGTGATCAAAGCATGTCGAGCATAAGGTGCCAGACAATACATGATGATTAATATACATATTCAGTGCTAGGCACTAGTATGTGTTGAGCAGATAGTGAATGTCAAGTCACTCAAGAGATGAGTAAATAGATTATGCCAAGTCATTCAAGAACTAAGTTATAGCATTGAAGACACAGTAAATGTCAAGCATCAGAGACTTCAATTGCCAAGTGAACTGTTTTGGACATAGTTGTTTGTAATGGCACAAACTTTTATGTAAACCATTTTTGGGATAACTTAACAATTGTTTTACGATTCTAGAAGATGCATATAGGTGTATATTATGAGTCCCTATTTAGTACATGCAACCAATCAATTTGAGGGATGTTCTAAGTGGAAAAATTGATCAACATCAACTGTTGATTCTAACCTACTCATAGCTAACTTGTGTTTACTTAAGGAGAAAAACCCCAAATAATTTGTATGTGTGAAGGGAGAGAAGGGGATGTAAGAGAGATGAATGCTAAGGTGCAAAGAGAATTCATGGTCGTTATGGAGGTTGTGATAATGTTATGAATTGTAAAATTAGTTAGAGGAGAACGAAGAAAAGCAAAGAGAGGACAGAAGAGATGCATCTGATTAGGAGGATCAAGGACACATCAGGAAAGAGGAGATCTGATATCTAGTAGAGAGGTGCTAGCCAAAGGATCAATGTTGAAACATTCTAATAAAATGAATCAGTGAAAATATCTTAACAGAGTAGCTTTGACAAGTTTCAAGTTCTAATAGACTTTTGTGTAAATCTCTTAACCGAGTGCTTGTTTTATTGCAAGTTTAAGTCCTCTAACAAAGCACACTTTTAGCAGGGTGTTTAAATCCTTTAACAAGATGAGACTTAATAGTTTTTGTAAGCCTTTAATAAAGCATACATTTCACATGGTAGATCATAGTTTATGATCAAATTTCTTGTAACCATAATTGGCTACACTTTACAGTTGCAACTAGTAAAGATTTGTGGGTGTCATCCCCACTCCAGTTTTACCTTCTCATTGGAGGGTTTCTAGGTAAAAAACTTATTGTGTTATGTGGTATTTATTTCATGCTGTGGATGAACATGTGTGGTTAGCTATTTCAATTACATGCAAATTGTGAGGTGGATGTGTGGTGAATTTTTTCTAGTTAAAGTTTTGAAGCACTGATTCACTCCCCCTCTTAGAGTTTACTTTCCCATTGTTGTTTCCAACAATTTTCTACTCTAAAAATGACTCATAAGTAAAATTAATACTTTTACTTATTATCTTTTCTCTAATTTGACAATCAATTGCAAAATCTAAGAAAAATAATATATCATGAATAGTATGCATACTTGTACCATTTTACCACTAGCTAGACTTATTCCTACAAATAGATTAGAGAAAACAACTAATAGATGAGTGTTCAACATTTTAAAATGTTTTCATTATTATATGCTAGTCTAAATTTATGCACTTCCATTAATAATTTATAAAGTACTAACAACTCTTTTATGTATATGTGAAAATGACAACATCCACTTTTACAAATTAGGTTAAAGAAACAAGTAATTATACCTTTTAAATTACTTTTAGAAAATTCTATGAAGATGTGACTAACATGACTCTAACAATGATAGTTACATCCTAGTAAACTAGTATTAATATGTGTACTCTACAAAAGTGTCTTCAAGTTTTCATAAAAATTAAGCTTATTATTTAAGAACTAAAAAAATTGTATTTTTCTATTCAAAAACTATGTACATGCAATATAATAAAAATATCTAATATTAGAAAGAAAGAAAAAATTAACTTTCGAATAAATTATAAAAGTACATATATCAATTTGCTATATATAACATTTCATCTATAAATCTTATAATTTTACTCGTTATCCTTTTTCAAGATTGATAATAAATCACAAAGCCTAAGAGAAATAAAAAATTACTGAAATTATGTTATACTTGTTACCATATTTATCATTATCATTATAATGAAGACAAAACAATAGATAAGTTTTTTGTGTTTCAATAAGTATTATTAATGTATATTAATATAAAGTACTTTTTAATTTATTTTTATAAAGATAAGTATTAATAGATCTTATATTTTTATTTAAAAATGACAACATATATTTTTACATATCATATTAAGAAAAAATAATAAAATAATTAATGATACATATCTTCATACATATTTTTGCCCAACATTTTAAATTACTTTTAAATTCAATCAATATGTCTCTATAATATAGGTATCATTAATACCTATGATCTAAAATAATAACTATTCAACCACATTAAATTTTCCAAATAAATTCAACTTAATACTTAGCAACCATTAATTTCCATTATTTTTAATTCAAAATCATATAAACTATATACATTTTTAATTCAAAATCATATAAACTATTTACATTTTAAATTCAAAATCATATAAACTAAATAAATTTTTTATTTAGAACCTCAAACATCACTATCTCATATTAAATATACATGTGCAGTATGAACATGTTCCATCATGATTAATTGTGTTAAGGAAAATCAATTTTCCTCCCTACCAAAAATAGTATGGACCAATAGAATGAGCACAAAATGTCATTTATAAAATAAGGAAAAATGAAAAATAGATATACATATTGTAAGTTCTATGTAAACTTTTAAATTCTTTGATTTGATTAGTCAAGTTAATGTCATATTAGCAACTAACATGAATGCATAAGTATTCCTGCCCATTGTAGGAACTAATAAACACATGGAGAAGCCATTTTCAAAAAAAATTGTTAGTATTTAATAAAAAAATTAATGTTGATTAAGTAAAAAGTATGCTATCATGATAAAATACACATGTTTTTTTCTCTATTCTTTGTTATACCATGTTGATATGGATTATATAAATTTTGGTTAAAATTTATATATTTCATACACTATTTCGGTAAAAGTTCATAATTTCAATATTTATTTATTATTAAGTAAAATGAAATAATTTTTAAATGTAATAATTAGTTTGTAAGTCTTATAGGAATTTTGTTTCAAATATTTTAATATCTAAATTATCATTATTTATTTATAGAGATTTGGCCTTTATGTTTAGATTTTCCTTTTGTCATCTTACATCAAATCTATAGGTGTAGACTTAACCTAAATGTGACTCTTAAAGTCATGAATGTGACAACTTTCTTTACTAATTTCACTTATATCATCCATCTCTTTGAACTAACTCCACAATTAGTTGAATTCACACTTGATCAAATTACCACTATCCATTCAATCTTACAAAAGTTAATATAAATTAGACTCCTTCCACTCATAATTTTCATTATTGTGAATCTTCTTATAAAAGAACTCTATCATTGAAACATTGTTAATATTATATTGTCAAATTGAGTATTCGCTTGCTATCAAACTCTTGAGCAAATCCACTCATGTGAGCTCTATCTAGATTTGAAGCTAATTTAAAATAAATATTTAAGTCTATGTTTTTTAATGTTTCAATATTTATTTATCAATTTAATCTAATTAAATTTTAAATATAATAGCTCTTTTATAAGTCTTTTAAGAATTTAGTTGCTAAAATTTTAGTATCTAGATTTTATCATTATTTATTTGTAGAGATTTGGTCTTGATATTTAGATTTTTCTTTTGTCATTTTTTATCAAATTTATAACTGTAGACTTGACCTATATCACTACTAGAATCATGAATATTAACCTTGAACTTTTCAAATATTCACCATAAATTAACTTTTGATGATTCCAACCAATACTGAAAGGTGGGGTGAATCGGTAATGTCTCCAAAACTGGTTATTCTCTTAACCGTTCCAAACAAACTAAACAACAACCACTTCACTAACAACACAATGAAAATGCAATAAAATAGAAGCATGTAAACTAGCACACAAAAGCATTCATCAATAGACACATATTTGTACATAGAAACCCTCGATGAGAGGATGAAAACAATGGTAGGGATAATATACCCACTAGCCTTTTACTGTAGATAAAAGATTGCCTAATTACGAGTTGCAACTTTTTCCTTCTAAGAACTCATTTGATTAAGAATGTTTGTAACCTATTAGGATTACAATCAGCCTATTAAGTACCTTGTTACAGGATTTTAGCACACCTTCTAAGAGGCACCTTGTTAGAGGATTTATCATATGCATACTACTAAAGCATGCCCGATGAAGACCTTACAAATGATTACAATGGTTAGAAAGAAATCAAATATGATCTAGACTAAATGGCACACCTTGTATGAAAGATCTCCAGTGTATATCTAGAAGATACATTGATCATCTCTTATCACTTAGGTAATCTATGTGATAGCTTATATATCACCTCATATTTCTCTCCTTGCCCCTATCTATAGTGCACCAAATTGTATTGGCATGATGTTCCTTTTTGCTCTTTTCTCTATTCAATAATACTTGTTTTTCTTAATCTTCTTGTCTCCTTTTTTCTCAATCTCTTTCCAAACACACACTCTTTCATCAATTTTATTTCTGACTATATGCTACCTTACATTTCTGGGTGTCGAGACCCTAAAAATGTCCCACCCAAAATAGTGAATTCAAAATTTGAATTGCACAACTGAGTAGTCCATGAACAACTCGTGACACCTATGTCATACAATTTAGACCGGTATCCATGCCATGCTATGCTAGGTCTAACTGTAGCTTCTTTGTTCTTTGTTCTTTGTTCTTTCTATCATTTCATCAAAATGTTAATCCCATCACAATGTAGACCACATACGCTTCTATCATGTCACAATGATGACTCATCATGTTGATTATAACTATTTTGTCTTGTCCTTATCTCTATGTAGGTCGATATAGATGTCTACCAATAATCTTGAGATGGTACACATCACTCAACTAGTTACCAATCAATGAAAACACTATGGTGTACAAGATATTTACAACACTAATTGGCCTTCGTAATGCCAATGAAACTAGTAGGATCAAAAATATTCTCCTTTGGCATTAATGACAAAACTTATGATATTCCTTCTTGATTTGATCATCTACATGTTTGAGTTTTCTTGTATTGATACTAGTAGAATCTTCACTGATGAGTGGACTAAGAAAGAAAGTATAATATTTATTTTCTTCACCATTGCCCTTGTGATTCCCATTATCTATGTCTATCTCTTCTTGTGTTCGTATTATACATTATTCTGCCTATATCACTCTACATTTATGTTCTCCCCTTTCTCATTTTTATACTCCTCATTTGTTGTCTAACCTATATGTTCAATATCTCCACTTTATTGAGTATTTCCCCCTTTCCTCTTTATATCTCCCCATTTTTATCATCGATAACAATGGGTCAGAAGATGTTCAGGTACCAAGTGTACATGCCATGAGTTGTGGAGTTTTTTGAGTTATAATGCCAAGCTTGTGACTTCTAGTAGTTGAATCTCAATATCTTTGATGGTATTCATGGGGTTAGTGGATAACAGTATCTCTACATCTTGTACACACTCTTGGATAATACTTATCATTCAATATGGGAAGTATTGTAGCTAAAAGAGTGTGGAGCTTCTCTTATGTTGCTTTGTTGTTATCCTATTGATCATATCTAGTTTTTTATGTATTTGACATTTATAAATAGTTGTTAAACTTGTCATGATGTTAAATGATGTCAAAGTAACCTATAGTGTCTCATGGTTCTTTTTAAGAGTATATTCTAAATCTATCATGAAAGTTTGGAGTTTGACATTTTCTTTAGAAGGGATGAAACACCCTATAGTAAGTATATTGGTGTGCCTTTTATTTTTGAAGGTTCCTTTGTGGGGTTCTTAATGAGTTGTGTGAGTTTCTCCTCTCTTTTTTCACTGTGCCAATTTCACTAGATGACTCATTAATATTTGCACTTTTAAGTAGTTGTTCAAGTTAACCTATGAGATCTACATCTATATCATACTTGGCATCAATGACTAACCCTTTGATCACTTCTCATTATTTAATTAATGTTCATGCTCATTTATGGTTCTAGATTCTCTTATCACATTAAATCTTTGAACCAATTTATGATGGTGATCAAGCTCTTAATTGCTCATCTCTTTTAGCCTTGCAACATTATTATTTATCTCTTCTTGAATTTTTACAAGGTCTTTTGTTGTGTGAGAATATCTCTCAAATAGTGATCCTTCGTCTTCAAAGCTTGAAGATGGTGATGATGAGGATGACAATATTTACCTTTTCCTCCTCTTCTCCTTTCTTTTTTTTGGTTTTTCCTTGTTTACTTGGAGCTTCTTCTTTGTGGGGGGTTTTAATGAGATCCAAGATCTTTGGGTGCTACCAATAGTCATTCTTGACTTGTGTAGAGTAGCTTGTAATGCCTCGCCATGTGACCCAAAAGAAATTAACCTAAAGTTTCACTAAGTTTGTCAAACATTTTCTTTTTAAGATAACATAGAACAACAATTATAGAATAGTGGAAGCAATTAACATACACTCATACATCAACAACACATAAATAGGTTACAACTCTTAAGGGTCCCATGATGTTGAATCACATTTAAGTTTAATTAATACCAAACCCAATATATAACACATCCATATTAAAGAATAACTACAAGTACAAATCCATTAAAATAATATACATTTATATAAGATGCCACTTGGCAATAAACATAATGCACAATCATCCATTGTACAGGTCATAGGGTATGAAAGGCTGAAATAATATACATCATGAAATAGATTACATCATCTCGTAAGATCTATGAAATCAAAAACAATACACTAGGTATAACCATCCATCCTAGAAATATAGGAACAGATAGAAAGGAAAATCTACACAAACACATCTAGCAGCAACATCTGATGCTCAAATCTCAATGGTATAAGAAAAATACTACCACTTGACCTTGTGGAACTCAAAAAGGTCTACTCCCACTGCACTGAGGAGATAAACTCAAGTCTCACATGGATAACAAACTCAAAAGTCAAAAACCAACATCTAGGTTCAAGGAATCACCTGAAAGAAAACTATCTCAAAGGGTACCAAGACACAAGTATCAACTAATCCCAGAGGTAACATAGACACATAGGAAATATATTATGCATGTGGGCAAGTGTCATCGCCTGAACCAACTCTAGGGTTACCTAGCTATTTTTTTAATCCTCTGGCCCCCTAGTGACTCTATTGAGCACTAGTATCCTTTCATACTGACAAGACATACTAATGAAGCATAGTTGCAATCAAGCATCCTCTCTACTCCCATCCTAGTCTGTACTAGCACTCGAGGCATGGGCGAGGAAAACAATGTCTCTTATTAATTTATTTTAAACCTATTTAATGAAATGTTATCACTTATTAAATAACCTACAATGGGTTACCATCAACCTCTTTAGGGCCTCAGCCTCCATTGCAAGCCACTTTCCAACACGACATATAGATAACCAACCCTAATCTCAATAAAATCAAAAGATCACAAAAGACAACATACCGTACATTAGTTCTTAAACAAGCAACTGACAAGTATTGAAAATCACTGGTCATAATCATGGATTCTACCAATACAATCATCCTAACAAGACTAATCAAAAATACTCATAAACCAATCCATGTCATAACATGACATTACCAAGAACAAATCATACAAACACCTCTTAATGAAATGTTATCACTTATTAAATAACCTACAATGGGTTACCATCAACCTCTTTAGGGCCTCAGTCTCCATTGCAAGCCACTTTCCAACACGACATATAGATAACCAACCCTAATCTCAATAAAATCAAAAGATCACAAAAGACAACATATCGTACATTAGTTCTTAAACAAGCAACTGACAAGTATTGAAAATCACTGATCATAATCATGGATTCTACCAATACAATCATCCTAACAAGACTAATCAAAAATACTCATAAACCAATCCATGTCATAACATGACATTACCAAGAACAAATCATACAAGTGACTGAAAAGCAATTCCAAAAACAACTGATTGAAGACTCAAAGGTTATATCAAATATGTCACACCATTCATCTTAATTTCATACAAGAACATTGGAAAGAAATAATGATCAATAGATCAAAACACCTCATAGGGCATACAAGACACATTACCATGGTTGAGTATAAAATATAGTGATCAAAACATCATCATGACATCACAAAACAGAACTCTCAAGCCTCTGGTAAACATCTCGATTTGGTCAAAGTACTAAGTCAACCCCAAAACCCAACATCAGTAAACCACACATCATAAAGAGTACATACAAAAGTCATTTTCATAATTCATAAGGTTTTGAAAACACATAAGTTCAATGTTCACTATAGGTTTTCAAGTTTTCATTTTCATTTCCAAATATTATAGTTCATAATGTTTTCGATCTCAATCAAAGTTTCAATTTCCATTTCTCTAGTTACCAGATTTACTTAAGGTTTTCGAGTTCACTAGAATTTCAGACGATTCAACAAATCATATAGAGTTTCTTAAACTTTTATTGTTTCATAGTTCAATTCATTATCAAAACATAAGAGTTCAGTGAACATACACATTACAGTTTTCATCTTTTTAAAGTATGTTAATTACTAAGGTTTTCGAATAAGAAAATTTCCCTAGCAATATAAATCATTTTCACATAAAATCAAATCATCAAGCACAACCCAAGTTTACTAAAGATAACTATTAATCATCCCAATTAATTTTTTTGATTTTCAATTTACTTTAGAATTATATTTAAATAATAAAATAATAAATCAAATTTTCTAATAATTAAATTTAAAATGTTAACAATACTTATTAAAATTAATAATAATTATAATTATCAATTATTACCATAATAATTTTAAATTAATTAAACTTTGGATAAACTTTTCCAAAAAGGAAACCTACTAAAAATAGAAACTTTCCCAAAATAGAAAGCTACTAAAAACATAAACTTTCCAAAAATAGAAACATGTTAAAACTAGAAACTTAAACTTTCTCGAAATGGAAACTTATTAAAAATAGAAACTTTTCAAAAATGGAAACTTGCTAAAAACATAAACTTTCTAAAAATAGAAGCTTGCTAAAAATAGAAATTTTCAAAAAATAGAAACCTGCTAAAAATAGAAACTTACTAAAAACAAAAAAACTTTCTCGAAATAGAAACATACAAAAAAAAAAACTTTTCAAAAATAGAAACCTGCTAAAAATAGAAACTAAAAATAGAAACCTACTAAAAAGATAAACTTTCCAAAAATAGAAACTTTCAAAAAAATGGAAACTTACTAAAAATGAAAATTTTCCAAAAATGAAAACTTACTAAAAATGAAAACTTTCCAATAGGAATCTAGTAGAGAAACCCAGATCAAATAGTTAAAATTTATAAAATAAAATTAATTTTCTTTTCAAAACCCAAATCCCGATTTCAACATCCAACTATGAAATACCAAAATAGTCAAACAAGGGTTTTCAATTTAACTCTTTCTCAAATGTATTCAAGAGTAGAGAACAATAAATTTTAACATGAGGGTTCCAAATCTCTTTATCTCATATATAGATAATCGAACAATGAACAATTAAAATATACGACAAGGGTTTCAATTTCATTAATTCGTTCACGAACATAATCAAGAATATAAAATAATAAATTTCAATCACAAGCTTTTCAAAAAATTCTAAAAGTTCTAAAAATAGATTTAACCAGACATGAAGAAGACAAGAAAATTGAAGAATGTAAATCTACTGTGCAAATTAACCATAAGATTCTACCTGAATCTAATGCTAATTCGACAACACACGTAGCACACAAGAATTTGAACCCTTTCTTTTTGAAAACCTCCTTTTCCAAAATTCCTCCTCCAAAACCTGTGTAATTGTATAATGAGCTCTAGATCTCTGATAAAGAGTTTTTCCTTAATTTGGGGTTCTGATTGTTCACTCATGCGAGCGAACTCGTTACTTGTTATCTTTTATCTTTTCATGCACAACTATTAGCAATTTTAAAATATCTTTATTAAATTAATTTTCTTTCTTCATTTGATTAGTTTATTATATTTTAATTTCATGCATACGCTTTATGCAATTTAATTAAAATAAACTTTATTAAATAATTGCTTATTCTCTCTTACTAATTTTTGAAGCATTTTTTAATATAATATTTATTAAGTAATAATAATATTTAGCATTTATTTTTATGTTGAGCCCGGTTTGTCCTATGCTCTTTTTTGGCATTTCTCTATTTCTGTTTCGATATTTCTTAAGGTGCATCTGTATCTGGGTATCTATTTTGGGTTTTCTTTTAGCTATGGCCGCAGAATTGTTTGTTGTATCCAAATTTATTTGAGATAGGTAAATGAGTTGGTTAAACCTATAGTTCCTTAGAAAACCAATCCAGCTAGTTTAAAGAGTAATTTACAAAGGCAAATCCATTAATAATAAACCACCAATCTGCTTAAGGCATTAGTTAATTTGGATATCATATCTAGAAGAAGTTTTGTTAGTTTTGTTTAGTAGTATGGGCAATTCCGAATCTTATTTCATGATAATATCTATATTTCAACTCAATATCTATGATAATTTTATTTGCTTGGAGCATTATTATTTACCTAGATGTATTCCTTGATAATGGGGTATGTTTACATCCATAGCTTCAGAGAAGGGAATTAGAATTTCATAACAAAGCTACACATAGAGGCAATCATAATTAGTGCAAACTCCCATTTGATGCTTAATTTGGTATTATTTATTAAGTAAAGTTGCTATCCTCTTCGCATACATAAAGGTTTACTCATAGTGACTCTTAGTTTAATATAGTAATATTTGTTCTGGTAGGATACAGTATTTATTTTGTAGTCTGCTTTCTCGAATGGCGTTAGTTTGTGTTGTTCTTTCATGCAAAATGTGTTGGTTTTTGCATAACAATTTTGGGACTCCACTCTAATACGGTAGCAATTATGTATGGTGAAAATTCCAATTGTGACAAGTAGATTAAGCTAGTCTGAAATTTTATACCATTAGTAACTTTTAGTCTACTTGGAGTTATGTTTCTCATTTCCATTTAGTATGACATTTTCCTAGATAATGGGTTTAGCTTTAAAGTGCGAAAGATGAAAGTATCATAAGGTTAAAATCTAACTTCGAGAACCATTCTGAGTAGACTGGAAGGATCTGTAATGCCCTAGAAGGAAAATTAGGTATTATAATAGAGCAATACACAGAGGTAGCTATAATTAAAGTAGAATTTGTAATATGATATTTCATAGTGACTTATTGAAACAAGTAAGGTCAGGAACCACTTGGTAGACATGAAAGCTTTAATTTAAAGAGATAGTTAATCTTGTTCTAGCAGTATACATTTTTAAATACATAAAGTCTTGCTTAGATTATTAATGATGGGCAATAATTAATAGAACTATGGTTAATCTCTTTACTAATTTACTCCAGTATTTTGTCCCACCTGGATACCCAATGTTTGTCTTTATCTTCCTCCTAGGTTCTCATGATTATCATATGACTTAACTAATTGTACTAACAACTGCTTTAAGCATAACTGTTTAGTAGGTTAGTAAGGGGAAGCAACTCAAGCAGTTAGATATGAGGAGGCATATATGAAGATTTTAAAGATCAGTTTGAACCAATCATTTTAGATACTGGATTAAGCAGAATCAACAAAAGAAGATGCAAAGTTAATAAATTCAGAAGAGGATTCTTGTTCCTCACCTTGTAATATTCATTATTTTTTTGAAAATTTCAACTGGGGTATGCCCCTTTTAATTTTGTAATAAAATAGGACTTAGGTCCTAGGCAAGACTAGAGGTTTTCTTCTATGTACTTTTCTACTAGTGCCTGTTCGAACGGAGATACTCTATTGTATTTTTTTTATTAAATTAATATAATCAAAGGCTTTAGACATTTATTGATCAAAAAAAATTAATAAGCATTTAATTAAAAATGAACTCCTAAATATATTATTATTAAATTAAATCAATATTATCACGCCCAAAATTAGACTATAACTTTATCTTCAAATGAATTCTTTTATTTAATAAATTCACAAGACATTTTAATAATATATTTATTAATTCAACTAATAATATTATGTAGAGTTTATTATTTAAATAGAACTCCTAAATAATTATTTAATTAAATAAATATAAATACGCCAAAGTAGAACTATAATATAATCTTTTAAATTTAATTCTTTTTATTTAATTAGTTTCTCAATTAATTAAATAATGAATTTCTTTATAAAATTTCCATTAAATTATCTTTAAATTTGATTAATTATAACAAAAAATCATCACATGCCCACAAGATTGAATACAAAAACCCATCATACAAAACATAAAACTAGATCAAACATCAAGGTCAAAATCACAAATTCACATCACTTGACGAATTCAGACAGGTAAACTAACTCAAATACTTGTCCTACTTTCTAGGACAATTGGCTTAGGATTTAGGATTTGGACTCAAGATTTATCTTCCCACTTATACCATTGAAATACTGTGATAGGGTATGCTCATCTTGGCAATTTAGGGAAGTCAATACCTGGTACCTGCAATCTACATAAAATCCATGAATGTACAAACACATATATTCTAAACTAAATAGGTAATGGCAAAAAGTGGTGCATCATGTATATCTCGACTAGTAGGTGACTGACTCCCTTCCTCAACCACATCAGAAATGTCAAACATAAAGTAAACATTCATGCACACCATACACATGCAAGTATTGGGTAAGTATCCATAGAAAATGCATGTAAAAAATCCATCATGAAATATATGAATTCACTAACTGAACATACATATATCATCATTGAAAGGATAAACATAAACACATGAAATAACTAAACAACTCATCACCTAAATCAACTGAGTATGAAATGACATATAATCAAACCTGATAACCAAGTATAGATAATCATAAAACACAATCCAAAAATTGGCCTAAAAGAATTCGACAATACAATCAAAAAAGTCAACTAGGGGTAGGCATTACATAGCTTGCTTGACTAATGGGTTAGCTTCCTACTATACAAAACCTTTTGCAAGCTCCAATTTGACTGCTCCTATCATGTCCCTTTCTAGATGATGGGGACACAACCCAAGCACAGAATGGACACAAAAGGAAAGGGAAAATTTTATTAACTGTAAAAATATGCTAGTACACTTAGTGCAGAGAAATAGACTCCAAAACAGGCCCTATGGGCATACAATAGCATAAAATTGGAGATAATTTCTTCTCCCAGTACCTTCTCTCAAACTCCACTCCGAACTACCTTTTACAATGCCATAAATGTTCTTAAATAGACCTCGGAGGGTTAAGGATTAGGAATACATTCTAGAAAGTGCTAGTTGGCATCTACTGACCAAATAGAAGGCTCTAGAAGTTGCATTAGAAGTTGGCACAAAATTAGAAGAATCCAAAAACGGTAACTGAACTTCTGGGAGGCATAACTTTTGAACTGTAGCTCCGATTGACGAACAGTTTACATTTTTGGAAAGCTCTCGAAGTGCTCTATAGCCCTATGGACCAACTTTGCTTACCCCCCATTTTTTGGCCCTTTTTGAGGTCATTTAATGCCCCTATCCTGACTTTGAAGCATTCTTAGGAGGTCTCCAAAAATTGAAAAACTACAATAACTTTCAAACCATGGGACCTTTTGACCTGATTCTTTTTTTGGAATGCTCTAAATTTCAATTACATTCATTTGAACAATTTAAACCTTCTAGTTCACCAAAATGATGGCTCAATTACATACTCCTATTTTTTTGGCATTTATACATAGCCCAAGGTGATTAAAAACTCTAACCCAGAACACTAATAGTGGAACTGTGAGAGTTGGAACCTTTATTTGACCCAAATGGGTATCTAGAAATGAAAACACATGAAACAAAAACTAAGTCTAAGTACATTTTTTTGGGTGATACAGGATTGCCCTTATACCTCTAGATGCTTCTGCATCAGACACCCAGGGTAGATTGAAAAGTGACCCTGTCACTTTATGAATGGTAGAGGAAATCCCAAATGGGAAACCTCGGCTACTAAAATCCAAGTTGAGTCCTCTATTGACCATCCTTTCCACTTGACCAAATACTTTTCATACTACCTATTTCTGGTACTCTTTCCCACATGATGATCTAGAATGTCTTCTATCTCCTCCTTCTTAGAAGTAGGAATTGGACATGGCTCTAACATCAGCTCCTTATATGCACCATCATCATGACACTCTGTTAAGTCTGCAATGTTGAAAATAGGAGAAATGTGAATTCCATCTGGCAAGTCTACTTCATATGCATTTCTTGAGTCATGTTTCTTCAAAATTTTGCAGGGGCCAAATTTCTTCATTTTTAGCTTGTTGTAAGTACCGGCTGGAAATCTTTCTTTTCTTAAGTGTACGATGACTAGATCTCCTACTTGGAATTCCTTATGTCTTCTCCTTTGATCAGCCCTAGCTTTATACTCTTGATTCATCTTGACAATGTGTGCTTGGACCTCCTCATGTAGATGCTTGATATGTTCAGCAAATTCTTCAGCTTCAGCACTTGTCCTCTCCCCTTGCTCTATCTTCCTCAATTCTAGTACAGTCCTTAGGCTACTTCCATATACAATTTGGAATGGTGATTTTCCAGTACTCTTGTTTATAGAGTTATTATAAGAAAACTCTACTTTTGGTAGAATCAAATCCCACCCCTTGGGCTTATCCCCAACTAAATATCTCAGCAAATTGCCCAGACTTCTATTTACCACTTCTCTTTGGCCGTCAGTCTGCGAGTGATGTGTGGAACTAAATTTCAAGTCTCTTCTCAACTTCTTCCATAATGTTCTCCAGAAATACCCCACAAATTGAGTATCTCTGTCAGAAACTATACTCCTTGGGAGACCATGTAATCTTACCACCTCTTTGAAAAATAAGTCTGCAATATGGACAGCATCATGAGTTTTGTGGCATGGAATGAAATGTGCCATTTTGGAGAACCTATCAACCACCACAAATACTAAGTCATTACCCCTCTGTGTCCTTGGCAATCCAAGAACAAAATCCATACTTATGTCTTCCCATAGCTTTGATGGAATAGGCAATGGCTGATATAGTCTAGTATTGTGACTAAATCCCTTGGCAACTTGACAAATATGACAACTCTGTACAAACTTCTTCACATCTTGTGAAATCTGAGGCCAAAAATAATGTTCTCTAAGAATGCCAATAGTCTTATCTCGACCAAAATGTCCTGCCATCCCTCCACTGTGTTTCTCCTTAATCAAATTTTCCCTCATGGAACTCCTTGGAATGCATAATTGACTGTCCTTGAATAACATACCATCCTGAATCACATAGTCTAACCACTTAGTTCTGTCTATAGCAACAGGCTCTTTACAAGCTTTCCACACTTCAGCAAAATTAGGATCCTCAGGGTACAGATTCTTGAGTTCATCAAATCCAACTACTTCAACCTGCATTACTGTAAGCAACAATTGTCTCCTGCTTAGTGCATCTGCAACCTGTTAGATTTTCCACTTCTATGCTTCAACACAAATGTATAGCTCTGCAAGAACTCTACCCACTTCATATGCCTCTAATTCAATTTACCTTGGCTATTTAGGTAATGTAATTCCTGGTGATCAGTATATAAAACAAATTCCTTTGGCAACAAATAATGCCTCCATTTCTTTAAGGCCTGAACTATTGCATAGAACTCTTGATCATAAACAAAATACTTCTTTTTCGCATCGTTCAATTTTTTACTAAAATATGCAATAGGCTTACCTTCTTGGCTTAATACAGCAACAATAGTGCTTCCACTAGAATCATAATCCACCTGGAACACCTTTTTAAAATTTGGAAGTGCCAACACAAGTTGTTATGTCACCTTCTTCTTTAGCAATTCAAAACTTTTTACAGCTGTCGCAGTCCATTTGAACTCTTTTCTATCCCCTCTTATTGTGTCAGTTAGGGGTGCACATATGCCACTAAAATTCTTAATGAACTTCCTGTAAAAATTAACTAGACCATGAAATGATCATACCTCAGTAGCAGACCTTGGAGCAGGCCATTCCAAGATGGCTTTTACCTTCTCTGGATCCATTCTAAGACCTTCAGGTGATATAACAAACCCCAAGTAGACTAACTCCCTTTTTGCAAAGATACACTTCTTCAGATTAATTAACAGTTTCTCTTCCCTTAACCTTTCAAGGACACTATGAATATGCAATAAATGTTCTTCCAAAGTCTTGCTGGAAATTAAAATATCATCCAAATAGACAATAAGAAATTTTTCCCAAGAACTTCTTAAGTACCTCATTCATAAGTTGCATGAAGGTGCTTGGGGTGTTCATCAATCCAAAGGACATGACTAACCACTCATAAAGACCCTCCTTGGTCTTGAAGGTTGTTTTCCACTCATCTCCTTCTCATATCCATATCTAATGATGGCCACTCTTGAGATCTATCTTTTTAAAGTATTGAGCTCCACTCAAGTCTTTCTTTAACTAGTTTGGGATTTTTTTCCACCTATATGTTTTCTTTCCTTTATTTCCTCCTTGTCTTAATCCTTATCTTTCTCAAGTTTGATGAAAACACTCCTCATTGTGCTTGTGTCACACATTGGTATCTTGGGGTCAACAAGCATTGGCAAAAGTAACTTAATAATATTAGATAACTGAGGGGGGTGAATCAGTTATCCTCGAGCCCTTTTAAATAATTCACCACACTTATACCAAAGTTAACTTATTAGTAAACCAACTCGATAATTGTAATAAACTTAATCAGCTTTATGCTTTAAACATATTTGTACTTCCTATACCAAGTATCAACTTCATTTAGTGACTTACAGAAATAATAAAAAATTTAACATGTAAATGAAAATAATATGCAAAACATCCACTCACACATTAACACCATGATTTTTAATGTGGAAACCTTATTAGGGTAAAAAACACCTAGGACTAGTTACCCAAAAATATTTCACTCTTCTAAAATGAGCTTGGTTAAGAGCCAATCCTATCAAAGCTTACAGTGCATTTGTTAGATGTGACCCCACTAGGGAATTTTCACCAAAGATAATTAGACATTTTCACCCTTCAATGAGTGGCCTATCTAAAGGAATTACAAACATTCAATGGAATATCACCTTACAAAAGGATTTACAAACAAAGACTATTAAGTCCACTCGGTTAAGTGATTTTTAGCTATAATGGTTAGAGAGTAATAGTGAAATGTTCATATAAATATGCAACTCACTTTTCTTTTTTAGATCTCCATTTTCCTCATATATTTTCACTAACTAGTCATTATCCTAACATCTTCAATCACCTTCACTATGCACTTTAGACCTACTCGGTATGATCAATTCATTCAAAAAATCTATGATCACCTTATTAGTAACTAGGTCAATGATATTTTCCTTCTTTTCTCTTCCTTGTATAGACATAATTTTCTAGTTCATCATTTTCAATCATATTTTTCCTCTTAATCAATCATATTTTTCCTCTTAATCACAATCGTCGATCAATATCTTTCATCTCATGTGCATTGAATCTAGATACATAAGAAAATGTTTTAACCTCAAACTTTTTGATTCACCTTAGATCACTAAACATGCTTCAAATATTCATCATTGAATCTTTTCTTAAGTATTCCAACTATTGGTCTTGCTAACTATCTTTGTCCTTATCTTAGGATTTTCTAGAATAGTCCATATCTCCACTTGATGTCTCCCTTTTCTCAATCTTTCACAATTTTTTCTCTTTTATTGAACTATGTTATTCCTTCACCAAAAATATCCATCACTAAGTAAATGGTGTATTCAATTAACATTAAACTTGCTTGGTTAACTATTATACTTAGTTAATATTGTTTTGACTAACATCACCTTTCATCCTCTTCATTTACTAACCATTGTCTCTAGCTTGTTGTAACATACTAATTCTTCATATTTTCATTCTCTCCCTTCATTATTTCTTCCAACCAAACTAGCTTTCTTATGCATCATCTCAACACTACATAAAATCATTGAAAATAATCAAACCTACATTATATTTTCATAGACCAATCCATTAGTTTCCCAATTAGTTTTACATACTTAATCATTACTTCTTCAACTCATCTTCATAATTTTCCTTTCACTTATTTATCTAATACCACATCCTTCATATCATAGAAACTTACATGAATTAGAACTCTCAAGCAGCTAGGCATCAATGACAACATAACAACTTATTTAACTCTTCTACATACTCTTTGTAGCTCAATTCTGACCTTATTCATCATTGGCATAACTTATATCCAACAATATCACTTTTTTGTCATTAGCATCTATTGTGCCCAACAAATAGAGGGCTTTCTTCTTTCTTTGTCAGTTCATACTAGAATGATGTAAGCTAGTGTATCATGGTCTCTATAGCTTGTATCATGCAAGTATAAGTCCATGCTAGAAAACATAACTCATTCTTGTATTCTTCTACTAGGAAATGATTATCCTTTCCCTTCTCTGTATAACCTCTTGAAATCTATTAAAATATGTTTTGAATATATTATTTCTATTGTTTCTTAGCATCATATACATTTGCATATTTTTTCAAAAATGAGAATATCTGTTAACCAGTTGATTGATGACCATCCAGGATATTCTCTTTTGAAATAAATATATATACATACTAAGATGGCTCCATATTTGAATAGATGTGCCTTATAGTTTTCTTCAATCTTCATTAGGATGATCATCAACTTTTGTTGCAACCATTCACTCAAGTCAAGAGGGACATGATTGTGGATGATATGGTATGTTGGAATAACTACCAACATTCCCTTGCTAGATTCATGACATGGCTTAACTATCTCCTATTTTTTATAATTCTAGTGGTTGTATCACACATTAACAGATTGATCGTTTGGTGCAATGGCAGCTCTAGCTTCAACAAGTGGTATCAGAGCTTGGTCATAGGTTTGAATCTCCTTGGGTAACATTGAGGGGGGGATTTTCGAACTAATTGCTAACATTCCCCTTTAGGATTTGTGACATGGCTTAATCACCTCCTATTTTCTATAAATCTAGTGCTTGTATCAAGCATTGACAGTTTAATCTTTTGGTGCAATGGCAACTCTAGCTTATAAAATGGTATACATTGTATGCTACTCCATTGGGTAAATTATTCTCTTTTATAGAGTAGTAGATTTATTAGACTATTACTATGGAAGAAGACCTCATTTAAGGGTCTGGTATGTCATCAATGGCAATTCATCATCTTTTCTTTCTTGCTTTAGTGACTCTCATAGCTTCATCAAGTGAAACCTTTCTTATTATTAGTTTTGTTCCACTGTCATTGAACCTCATTACCCTCTAGATGACTTGCTTCATGAACTTTTAAGGATTTTCTAGCCACATGTATTCACCATATACTCTTCTTAATACATGACTTACCAAATCCTCTTAGAAGAAGTCAGGAAATTCTATTACATTATGCAATGAGGTGTTTTTTAGATGTCTTTGTTCCCTCTTCAACTTTTTGTTATCAAGGAATGTATAAAATTATTTATTTATTTATTTTGTTCAAAATTCCAAGAATTTTACCTTTAAATATGCACTTAAATCTTTATTAAGTAGCATGTCTATAGGTAGTGAAGACAACACTCCAATCTGGTTTGATATGTCTCCCTTGAGTTAGATAACTATATAATCAGGTTCTTGAATTCCTTGTTGTTGACCAACTTAATCTTATGAATTCCTTGTGCCATGATTATTTTTTTAATTTTGATCTATTTTTTTCTAATTTCATTTCCTCTCTTTTACCCATGCACCTATGGGTTAGGAATTTCTTTAAGGTAGAATTGTGTTTAAATGGTAAATCAATATTTTTTGCATTTTTCATAGCTCAAGAATTCAAGTTTGCATAGTATTTAATGGAAATTTTTTGACCTATTTGTACCTTTCAATAATATATTATTAGGTTAACATTAATTTGAAATAGTAAACAAAATGATTACCTACCACTTAAATTATAACTAATGATAAAAACTCATGTGACAACAGTCATAATCCTTACACACTATTGTCTTGTCATAGGTGCTTCATGCTCTTCTAGTCTGTTTGTTATGTTACCAATGCATCATTTACCAATTTTGATTAGGGGAATAGTTTGTGATTATTCACTTTTACATACAACCCCTTTAAACTTGGACTATGTTAGTTCACCTTTGAAGTCGTACCCTTAACTAGTGAGCTTCCAGCTTCTTCAGGCTTGACCACTTCAACCTTGTCACCCTTATTTTCCTATAATTTATTGAATTCCTTTATCACTTCCTCCTTTTTCTTGATCTTTCTCTTTCCTATCTTATCTACACTTTGAACTCGTAATCATCTTCTTGATCAATAGTCTCTAGCAAGATGACCTATCTTGCCGTAGTAGTAACATATCAAATATGTTCCTCTCCATAATCTTGAATGATTTCTTTGACTAGTTCTCAATTTTTAGTATTCTATAGTATGTCCTGTGTTCTCACAAGTTGGACATATCAGTTTAGTGAACGTGTTCTTCTAGCTAGAACTTGATGTTCTTTGAAACTACTAGATTGGCCTTTTGTTGGATATATAGAGCTTGGCCCTACTTGTTACACAAGTAACAATAACCACTAAATATTTTATCATTTTAATGAGATGTGCACTCTTTAGAAGAGTGACCATACTAGTGGCATGTGTTGTAATATCCGTAGAAGGTATTCTTCCTTTTGGGTGTAATCTTTCTATGCCAATATGCATTGGAAGTGTGACCTATTTTACCACAAAAGTGATAGGTTGATTTCTTAGACTTCTTACCTTTAGATAATATTTCCTCTTGTCCTTGATAAATCTATTCTTTTATTCAAGATGACTTGCCTCTTTTATTCTTGATGTCACCTTCATAGAAAGGACCAATTGTGCTCTTGGTCCTCCTTTAACCCTTTAGTTGTTCATATATCTTTTCAGAGTTTATGTTGAAATTTTTTAGCTTCTCATTTATTTCATTGATGTTCCTTAGTTCCTCATTAATATTTTTAATGTATTCATCCTTTTCTTTGGCATTCTCTTCATCCATTCTTGTTTCTTCCAGTTCTTCCCTTAGTGCATTTTCAACTTTGTCCAATGCTTGTGCAGTGTTTCATTTCTCATTATGTGCTTAACTTAGCTTTTATGTTGTTTCTTCCAATTGTTTATGTAATTGTGAGATGGACTTGTTCAACTTCTTTTTGTCAATTGTAAGGTCAGATATTGTATCTTCAAATCCATTTGTACTGCTATGCTCTTCCATTTTCTCAATGATTTCATGTCTATCACTAAGTTTCTTCATGAGTTTCTTTCTCTTTTCCAATGATTCTCTCAACTTCTCCTTTATGTCTTCAGTTGTTTCAATATATTCCTCAAGTTTCTTCTTATACTTCATGGATGCTACCTAATCTCCCCTCAAGCTATCAGGTTTTTCATTAATATAATCTAAGCTTTGATATTAATTTATGGTCCCAATCAATACTGAGAGGGGTGTTAACTAGTACCATCTTCAAAATTGGTTACTCTTAACCATTCATAGATGTAGAACAAGATTTAGTGTGCAAAGAACATTAACAATAAGCAAAAAATTCACAAACTAAAACTATATTCACATATAAGATTAGACAAAAGAAGGTGTAAGAGAGTGCAAACTAAGAGGAATATCACTCCAAAAGCCTCCTTGATTTTGTATATGTGTCCTTTGATGTAGATGCGTTGTTGGATGGAGATGTGTGCTCAATAATGTTGCTCAAGCTTCAATGAAAAATATGGATCAACGTGGATTTGTGGATGGATTTTGCCACAATGATGGTATTTTGATAGTCCTTAGTCTCTCAAAATAGCATTATAACATTAGCATAAAAGTGGATGATGGTTGTGAAGGGAGAGGCTTCTATTTATAGGACAAGGGGTAGAGGGATGGATGGTCAAGATGCAAGGATGGCAAGATGGTGAGGGAGGGCTAGGATGCACTCAAGGGGGAGCACATGGATTGTGCTTGTTTGAAGCCAATTAGGAAATGACACTTGTCATAGGATGATTGGATGTGAGAGGATAGGATAAGGGTTGGTCAAAGGAGTAATGAGGGAGGTTGAGACATAAAGAGGGATGGTTGAGCCATAAATAGAGATGGTTGAGTCAAATAGAGATGGTTGGGTCATAAATAGAGATGGTTGGGAGGAGGATGAGATTGTTGAATTTGTCTTGGGTTAGCAAGTCTTAACCATTTCTTAAGTTTTGCACATGATTAGAAGAGGGATTAGGATTAGCTTACGAATTGGCTAACCTTGTTTAGGGAATGTGATGAGGTTAGTGGGTGGGGATTAGGATGAAAGATAAGGATTGACATCTTCTAGAAGAGTCTAGGCTTTGGATGGGGATGAAGACTTTCTTAGAAGAGTCTAGAACTTCCTAGGATGAGGATAAATAAGGTTTTTAGGAAATAAATAAAGTTTTATTTATTTCAAGGGTTTGGGTTGAGGAGATATTTATTAAAATATTTTTAATAAACATGAGGATTAATATTTAATCTTAATTAAATATTTTGAGTTGGGATTAGGGTTCAGAAATGATGGGATTAGCCTTTAATCAAAATTAAAGAAGGATTAGAAGATTCTGGAAGAGGTTAGTGGTCTTAAGGAAATTGGCCAAGTTTTTGGCAAAGAATAAATTAATTATTTATTTTGGGATTTTTGGTTAATTTATTAATTAAATAATTAATAAATAAGGAAATAATGTTTAAATAAGATTTAAACATTTTTGGGAGGGATTCCTTAATTAAATATTTTTAATTAAGATAAAGGGATTTAATGGCATAAAAATAAATTAATTAATTGATTAATGATGATGTCATCAGGGAATTTTTTCAGAAAATAAAAATACTTTATTTTCTAAAGGATTTTTAGGTGTCTACACTAGAAAGCTAAACAATAGCCACTTTACTAACAACACAATGGTAAATATAGTAAAATAGAATATATTTTTATGTGGAAACCCTAACCAAGAGGATGAAAACCATGGTGGGGATAATATACCCACTAGCCTTTTATTGTAGACAAAAGGTTATCTAGTTAAGAGCTATAGTTTTTTCCTTCTAAGATTATGTCTAGTTAAGAATGTAATTAGGATTCTAGTCATCCTATTAAGGCTACCTTATTATAGGATTTTAGTACTCCTTGTGAGAAGTACCTTGTTAGAGTATTTATCATATGATTGCTACTAATACATGCCTAGTTAAGAGATTAAAAAATTATTGCAATGGTTAGAATGAAATCAAATATGATCTTACCCTATATGGCATATCTTTCCTGATAGATCTCTTGTGTATATCTATAAGATACCTTGATGTTCTCTTGTTTCTTAGTTGATGTTGTCATTATGTGTGTTGAACACATTGTCTAATATTTATTTAGATTATATTTGTTTTATTCTATTATGTAATTTTTCTCCTAGATAAGTGTGCAACATGTTGAGAATCTCAAAGAATATTCTTTATGAGTTGTATTGCAACATTGTGATAATATTTGATGTAACTATTTAATATTGGGGAAAATGAATTAACTCTCAAATATTAAATGTGTGTATGTAGAGGTTTGGTTGCACATGGTTTATGTAATACCACTTGGTGATTTTGTGGGAGATTTTTACTATAAAAGAAACCACAAGGGTATTTTTAGAAGCAAGTTGAGAAAAGGCAAGAAAGGAAAGTCAAGAAAATAATAAACAAGACTCTAATACTAATTTACAAGGCTATATTAATTTAGATTTGGAAGGGGATCTAGATACTAAGTAGAGTACTATAGGATATGTGTTTAGTGTTGGTGGGATAAAAGTGAGTCTAATTTCTTAGTTACATAAGGTAAATTCTTTATCGACTGCAGAGGCAAAGTATGGTATTGCTACAAAGGTGGCCAAGGAGATGTTATCGGTTCAATTCTTCAAGGAAGAATTGGGACACCCATAGAGGATTTTTTTTTTTTTTTAAATAGCCAGAGTGCCATTCATCTTTCAAAAAATTCTAGTTTGCACTCAAAGACAAAACACATCTAGTTGTGGTACCATTCCATTTGGTCAATTTTGGATGATGGATAGTGAAAGTTAGAAAAGATACATTCATATAATAATCCAATAGATATGTTTATAAAGGAAATGAGAAGGGATAATTTTAACTCCTCTTCATTTTTAGTTGGTCTTCTCAACTAAAACAAAATAAAATAACAACTAAGTCCAGGGTGGTTCAATCTATTGGGGGCCTCATAGGGTAGTGATATTACTACAGTATCGGTCTCTAGGTGGAAGGTTATTTTCTAGTGTGCATCCTTATTAGTCACAAAGTGGGAGATTGTTAGATTGTGGTGACTAGTTAGGAAAGTATTGTACACTCACCATGTATCATCGTCAGGGTTTAAAGACATTTTTATGACTATTTTTCCAAGGCTCAACATGTTGTAATTATTCTAGCCCTAATTTTTTAAGTGGAAAAAATGCTTGTATAATATTGATTAGGGTTAGGGATTTCATAATGCATGATGAGATAATAGCTTCTTATGGTGATATTGAGTTGAAAGGGATTTCAAGTTGTAGTCACTAGATAATAAGAATATGGGACTCATTATTGGTGGACGTAGCCCAGGGATCAGGTGAATGACATTAAATCTTTGTATCTTTTATGCTCTTCTATACACTTTTTTATTTTCTAATATTGGATATATTTACATGTACTTTTATTTATATCTTGTTAATTCTAACAGCTGATCTCTATGATAGCTTTTGTAGCACCTCATTCTTTCATTGCTTGTCCCTATCTGTAGTACACCAAACTGTGTTTTCATGATGTTCCTCTTCACTCTTTTCCTTCAACAATATGTTTTTTTCTCAATCTTCTTGTCTCTTATTTTCTCAATCTCTTTCCATACACAAACTCTCTCATCACTTTTCTTTTTAATTATATGTTACCTTGCATTTTTGGGTGTCAAAACCCTAAAAATGTCTTGCTCAAAATAGTGAATTTAAAATTTGAATTATGCAATTGAGCAATACAAGAAAAACCCATGACACCTACATAATAAGGTCTAGACTAGTATCCCTGTGAATATATGCTAGGTCTATCCTTAACTTCTTTATCATTTCTTCTTCCACATTTTCAGCAAAATGCTAATCCCATTACAATGTAGACCATGTATGCTTCTTCTATGACACAATAATGACACATCATGTTGATTGTAACTTGCTTGTCTTATCCTTATCTCTATCCAGACTAGTGTAGATGTCTACTAGTAATCATGAGATAGCATGCATCACTCGACCGATTGCTAATCAATGGCAACACTATGGTATACAAGATATTTCCAACACTAACTACCCTTTGCAATTCCAATGAAACTAGTAGGATCAACAACTTCACAAATTAATGACTTCATGAGAAATATATAAACTAAATTTTAAGAATTTATTATCCCATAGGCTATTCTTAGTTGAAAATTACCATTCTTTTGTAATGTTAAATGCTTAAGAAGTCATATTTAATCAAAAATAATTTGTCCAAGTTTGGTCATCTTGTCTAGGTGAAAATTTACTTCAAATTGAATGATTAACATACAAGGGAATGAAAACAATATTTTTCACAGTGCCATTTTCATTATGAAAAGTGCTAGTTTTTTGTTGTACAACTCAGAAGGTGGAGTGGAGTTTCTATAAAGCAACTTGAGTTGGATATTTAACAACAACTTTTTTTTTATTCTTTGAAATAATATTTATATGTTTGTGAGTTTTACAAAAGCATGAAGTGTTTTTCTATATGATTTAAAGCAAAAGAAAGAAAGAAATTTTCTTATCTTGCAAGATATGTTAGTTTTTTATTGTTGAAAGCTAGAGTGGAGTTTCTTTAAAGAACCTTGAGTTGGATGTTTAGCAACATCTCTCTTTTTTATTCATTAAAATAATATTTCTATGCTTGTGAGTCTCAAAAAAATAAGAAGTGATATTATATATGATTTAAAGCCAAACTATATATACTATTACAATCTATATATGTAATATTGTAATAGCAATAGCAAACTTGTATTAGATTCTAATGTATTCTTGAAGAGAATGTTGATAGTTAGACTAAATAGAAGACCCAGTAATTTTAGGTGTTTCCCGTAATTGGGGTTTCCTTAGTATATATGTGTTATTGTCTATGTGTGTTTGGCTTTTTTTATTTTTGCTTCCACTTATTAGTTTCAGTTAATTAGCCTAGAGTATTAATTGGTATACATCAAATAGAGTTTCTTTCTGTGAATTTATTGTGCAATTAATTTGTAGGTAGTTTATAATAAATTAACATATGTATCGGAGCTATCAAAATTTAACATGGCATCAGAGTAGAGGAAAATAAAGCCAATATTTGTAACATACATTTCAGAAGAAAAAAAAGTTGTCTCCATCTTCCTTTTTGGCTATGGAAACTAGTTTTGGAGTAAGGATGGGTTGCAGAGTGGCTATGGTGATCATCCTCTGGTGTAGATTTTGCATGGGGAAAATCCAAGGAGAAAGGATGAGTTACATGGAGACATTTAGGAAGATATTTTCTTAATATATTGAGTAGAAGAGATTTCCTCAAATATTGAGAGGAAGAAATTTAATTGATATGTTGAGAGGAATAGATTTCAAAGATATATAAAGAGGTAGAAATTTTTAGGATATATGGAGTGGAAGAGATTTTCTAGAGACATCAAGTGGAAAGATATCTTCCAAGAATACAATTAGAGAGGAAGAGATTTCCTAGATATATTGTGAGGAATTTAGATTTCCAAGAGAAACTAGGGAAGAAGTGGAAAGAAAATTTCAGCAAGGGATACAAAGGCAATTTTTGTTGTAGATAGAAATGGCTATATTTTCTATTGTGAATTTTTAGATTCTTCCAAAGACATTTATTAGTGCAAGTTTTTTGTGTGCACATTTAGTGAGATTTATTTTTCTTAATAGAGAGAGGATTATGAGTTATGAAGTTATTTTTTAATAACTATTGTGAGAGTCTTATTGTTTGCTATTGCCTTTGAAGTTGGATATAAGGTGTAGTTGTACATTCTCTTATCAGAGTCTTATTGTTGTGTCAAATAACATAATTCTTATGTTTCTTTTTCTCAAAACTTGTTTATATGATCTCTAGATTTTTTATTTTTTTTCATTTCAATAAATTTCAGTCTTGCTGAAATAAGAGATACTAGAAAAATTTTAGGGCCAAATCATCCACTACCATTATGCATCTACATATTTTCTCAAATAAATTTATGGTTTTCTTTTCTTGATAATTTATTGAAATAATTAGCATAAATAGTAGGGTATTTTTGTTAGAATTTTTAATGAGAGCTACCATAGTAAACAAGTATGATGAAATGTGGAAGCATAGAAATCATATACAAAGCATGTGAAATATTTGACAAAATACTTCAAAGAAATGTAGCCTTATAGACTATAATGATTTTTGGATGTGCACAAAAGGACATCTAGGCTCCAAGACTCCCAGATGTCAGATCTAAGGGCCCAAAGATAGCCCTTGGAAATGGAGGCACCAGGAAAAGTGAGCTATTTTTGGCTCCGTGATGGTGTTCCAAACTATGGAAAATCTAAGACTCCAAATCTTGTGAGAGGAATGCAAATGCCAACATTGATTGAGAGTATCAACCATCGAAACATGGGGAACTAGCTACCAATATCCCAACCTAGTTTTGTAATTGGTCATAGGAGTGGCAAGATACTACTTCCACTATTTCCACCATGGGTGAGATGAGTGAACTAAAAGCTTGTGTAATAGATGGGGAGGTGTCATAGAAAATAGAAGATCATCTATTTATCAATCTAGATGGATAAGATTGAACTACATCTACAATTCCTCCCATGAGAGAAGGCTCACAGTAACCCTTGAAAAAAAATCTGTGGGTGTTGTAGCCATTGAGGGCCTAGCAAGAAGGATTTTCTATAAAAATGGGTCTTATAACATTGAATAGTAGACCCAGAGGCAAGGCAAAAAGTATCCAATCATTGTAAGGCATTGGCAATATTATCTTTATCCTCCAAAAGGGTAAGAAAAGAGTCATCAGCAAAATGGCAATTCACAAATTCCAAAGTGGAATCTAGAAGAGAAATGCCACACACCAGACCTTGAGAGATAGCATTGGCAAGAAGATATCTAAATCCTTCAACTGCCAACACATAAAGTGAAGGCATTTAAGGGCAACCTTGATGGATAGATCTATAGAGCCTAAAGGCTTTAGGTTGTTGACCATTTATGGTAATACAAGAAAAGGCATTGCCAAAGAGCATCTAAACTAATTTCAAGAAGACTAGGCCAAACCCTGATGTTTGAAGCATGGTCAAAATGAAAGGCTATTCAATCCAATCATAATCTTTGGAAAAATCAATCGTAAGAAATAAGGTATGTTGTTTGGATGGTCAAGCCCACTCCATACCTTCCCAAACAATAATAATATTGTCCAAAATGTATCTTGATTTAATAAAACCATTTTGTTCAAGACAAACAATATGAGGGAGTTGATGTCAAATTTTAAGGGAGAGAGCCTTGGCAATAATCTTGTAAGAGACATTCAGCAAGGTGATAATCTTCTAATTGCATATTTCCTCAGGATCACTGACTTTAGGTATGAATTTGATATTACTCTTATTAATAATGCTACCTAGGGAATGAGAGTTATACACTTCTTGATACACTTGATGTAGATCAAGGCCAATATCATCTCATTGGATTTTGTAAAATTCACACAGAAAACCATCATAATCAAGGGCTTTATCATGTGCCATGGAGATGATAGCTTCCTTGAGCTTAGAAAGTATGAGATTTTTCTCACAAAGCCATATTTCTCATGAGAAATCGTATTAGGAGTAACAACAAGGAAAGCTTGTAGTGCTTGGTCATGCACAGAAGAGGGTCCCTAAGTAGTGAAGACCTTTTCACGGTGATGCACAAAATCCTAAAGGATGCTAGGCAGGTTAGAAAGAACCTATTGGTCTTCCCTTATGCTTTTGATGCCCATTATAGAATGGAAAGCTTACACAGCATTGGAAAATTCTTTGGAAGTCTGATCACCAACCTCTCACCAATGGAGACAAGCTTTGATTTAAGCTCTCCTGGCAGCATAGTTGTTTGCAACTTGTTTCTAGTGTTGAATATTGGCAAGTCAAACCTAAAGATTTGTATCAAATGGATTCATGGTGAGGACTTCCAAGGACATATACAAATCTTTAGTAGTGGCTTCATAAGATCTTCTATGCTATATGGACAACTGTCTACCATAAATGTGAAGAAATCTTGCAGTATGAAGAATGGTGTCATTCCACCATTGAATCCACCCAACTTGGATGTGGGGTCAAGGTTCGAGATTCTAGACTCAAAGAATGTGGGCAATAGTCGCTAGATGGCACAACAAGGAGGTATTAAGATAGAACTGGGTTTTATAAGGATGAGGCTAAGTTGTGTGCTAGGTGATAGAAAAGAGGTTGGGGTAATGATTTGAAAAGGTCACATCTAGCAAAGGGGTGACAGGTAAAGCATGCTTGTGTGAGAAGGAAAAAGAGGACTAAGCTGAAAGCATAGCACTATCAAGTCTCTTTAATACTCTATTTGACCTAGCTCAAAACTTGGACCAAGTATGCTGAAACCCCATTAGAATGGTGGCAATTAACATTGGGATCAAAAAGGCCTAGCTTATTTTGCATGTAAACCCATGCCTCTCTCTTGCCAGCTACCCATCAGAAAGAAAGGAGCCCTTCCTTGTGAATAGCCAACTCAACCATACTAAAATTCCCACAAAATACCTAGGTCATAGATAGCAAGTGATCTGCCAACCAACACCATAGGTGTAAACACTCAATAGCATCATTAGGGGCATAAATGTTAACAATACTAAAAGAATGATTCTAAAAAGACAAAAAAATACAAACAATCCTCTACATGGGGTCAGAGCCATGCAAAATAACAAAAGAAAGTAAACAAGGAGAGAGAAGAGTAACAATGTCACCTCATCCAGCCTCATGTTGGGAAGTAAATAAGGCACTTTCTGGGCAAATAACTTGGCAGGTGGAGGTGAGAAGAAACCTAGAAACTTTAACTTCTTGAAGACAAAGAACATCAAGATGACCAAGCCAACACCTAATATCCCAAACAAAATATTTTCAGGGAGTGTTAGTTTGTGGTGGCTGATTACGAAAGTACTATACATACTTCATAACTTTAAAAAAAAATGGCTAATGTTCAGCAATGGCTATTATTCGCCAATTTATGGCCAATTATTTACCAATTTATGGTCGACATGTTGTAACTAATTTTAACCCTAAAGTGAAAAAAATACTTGCATAAAAGGGCTTAGGGTCAGGGATTGTTTGATAATGTATGATGCAAAAATTGCTTCTTGTGGTAGTATTGAGTTGTAAGGGATTATGGATTGTAATCAGGTTGTAATCACTAGATCGTAATAATATTGGACTTGCTATTTGCTTGACATAGCCTAGGGATTGGGTGAACCATGTCAAATATTGGTGTCTTGTGTTCTCTTCTATTTGATCTATTATTTTCTAATATTGTTTATATTTGCATGTAATTTTTATTTATGTCTGTGGTTTAATCCTAACACGGAGGTCTATTAGCCCTACACATTCCATGAGAGATAATTCATGGTAACCTAGCTTGCATGTCATCCTCATCCCTGAGAGAGGAGAAGTTATGCAAAAATGTGTGAGCATCAAATAAAGGGTCTCCAAGAGAGATGACTCATTGTATCTTCTCCCCATTATCATGAACCTCATTGCAACCTTCTAGGTTGTGAGAATAACAAAGGTTCTATGATGAAATCATCAATGCCACTTGTGGCACTCAAACCCATAAAGGGTGAGTGTTAGGGTGTGAGCACCTATTATCCCATGAACACCAGGGTTTTAAACATGTGGCAATGGAAGCAATGGGATTGAAGGCTCTGATAATACCAGGCTTGAACTGAGTCAACCATTATCTAGGGGAAAAGAACCTGCCTTACCCACAGTGGAGCCCTTTCCTTTTTCACAATAGTAGTTCATTCATCTTTTTTGGTGGTTGGAGCCAGTTTGGCTTTAGAGATTGGTGGATGAATGTGTTCTAGTAGTGGACAATTCCTAATCTTGTGGTCCATGGATTGACACCAATAGTAGGTATAAAGGAGGTTTAGGTAAAGTACCTTTTGAGTGAAAGTGGTACCACCTATCTATATTTCCACTGATTCTTTGAGGTCCATAGAGAGGTCGACCTCAACACATAACCTATACTGGGGATGAGCATTGAAAAACTTGTCTAGCTCAAGGAAAACAACCTTGCTGATAGTTTACACAATGGCTTGTAAAAAGGACCAACATGGGATAGGAAGCCCAAGTAACTCCACCCATATGGTCACTTTAAGCTTGTGGTCATCAAAAAAAGTAAAATCATGTAACTAGTGTTGAAAAACTAGAAGAGAAGACCGGATAGTCCTGAGACCTCAAATAAAAATATGCTTAGCTTGGCCAAGAGTGCTAAAATGAGAAAGAAAAATTCCTTTGGTAAGGCTTTGAACACCTTCAAGGTGGACACCTTGAGATTTCTAGACCTTGGAAACCCATTCCTGCAACATGCTTTCAAAAGGAGTGTGACCCACAAAATACCTAATCAAGGTTTATTTTTCTAGCCAAGTGCATGCACTATCAAATTCCTTGGCCTTTAAAATAATATTAGGAGAGGAGTTACATCATGAAACATCTTGGGTATGAACTTGTGCTGACATTTGTTCAACAAAGCCATTTTCCCCAATAGCAGCAACTCCAGCACTAGCATCAACTATTGGGCCAAAGAATGGCGAGCCCATTATAAACCAAAAAAAAGTCCTGCAGTAAATATGGTATGACAAGTAGCAAACCAGAGAGGATTCAGATGGAAGTCATACAAACCCTATCAGGGCACATTTTTCCTAGTTCTATTTAGCTTTGTAATATTTGAAAACTATCTTTTGAATATTTGAATATTCTAAAACTTTTTCAATCGATACTGTAATGTAGTAAAATGGAAGCAAGCCCTACCCTACTTTAATGAGAAGGGTGAATATCAAGATCCACCCCTTTTGGATTATATTATGTTCATACCTAATGGATAATGTCAAAAAAAGAATGAATCACTTGGGTTTACTTCCCTCTCACCCCCACCTTAAGAGGATTTTTGGAAAGATATGAGAATAAAGGAATATTGAAATGGAAAGTATGAAAATAGAAGGGAAAAGATAGTACCTTCTAGAAAATAAACCTAAAAAAAAAATTTCGAATGATGTTGAAAGTGGTTGTAATCCAAGATCTAGGCTAAAATCCATGATACAAACAATATTCAAAAATCTTCTAATGATATTCAGGAGTGAACTAGTGCATAAGGGGAAAATTGGTGCATCATGGATGAACTAGTGCATCATGGATATAGTGCAACCCTGATTAACAATGAGAAATGATAAATTTGATTTTATAGTTTTGGAGAAATTCAAAAATGGTATCCAAATCTACAACCTATCCATTGATTTGAGATCTGAAAAATCACAAAATAAAGGAGTTGTTTGTTTGTTGTTGTTATTATTTTTTGTTTTTTTTTGTTTTTTTTTGGGTGTCAATGTAAATCTATGAATATACTCTTGAATTTGGAATGCAATCAAGTATATTGATGCAATACTTTGACTTAACTTCAAAAATCCTAGAATGGAAATCAAAGTAAAACCAAAACCTTCTTAAATGTTTTTGCTTGAAATCAACCTTTGTATATCATGAAAGGAAGATACAACAAAGGACATTGAATGTATGAAGGGAGATCTTAAATTTTGAAAATTCCATAGAAGATCTAGCATAAACTCCTTCAATATCTTGAATGCATAAATAACCTTGAATGAATGCTTGAAAAGAACTTGAAAACATGGATGCTTGAGAGATTGAGCTTGTGGATGTTGAACACTTAAGAATGAGATGACTTAACATGATTTTTGATGAGAAATGAATAAAATAGAGGGGTTTATATAGAGATCAAAATTAACTAAATCCCACAAGCTAACTATCATAGAAGTTAACCTAATTATCTGAAACATAGGACCTGAAGAAAAAGGGCCAAAATAGGGCCTCATTAGGGGTGCATGTGCCCCTAATTTTCCCATCAGGGGTGAAGTGTGCCCCTGATGCATTAGGGGTGGCAATGCCCCCTAATTTCTAGGTGCACAAACCCTGGCATCAATTTGGGGACCCCAAAATAGGTCTTAGAATCTAGAAATCAAGTTAACATTTTGAGGAAACCTTACTTTAGCACCTAGAGTAGATTCCAAGTGGAGAGGTGGATGGAAAGGAAGGACCTAGGGGAATAGATCCTACCTTGACCCTATCACCATAAAAATAGGCGCTTTAAATATGATCTATTAGGTTTTGCCCCAATTCCACCTAGGAGAAAGGATAGAAAAGGGAAAAGGAATGAAACAGAGATAGAAAATGATGATCTCACATTGAATAGGTGCTAAGCCTTCATTAAATTAGAGTTCTCCAATTTAAGATGGTACAGATACCTTCTTTGTAAATTTTTGGTCAATTGATCCTTATAAATTGCATCATGTGTTTATTGAATTTCATCTTAATTGAGAAAGTATTAAAAATACCATGGATCTCGAAGTCAATTTCCTTCTCTTCATATTTTCATTTGTATTACTACTCTTCTTATTTCTATGTATTCTTTCCAAACTTTAGATATAATTTCTTAATCTATATAATCCCATTTATATGTTCAATGGATTTTAAATAAGATACATTACAGTGAGATTTATGGTGCTTCCCAAATTTTGGAGGGACTCTTGCTTAGGATAGTTGTATGAAAATTATTTTCAAAAAGCATATGTTTACAAGTTTGTTGAAATATCAAATAATTGGAGCTAACATTTGCATAGCAACCATTAGTCATTCTTTAAGTACAATTTTGTACAAGGAATATGACAACTCCACAAGTCTTTTATTTGTAGATGGAAATGATAATGATGTTGCATCTTATTTTATTATAATGTTTTAACTTATTGAGAATTGAAATTTATTGTTCTTTGAAGGATAAAAGGCCTCATATTGGGAGATTTTCTAGATTTCTATGATAAAAATTGAAGAGCCAATATTTTAGAGGGATTCTTAAAACTTTGTATTTTTTTATATCTTTAAGTTGCAAATTAATATTTTTATTTTTGTGTTATTTCTTATAGTGTCTTCTAATGCAATCCACCTATGTATGTTCTCATTTTAGAAAATTTATGCTCTAAAATATTACTTAATGTTTCTTTTCATTCATTTATTGTGCTTAGTAGTATTTCCTTACATTCATTTAATGTGCTAAGTAATCTTGGCTAAATCAAATAAAGGTACATCATTTAATGTGTTAAGGGATTTTTGTAATAAAGTTGGGTCAAATGTGATGTGTAGAAAGTAGATAGAGCTTAATGAAACAAGGGATGCAAGCGTCGAAGTTCATAACTATAGGATAATGGTTTTTTGATTAGATATGTTGAAAATAGAATGTGGTTAACAATTGAATAAAAAAACAAATTGAACCAACCTTGCAATTGGTTGGAGTACGATTTGAATGTCTTAGAATCTAATTTCAATATGCAATACAATTTAGAAGTTGACATCTACTATCTGATTGAGTTTTAAAGTTGCAAAAAATTTGACTTTATAATTGAGAAATATTATTTATTTGATGACTTATTGACTTCATTCTATAACACTAGATTATATTAATCTTGATATTCACACATTTTGAATTTAATAAATAAATTAGAATGAGTAACATTAAAATTTAAAAGGGTGAGTGAGTAGCCGAGTTGGTGTGAAGGCGAGTCGTGAGGCGTAGTGTTAGGCTAATGATCCCGGTGCTACGCATCAACTCCGGTTCAAGTCACACTAGGTTTACCACAAACCCTTTAAGGGTGAGTGAGTAGCCGAGTTGGTGTGAAGGCGAGTCGTGAGGCGTAGTGTTAGGCTAATGATCTCGGTGCTACGCATCAACTCCGGTTCGAGTCACACTAGGTTTACCACAAACCCTTTTGCCAATAGTGGCATGTTGTGATGGTTAAGTTGTTGCGTTGTTATCCTTGCCATCCAGGTTCAAATCTCATGGGGATGAGGTCCCCCGTTTGTGGCCTCACTGGTTCATAGCTCCAGGTCAAAGCGTTGGTGGTACCAGTGGGCGTGTCTTGCCAGCGCTACTGGTCACGTTAAAAAGTTTACCAGGCGCATTTTTTTTTTAAAAAAAACATTAAAATTAAAGAGAAATTAGCAAAGATTGGACAAACTAATGTTTGAGAAGTCAAAGTCAAGGCATTGAAGTCAGCTTATCAGAGGTTGCACAATTAATCGACAAGCTATAAAGCAACATCTTATAACTTGTCTTGTGATTAGTAGCCACAATCTAAGACACAATCATATGATGCTCAAAAAAGCTCAAAGAGATGAGCATGCATACAATGAGAGAACATGTTCGTGGAAATGTGTATACAATAAAATCAAAGTGGAAATATATTTTTTATCCATCAACTAGTAAGTACTTTGAAGAGGAAGAAAAGTCTAGGAAAGTTTTGCAATATTTGTGTGCACTTCAAAAATGCATATTAATCAATTGAATTTTAAGATACATTTATTATTTTTAAAATTTTCAAGGAGAAGGTTTGTACAAATTACTTCATTCATTAAAATCTCATAAATCAAAATGCATAGGACATGTACATTAACTTATATCTATAATATTAATAATACTCTCATAACTATAAATAAACAAAGATTGGTACAAATTATATTTTATGAAACTTTATCCAGAAATGATACAAGTTTTAATATTATAAATAAGATAGCATATGCAAAGTAAAATTTATACAAAGATACATGTTTATCAAATCTTCGGTTAAATATATCTTGTATAAAAAAAGATTTTTTTAAATATAAATATAAATTTACCAAAATTATAAGAAACATAAATTTCTACAATTTGATTTATGAGATATTAGTTAATGGTATAATCTACATTCTTATTATATAAAATTTAGAAAAAAATTATTTAACTTAAAATTACATACAAATTATTTAATTAGAATATCTTTAAATTAAATAGTTAACTTTATATTGCAAGATTTGAAATAGACTCTTTCCAATTAATAATTTACAAGATTATATATCATTTGATGCTGTTGTAATTTAAGTTCCTCTTAAGCTATATTTCTAAAAATGAATTAAAGAAAGATTAATTGGATTTCACAAATAAAATAATTTCTTTAGTTATATTAAAGCATATTTTGACATAAGTCAAATTTGATTTTATATTAACATTCAACTATTAGACTTTGTATTGGGTAGAACACTAACTTTTGTTTTTAAAATTAATAATTTAAAAAGATCTTATTCAATTTTTAAATTGCTTTTGATTATTAGCTTTCTAAGGTTTATAAATATAAAATTTTCATCTTCTAAATATTCAAGTCTCTATTGACACATGTATTGTAGGTGTGATGTTTGGCATCTTGCATGAAAATTCACTTGCCTTGTCATCACTTCTACATTTTGATTTCAAATTGTTACATAGAAAGATAGCAAAATTTGTTCAAGTCTTGGAAATAGTACAGAAATATCAATGTTAATTTGTCTTTAGTGGCTCAATTTGTTCAGTTCGTATGGGTATCTAAGGATTCAATGATAATATATATGAATACAAATTTGGGTATTTTAGGATGTATATGCATCTATCTAGTTTGTACCAGCAATCTCATTCATTTTTAAATTTTGGAATTATGAGTTTTAAAATATTCATGCCAGAAGTGGTCATTGAGCAATGTTTGTTAAAATTAGATGTGCAATTGAAAAAAATAGTGTTTTTTTTTTAATATCAATGCTTTTGAAATTTATAAAATAGTGTTTATTACAATGAGGAATCGTTGCACTAAATTATGGAAAACAAAAAATCAGTTAACAATGAATTCGAAAAGGGCTCCTTAATTTCCATGAAACTTGTATTATAATTTAAGCTAATACATTAACCCATGTCTACAGATGTTAACTTATTAATTAGTCATCATCTTGGTAGCTAATCTCATGTTTTGGAGTTCAAAATATGCATATGTAAAATCACTTTTCGTGCATATAGTCTTTGTCATAGATCTTGTTGATAAATAAAGATTATGAAAGTGTAGAAAAATAATTTGGGTAATGTGGAAGATAAATTTTGTGTAAGCTAAAAATATGAAGTTAAAATAAGTGGCATTACCCTCAATTATCACTCAGGCTTAATAAATTACATGCTAATTTGAAATGTTATTGCCGACATTAACAACATGTGTCTCCCAACATTTGAATGTCAACCCATCATGCTAAAAAGCACACCAAATATTTTGGTGAAATACAAATCAGCATACTAATATGACTTTGATATCAAATATTGAGTCAAGAAACCCTAAACACTTGCTTCAGGTAATTTGCCACAACATAAATGCATTTGTTGTTCATAATTAATATATGTATTGAGCACTCTGATGTGACTATAATCAAGTTTATATTTTTTAGTTTTTTCTGAGTTGATAAATAGTTGAACTGCCATATAGACCTATTTGCCAAACATGTGTTTTTCAAAGAAGAGGTAATTAAACTTGCCAAACATTTGTTTGCCAAAGAAGTAGTTGAACTAGCAGATTAACCTTTTTGTTGAACATCTATTTGTCAAAGAAGTTTTTTTTTTTTCATGCAACAAGTAGGTGGGATGCAAGGAGAACATGGAAAATTTCAATTTGCATTTCTAAGACTATTTGGAAGAATCCTTAGGCTAGACTTGTGACCAAAAAAACATCTTGTTCATCAACTTTTGGATGCCTCCATAGACTCCATCTAACTTAAGCTTCAAGGGCTCTATTTGTTTTCCACCTTGAACTAGAGCTTTATTTGTTCTCCACCTTATATAATGGATGTAGAATGTTTGACTACATATGCCACCTTTTATAGAAAAGAAGTGAGGTTATGAATTAATTTTTGTATCTCATATATTTTAGTCTTTATAATCATATTATGTAGTTTGATCAATCAGTCATGGAAGATGATTTGTGAAGAAAGAAATAAGATTTTTATCCATATTGATTAGGTAGGGGGTGGTGTCTAACAAGGATGGAATATGTATGGAGACTCTAATTCCTTAGTTGTACAAGGCTAGAAAGGGAAGATAAGTATCTCAAAGTAATCCAAAAATTAGTAAATAGTTTGAGCTAGAAAATCATTGGTCTTCCTCACAATAAGTGTTTCATAGTCATGCTCTAGGCCATGCTTAGGAATAATATATTCAAACTAAGGACTATTTTTCCCACTATGAGGTGCATTTAATCTCATCAACCCAGGGACGTATACTTGAAATGGTTGGCACAATATGTGCACTAGGTCTCTTAATGAGTCACTAAGCTTATGTTGCAGGAAAGTAAAATGCAAGGAAAAGAACTTACACTATTGCTGCAAGAAAATAACACACTTAACTCTATGAATACTAGAAATACAATGAAAGGATAACAAATATTCCAACTCAATTCATCCACTATAACTGTTCTCACATATGCTGCAGGAACATTCACAAAGTGCGATGCTATATCAAGGAACTTACAACCTCTACTTACGAAACTAAGAATGCTTGGAAATAAATCTAATCTATCCTAATCTAATCCACCTTCCAAGTGGACCCCCTTGGTTGGCTTCACTAAACTACTAACACAAAAGAGAAGAAAAAAAAAATTCATTAGATTTTATAAATTCATTACATAACACAACTATAAAAACACAATTGTAAAAGTTAACAATCTATTCTCATAAACTCTTTCTTCTAACTGGCTAAGTAACACACTTAGGTCAATTTCTATATATAGGAGATCAATACTTATTCCATAATAGAAAAGTAAATGACCTAGCTTTAAATCTGCAAGAGAGAAAATAGGAGGATAACAATTGAAGTCAGGAAGAAGGAATAATGGCTTAAGGTGGAAATAATAAAGTCTAAACATCTTCTTGTCGTAGAATAAATGAAAAGAAGGCAATAAGTCTTTATAGTTCCTCCTTACTCACTACTTTGTCTTCTAGAACCATTACAACTTTCCTCCATTGTGGCTACTCCTTAGCATTCTCTTCTCCTTGAATGTTGTTGGCACTCAAATTTTGAATTCCTCCAATCATCTTTCAGTCTTCATTAACATGTTAGTTTCAATACAAAGACATGTTTGCAAATAAACATTTATCAAGTTAAATTCAACTATAAGAGAACACATTTTGATAACTATATGAAATACTACATAATATATATAATACTAGCAAAAGATGGCATAGTTTCTACCCATAGGTTTATCATAGGTTTGGTAAACATAGGTCCACAAATGTCTCAACAAAGATAAAAAAGAGTATCAACAAAATATCTTAAAACTATCATGAAATAAAGGAAAATTTTGGTCTCATCATCTACCCCCTACTAAACTAATGCTTGTCCTCAAGCATTGCACTTCTTTGTTGATGATCTGAACTCTCCAATCTCTATCCTTTCTTTTTTGTTGCTCTTGAAAGTGTAGTAAAATCCTCTATTTCTCTCCCACACTTTCCTTCTATGATCTTCCTGTAGTTTGTTGAGTCTATCGGCATTGATGTCATACAAAGGCCACAAGAGCATTGGAGGTTGCATGGTTAGGGGACACCACAACTCTGATCTGGCCTACTTCCCTAACTCTAAATATTTTGGAACCTTGTGAAGTGCTACCTCTAAGTTGATGGGACTATGTGGTTCTAACTTTTTAAGAGATTTAGATAGTCTGGACCATCTACTCCTAGCACCAGTCATAGCTCTCTAGAAAGAAAAGTAGGGAAGATTTTCATAATTAGCATAAACCTTAGCTCTAGCAGCAAAGATTCTATTCCTTAATTTTGGATTCTTCTTTCCATAAGTTAATGTGAACCAATCCCTAAGAACTTGATCTAGCTTGCTACTCTCTGCTCTTAAAGGCAAGGTTTTTGTCCTTTCCTCATCCCTATAATTATTCAGTTATCTATCATAATTTGCTTCATTGGACATCCAGGACATAAGGGCTCTTAAGTGTATATCCCCTATGTAAAGTAAGGGATTCCATTGAGTCTCTAAAGGGATAGAAAAATTATGAACATACAATTCACAAAGTAAATTTTGTTGCCAAGGTGGTAGAGTCTGATATAGTCCATAAAATTCTTGTGCTAATTTGAACTCTGCATTAATATTCTTAAGAGTTAACATTAATTGAAACAAAAGAAATTTTTCTTTCAAATAGACAGCATAAACTCTTGGTGGTGGTCTACAAGCAAGGGTCTGATCAACTAACTTCAGGGCATGGTCCATTCATTGCTTTTGGCTTGCTAACGATTCCTTTAAATCTACAATTTCTTCACCTTGAGATGCTATAATCTTATTCATCTTTTTCTTCTATTCTTTCCACAAGGCCTCAACAAATATATGTTGTCCATATAATTCAAAAAGGAGTTTCTGCAGTGTGATAGAACCACTGTCTTCTTCATGATCTCTTTTCCTTTTTCTCTGTTCTTTTAATAAATGTTCTACAAAACTAGTAATCCATGTTGATCTATGGGGAACTAAGGTGGTGTTTGGATCAACATATTCAGGAACTATTTCATCCCTATAGCTAGAAGTACCTAGTAGGCCTACTGGGGTATCATCTAAATTTTCTTTGATTTCATCCCTACATTCCTCAGTGGGAGGAATGCTTGTAATCTTAGGATGGGAAGGAGAGTGATTAGAAACAATTTTCGTAGGGGATTCCCTAGTGGATGTTTTAGACAAAGTAGAATCTTTAGAAACTTGCCCTCTCATCCTAGGGCTTCTACTTACAGGGGTTTCTTCTTGTATCACAACCTTTTACCTATTTTTCCCTTTGGGTGTCTCTGTTATAGGAGTAGTTTCTGCAGGACTTTTCTTTGTTCTCTTTTTTCTTACAATTGTAGGGTTCAGCTCTTCCTTTTTCTGAACAGTGATTTCTTCTTGCATTTTTCATTTCCTCTTTTCTCTACTAGAAGTAGGTTTCAGGGTCTCTTGCATAGGTGAAGGCACATTTTCTTGAATAGAGATATTTTCTTGTACATTTTCTTGGGTCTTTTCAACTTCAGTCTCTTGGGTATTTTGTTTAGCAGGCTTACTAGTGGGAGCTACATTTTCCTCACTAGGTTGTTCACTAGGGGTAGCTTGGGGTTGTAGAGTTTTGGCTTACATAAATTCATCCCATATCATGGGAGATACATCCCTAAGTGACCTCTCTATCAACAACTTGATTAAGGCATGATGAGTAATAGAATTATCTTTTCCTTTCTGAGTCTCTTCCACACTAATACAGAGCATATTATACAAAAAATTTGGAAGGTTTACTTCAAGATTATACCTTACAAAACTAAGTAATTTGAAATGATGTGCATGCAAGTATGAGAATCTTCCTTCGCATGTAAAATACCTGATAATATGCATGGCTAATTCATCGTATGGCGATGACAATGACATTCTCTTGCAACCTTTCTTTGTAATGTCCATTTGAGGATTAGGTGGTCTAGTAAATTGAGCTCTTTCTAACCTCGCATCATGTGTGTTGGGGTAATTTTCTCCAACTACAAGCAACCCAGTCACTTCAGCAATGTGTTCCTTTGTTGCAATCATTGTTAAACCCAAAATGGAAACTTCACCTTTGTTGAATATCCTTGTAAATTCTACGGCCACCTCTTCATCATATGTAGTCAAACTCAAGAAATACCCTAGCCATCTGCATGCATTAAACCTTCTCACAACTTCTATGTCTGATAGTAACACAATGTGTTCCACTGGTTCTCTCCTCTACAACTGTCCACCCATTCTATTAACACTTCCTTTGTTTACTCTATTCTCCCCCTTTTGAATTCAAGCTTCAAGCTACTTCATTATTTTATAGACTCAACCCACACTTCTTTGTTTAAATATGCAATTAATGTCATAACAAATTGTTATGCAAATAATAAGGTTTTAATGAAGGTAAATCATGAATATGTGTGAGAATCATCCAAAAATGGGGTTTGAATCACACAAAATTTAAACACAAGTCACATCATAGCTTGACACAGAAAATCATTCAAAAAAAATAAGGAGTACAACATCTCACTTGTGTACTTATGGCAATTAATTTTCATTAACGAAGGGAATGCAAAGATTTGGAAAAATCTTTACAGATAAATAGAAATTCCATTGGATATTAGTGACCTTCCCTACCCCCTACTAAATTTGGACAAGTGTCCACACTTGTTAGACCTAGTATGGGTAAGGAACTGGCATAACATTGTCGTCATATAAATTAAGCAGTATTAAATATAATTAACAAAATCTACAGACTATAAGTGAATAATAATTTTAAAATGTTATACCTATCAATCTGATTATCACACATACCAAAAAAATGGTAGCAAAAGTGATATCATCATCGGCAGCATCAATCAACATCTTGCGGGGTTTATTGAAAACATGAAAAATTAATAGCGTGGAAAGTGGATGGATGGAAGATAAAGAAATGAGATGAGGTGGGTGGGTGGAAGGTAAAGAGATGAGATGGAAGGAAAAAGTGAATAGAAAAGTGAACTTTATGTGAACATAAATTCTTTATTATGAGCATGCATAAAAAAACTAATGTTGAAGAGTGGTAGTCAGAAGGTTGACACCTTTGGCTGCAAGAAGAGTTGCTTGATTTGTATTTGAATCCGGCTATTGAAACTGTTGCAGGAAGTCCACTTTTGTTTGGGGCCATTTGTATAATTTCAATCTGTGACCATTGACTAGCAATTTGAAAGGTACCAAATCAATGGTAGTTAGTTGAATAGCTCCATTATCAAAGACATGACTAATTTCATATGGTCCCAGCCATCTTGTCTATAGCTTTCCTAGCATATCTTTAAATTTGGAATCATATAGTAGTGCCCAGTCACCAACTTGAAATTGTTTACTGATAATATGAGAATCATGCCATTGTTTCCTTTGTTTTTGTATCAGTTTAGTATGTTCCAAAGTAGCCTTGCGCATCTCATCCAAAGAGTTAAGATGCAGAAGTTATTCTCCTTGTGCTACAAGAAGTTCACTATCCAATGCTAATATTTTCCTTAGAGTTTGATGTTCAAATTCAATTGGAAGCATTTCTACCTTACCATATAAGAGCTCAAATGATGTGAATCCTATATTAGTCTTCTAGGTTGTTTTGTAAGCCCAAACATCTTCTTGTAATCTGCTGGTCCAATCCCTATGGTGCAAAAGGATTGTTTTTGTTAAGATGTTCACTAGCTCACGGTTTGTGACCTCTACTTATCCATTGACTTGAGGGTGATAAGGACTAGATTTTTGATGTCTGATGTTATACTATTTCATCAAATCTGAGATCATATTAGAGGTGAATTGTACACCTTGATCAGTGACTAGCTCTTTGGGTACACCATAGCGAGTAAAAATCTCTTCATATAGACATTTAGCAACTTTTTCATCATGAACATGCTTCATAGCCTTAACTTCAACCCATTTTGTCAAGTAATCAGTGCACACAAGAACATAGGATATCCCATTAGATGGAGGATCAATTGGACCAATGAAGTCCATTCCCCATTTGTCAAATGGTGTTAATGCCATTTGAGGATTAAGAGGCATTTCATCTATTCTTTTTGGTCAGCCCATCCTTTGACACTTATCACACTTCCTTTTATAGTTGATTGCATCCTTGTGAAGTGTAGACCAATAATAACTAGTTATCAAGATTTTGATAGTTGTTCTTTTTGCTGCAAAGTGTCCTTCACATGGTTCATTATGACATACATGTAGAATTTCATATGTCTCATCTTCTCTCACACATCTTCTCATAACTTGATCAGGTCTAGTGTAGAACAAGAGATTATCTATCTAGGAGAAATAGAAATTTTTCTCTACAAGTAGTTTCTTTTCCTTGTAAGAAAAATGTGCTGGTATTTTATTGGCTGCAATGTAGTTAGCAACATCTGCATACCATGGAGTTTGAACAATAATATGAAATAAATGCTCATCCAAAAATGCATCATCTACCAAAGTAGTGTTAGTATCATCATGATGGATTCTTGATAAATAATGAGCTACAACATTGGCTTTTCTAGGCTTATCAACAATAGTTATATCAAATTCTTGCAACAATAGTAACCATCTTGCTAAGCTACCTATTATAGTAGGTTTTTTCATGAGATATTTAATTGTTGCATGATCAGTATGAAAAAATATGGAATATCCGATTATGTAATACCAAAAAATTTTTAGGGCATAAACTACTACTAACAATTCATTTTAGTCACAGTGTAGTTTAGCTCTGGTCCATGAAGGCTCTTACTGATATAATAGATTGCATTTTCAAGATTTTTGGATTGTTGTGCTAGGACTGCATCTATGGCATAATTAGAGGTGTTTGTATATATTTGAAAAGGTAAATTCCAATCAAGGCCTTGTAGAACTAGGGCTATAGTCAGAAGTTTTTTAAGCTGCAGGAAGGCTTCATCACATTCGGATATCCAACTAAATTCAGCTTCTTTTGTGAGTAACTTATACAAGGGACTAGCTATTTTGCTGAAATATTTTATGAAATGTCTATAATATCCAGCATGACCTAGAAAATATCTTACACCTTTTGACATTTTAGATATGGGCAATGTTTGAATTACCTCTATCTTAGTTGGATCCACTTGTATTCCTATAGTTGATATGAAATTACCAAGTACCACACCTTCTTGCATGAGCATGAAACACTTTTCACTGTTAAGTACCAAATTATGTTCTTGACATCTTACCAAAACCTTTTTAAGATTCACCATTGCTTCTTTAAAAATGACTCCAAATGTTGTGAAGTCATCTATGTAGATTTCCATGCAATCATGTGTTATATCAGCAAAGATGTTAATAACAGCTATTTGGAACGTTGTAGGAGCATTACATAGACCAAATGGTAAAATAGAGTATGCAAAAGTACCCCATGGACATGTGGTTTTTTCTTGATCTTTAGGAGCAATACTAATTTGATTATAACCACTATACCCATCTAGAAAAGAGAAATACTTCTTTCTAGCTGGTGTGTCCAAAACTTGGTCTATGAATGGTAAAGGAAAGTGATCCTTTTTGGTATCTTTGTTCAACTCTCTATAATCTACACAAACTCTCCATTTTCCTCCCTCTTTAGGCACTATGACCATGGGTGATACCCATCTACTATCATATATAGGATGAATAAAACTAGCATCAAGCAATTTTTGCAATTCAATTTTAACTATCTCTCTAAGGCTTGGATTTATCCTTCTCTGGGGTTGACGGAGTGGTAGATAGCCTTCATTGTTGTATATCCTATGAGTGCATAGTGTAGAACTCACTTCTTCCATATCACTATAGTCCCATGCAAAGGCCTTTTCATACCTTTGAAGCAATTTTTTTAACCGTTCCATCTATGTGGGTGCTAATTTAGGATTAACATGGAGATTATGACCTTTAGTCAATTCAACAGTAGTGGTGGACTCTATCATAGGAACTTTAGAGATTGGACTTGCTTCTAATTCACAAGGTAAAAGTGGATAAAGAATTTCAGGTTCTTTGAGCAAAGTACAATTCTTATCACATTCCTCATATGTGATTAATTCCAACATAGAACTTTCAAATACATCTTTTCTGCCACACAAGTGTTAGTGAGGATACTTTGAAGTACTGAATCTTCCTCTTGCAATTTTAGAAAAAACTGTCTATGCAACATCATGAGCTGTACTATAGAGTTTAACTCTTCTTCTTCATCCCCTAAATCTGGCCAAACAAATGTGCTTTAATATAGTAATGGTTGGGCTGGAGGATATAAATCAAATTTTTTTGTGGCTTGGCCATTTGATATGGTTATATCCCTAATCTACAACTTATATTTGCATTAGTTGTGGCTAACTATGGTCTACCTAGGATGACAGGGTAACTAGATAGATTAACTTTGGGGGATAAAATCATGAAGTTTGTAGGATATTCTAGAGAATCTAAGGTTACAACTATATTTTCTATCATCCCATTAGAGGTAATAGTAGAACTATCTACAAGTTATAGAATTGTTCGTGTATCCCTTAGTCCTTCTATTTTCAACTTCTTCATAGTATCCTTGGTCATAACAATTATAGTAGCTCTAAGATCTATTAAAGCATTTTTAGCAAACTAACCATTTATACTAGCATTCACTACTGGACTTCTGGGATCAGAATATTTTGGTGTAATCAATTTCCTTAGCATGATGTCAACCAATTGTCCCACAACATGGATTGTGGTGGGGTCCTTTTTCTTCCTTCTAGGTTTCCTCAAGTAGGCCTCCCTAACAGCTTTTCTATAAACTTGAACATCTTTAATGGCTTGAAACAGAGGTATTTGGATATGCATTTTTTTCAACTGATCAACAATATCAAAAGGTTGTTCTTCTATTTGTTTAGGTTTCTTTTGTATCAGCTTTTATGGAAAAGGAGGTTCTACTACTAGTTGAGTTGTGGTTGACATAGTAACATTAGTCGAGTTAATGATTTCAGAAACTAAGGCTTCTGATGTTGTAGGAAATTCTAGTATTTTTGTTATAAGAGGCAATTTAGGCACTGGTAAAGTTGCAATAGATTTCAAATGTATATCAGCAATATTCAGGGTGTAAGTAGGATACTACTAAGCATCAGCACTATACATGGGCTACTATGGTTGTTGGTTATTTGGGTTTGGCTGAGGTTGTGCAGGTAACTTTGTTTTCTTTTGAGGTCTAGGATTTGCAAGTGGTGGCATTAGAGTAGGTTGCTGAACTAGAGGTGGTAATTGTGGAGCACCAGTATTTTGGTTAGGCCATTGTTGAGGTCTCCTCCATTGGTTTGTACAATACCAATTCCCTTGGGGTGGTTGTCATTAATTCTGTTGGTTTTTCTAGTAGTTCTATTGGTTCTACCATTGGTTACTCTAAGGCCAAGATGGTTGGCAATTTTGAGGCCATGGGGATTGTTGTGGGTTGTTTTTCCCACCATTGTTCCAATTGGTTGATTTTGTGGAGGACCTTGAGAATTATGGTTTTTCCATTGATTACCATATGAATTTGAATTTTTCAAGGGGTCCTAAGGCATACCTTGATGTTCAGACCATGGTTGGCATTGAGCAACAAAGAATACTTGATCATCATCTCCATCTTGGCGTACTTAGTTAGAAAATGTTGGTTCTCCATACTTGCGACCAATTTACATTGGAAATCCTTCTTCTACTTTTGACAATGAGGGTGGTATTTAGCTAGTTGTAACTCAGGTTTAGCTTACTCCTTTTTTGTAGTCATTATGTCCAAATGTGTAGCGACATCATTGATGATGTCTTGTTTGAGATATAATAATAAATTAGATATCTCAAGCTTTGAAATGCCTTGAATGATTCCTTTAGTGACTGTGGAATAGTTGACCTTGAATAATTTTGATAGATCTTCTTGAGGTCATCCCAGGAAGCTTGATATACATTACCACCATCCATGAGGTCCAATGCTTCTAGACAGTCATCATTCACACATCTTAGAAAGACTAGTTTTTGTGAATCTTCAAACAATGTGTGCTGAGGGTTCTTCTGCAGTGTATATAAGAAATGTGAAACATAGTCTTCCAATATTTCTTCTTCCTTCTAGGATATTCTAAAGACATCATCTCCTCTTGAACCATATGCTTTGCAATACTCTTTTTACTTATCAAAAAACAAAGTTTGCATCAAATCCCAACTTCTTGCTGCATTGGCTCCTAAGCCCATGAACCATCATAGAGTTGATTCTTTCAATGTTGTTGGAAACAATTTAAGCTTATGGGCATCAATTTTGTAGTCAAGACTATGATAGAGTATATCAAATTCAATTAGGAAAGTATCAGGTTCTTCAGTTGCAAGGTCATAGAACTTTGGAAGAGCAGTGGGAGGTATGTTATTAAGATTAGCATTGGTTACAAGACTTGGAAGAGGAAATGGAAAAGTAGGTTGTGCCATGACTAGAGGTATTAGATTATGAGGTTGCTACTAAAAGGGATATTGGTTACTGGATGATTAACAACTGGTCGATTCAGAGCAATGTTATCAACAAAACTAGCCAATACTTCAGTGAAAGGTTGAAGACTACTTATATCTATTGGTTTAGCTCTTAATGATGATGTTGTGGGAAAAATAGGGCTCACATCTTCAAAATATAACTCAACTTCTTCTTCTTCAATTTCTTTGTTCAAATTAATAGACTCCTGTGGAAGAAATTTTCCATATTCATCTCATCATCTTCCTCTTCGATGCATGCAATTAAACTTTTCACACTAGTGAAAGAAACTTCAAACTGGAGATTTCTAAAAAAACTTATCTAAGAACTATGACTCAAAAATGCTCCTAGCTTGACACCATCCTTGGCATGGTTCCAAAAATGGTCCACCTTAGAATAGGTGTTTCATAGTCATGCTCTAGGCCATGCTTAGGAATAATATATTCAAACTAAGGACTATTTTTCCCACTATGAGGTGCATTTAATCTTGTCAACCTAGGGACATATACTTGAAATGGTTGGCCTAGTATGTGCACTAGGTATCTTAATGAGTCACTAAGCTTATGCTAAAGGAAAGTAAAATGCAAGGAAAAGAACTTACACTATTGCTGCAGGAAACTAACACACTTAACTCTATGAATACTAGAAATACAATGAAAGGATAACAAATATTCCAACTCTATTTATCCACTATAACTTTTCTCACATATACTACAAGAACATTCACAGAGTGAGATGCTATAGGAAGGAACTTACAACTTCTACTTACGAAACTAAGAATGCTTGGAAATAAGTCTATTCTATCCTAATCTAATCCACCTACCAAGTGGGCCCCCTTGGTCGACTTCACTAAACTACTAACACAAAAGAGAAGCCAAAAATCATTTCATTAGATTTCATAAATTCATTACATAACATAGAACTATTAAAACATAACTGTAAAAGTTAACAGTATGTTCTCATAAACTCTTTCTTCTAACTGGCTAACTAACACACTTGGGTCAATTCCTATATATAGGAGATCAACACTTATTCCATAATAGAAAAGTAAATGACCTAGCTTTAAATCTTCAAGAGAGAAAATAGGAGGCTAACAACTAAAGGTGGGAGGAAGGAATAATAGCTTAAGGTGGGAATAATAAAGTTTGAACATTGGCTCGCCATAGAATAAATGTAGAGAAGGCAATAAGTCTTCATAGTTCCTCCTTACTCGTTGTCATGTTTTCTAGACCTATTACAACTTTCCTCCATTGTGGCTACTCCTTAGCATTCTTTTCTCCTTGAATGTTGTTGGCGCTCAACTTTTGAATTCCTCCAATCATCTTTTAGTCTTCATTAGCAGGTTAGTTTCAATACAAAGATATGTTTGCAAATAAACATTTATCAAATTAAATTCAAATATAAGAACACACATTTTGATAACTATATGAAATATTGCATAATATATATAATACTAGCAAAAGATGGCATAATTTCTACCCATAGGTTTATCATAGGTTCAGTAAACATAGGTCCACAAATGTTTCAACAAAGATAAAATAGAGTATCAACAAAGTATCTTAAAACTATCATGAAATAAAGGAAAATTTTGGTCTCATCAATCATATTTATTCCTACTATTAAACAATTAGTTTATCATTTGATGTCAAATACCCAATTAGTCAATAAAAAATCCTTGGATTGTGTAGAAAATAGTGTTAAAGGAAATAGGCCAGAACTCTGCATACAACCTAGGGCATTACAAACATCCATCAAGTTAAAAGCAAATGCTAAATTTTGGGCATTATAGACATTTGCTAAATAATAAACAAAACCTGATTTTTAAGCATTAAAGATGTGAATTGTCTTATATCTTTTCAATGTATATCCTTAAAAAAAACATTCTTTTTCTAAAATGATTACTAGAAATTGACACAGTAATAGAGAAAGTTAGATAAGGTCTTGGATTATTGTTTTTCTTTGAGTGCTTGATGTGGAAATGGTATCTGGTTTTTGGAGATTTTAAAGGGATTTATGTATTGTAGCTTTGCAGAAGCTATAGATTATATCCCCAAATTACTTTTGTGACATCTCTGGACAAAGAACCTTGATAGGCACCAAGGTTTTATCCAATGTATATTTAGAGAGAAAACCATATGATCTATCTATGTCTTAAGAGGTACTAAGAAAAAAAAGTTGGATTTTGATTATTATATGCTTGTTAGTTATATGGAAAAAATAATGTATATAATGGATAACATCCAATAATAGGCATAGGGGAGAGAAAATAGATAAGAAAATGTCTTCTTGCATTTCAATCTCCTTCCAAATAGTGCTAATTGTTTGCATGTTGTTCCCCCTAGACTGGAAGATCTTGACAACATATTCTAGACATTAATTTTTAACTTCTTCCCACTATCAATAGTTCTTGGTATGAATATTAAAATGCAGAGTATTTTATATTTTTTAATAATGGAATGATAGGTCAATGAGAAGTAGAAAATCTTGCCTTTCAATATTCAATTTATAGTGGCTAGTTTTAGGTTGGGGCTAGAAAATTCCCCTAACAAACTGTTGTTTGTAAATGTGATTTCGTTGAAACACACCCTATAAATTCGAGTTAAAGTTTGTTACAAATTGGAGGTCAAGTAGTAGGATATGCAATTACAAATTCTATTGAGGTGATTCATAATAATACATGATTGAACATATAATATTAAATCAGAATCACAGTCTCAATTAATTTGATTCAAATACATGTTTCTTTATCTTTCAGGCACTAGCCATTGTTAGTACAATTTTGAGGATTTGGATTTTTTAGAATAGCATCATTTATGTCATAAAACATATTTATTACTATCATGCATGTTATTCATTTCCATTCTAGTTGTGAGCATTCTTACGAGCTTTGCTGGAACAAGGAAAATTAGTAGAAAGTAAAGTGAAATCATATGCAATTTTCCTTCCTATATGTGCTTAAATAGGGGTTGTGAACATAGTGTTTACCTTCATCAACAAAATCAAACTAGAAACCCAAATCAATCATAATAGAATGTGATGTAGTACTAATAGTAGTGGGATTAGGAAGCATCCGATGAGTAAGAACAGGGAAAATTTTAAAGGTGGGACATAAACAAATCGTAGTAGAAAAGGGAAAGTACTTAGAAAGAAATTATGTTTCCTTACTAGAAGGCCCATCATTAGATCAAATATATGAGGTCGCTAAACTTTTGGCCACTGTTGATCTCAAGGTAGTGCTCCTAGCAGCTTCCAAAGTTGATAGAGGACCATGGATAAAATAATATACTTTTTTACACATGCCAAATTATGAGATTTTAGAGTGCAATAACTAATTAGAACTTCCTTCTTTTCCTCACCACAATTTTACCATGCCATATATAGTCTATGTGAGAATGCATCAAGAAAATGCACAAAGAAGCATAAAGTCACCTAGGAGGATGAGATAAAGGTGAGAAAATGAGGGTTGCAAAGATAAGTCAGTAGAAAATTAATTATTAATGCTTGAATTGGCATGCCTCTAATTTGAATTAGGTGCATCATCTCCTTTGACAAGCTCATAATCTGATTATGGAAAAGACAATAACAAAGCATGAGCTATGAACCTTTTAGAAAATATGCCTAAAAAAAACATAATCATTTAGAAAATTACCTCATATAGAAGGCATGCTAATCTCCATAACCCAAGACACTTGAAAACCTCACATTTTTAATTCACAGATTGTGTTGTCTACTTCAAACCAGAGCTTGGAATCATTAAACTTCCTTCAATAGTGATCCTTGCAAATTCATAATGAAGACTTGGCATTGGATATAATGGTGAACCAAAAATTGCTAAGAGAAAAATCAAAGAGCAATCCAGATGAGAGTCTAGTTGATTATCCAGATGAAAGGACAAGTCATCTTGTCACATTTAAAGTAAAAGTACAGGAATCTGCTTGATTCTTTCAATTTTTATTTTAAAATTAGATTTTTCTCCTTGCCTTTATTGGTAGGAGTGAACAGAAAACTAGATAAAATGCTTTTCCAAAATTAAAAAATATAACAAAATGACATACTATGGAAAAAACTTTAAAGATACATTAATTTTCAAATTCTATTGGTTAGCAATAATTGGTTTTGGACCTAAAGGGTTATATTAGTGTTCCTCGTGGAGTCAAGAACTAAAAAGAAATTACATTGCAATGGTTGTGAGTATGGTTAATGTTATTTTTGGAAATTTTCATCATTATTAAATATGATAATAATTCGTAAGAGGATTATATTTAATATAAGATAGAATTTTGAATAGTTTTAAAATACTTATTTTATATAGAATTAATTCTATAATTTTATTTATAATAAATAATCTTTTTTTATTTTTTGGGATAAATTTAATTATATAATTACTTCTCATATTCCATGGGTAGATTATTCATTAAAACTAATCATCAAAATTAAACTTAGTTTCCAATTTTAAATATGTTTAAATATTAAAAGTTTAATGTACTTTCATATTTATAAAAGATTATTTTAATTAGTTTTTTATTTCACATGGTTTGACTACTAAAATGTGTGTTCGAAAAATATCTTTGCAAGAAGAGTGGGCTGAGTTGTGTGCAAGGTAAGAAGAATATTGGATGAAAAATTTGAGATAATTATGGTTACAACAAAGTGATCAAAACACAATATTCTTTCATATGACAACCATGTTAAAAAGGGCCACCAATACCATTTCTTATATTTTTTATCATGAAGGTAACTTGATATATGATGCATTAGGTGAAGGATTTGAGAAATATGCAATATAAATCCACAAATCTTGAAGAATACCTACATGTAAAAACCTATCACAGAGAAGAAAAAGACAAGAAGAGGTAAGGGTTTGCTCTGAAAATATGCAAATTGTATTCTTTTACATTAGATAAAGAATTTGAGCAATACACAGAAAAAATCCATAAAGCTCGAAGAATACTACATGTAAAAGCCTGTCACAAAGAAGAAAAAGACAAGAAGAGTCAAGGGTTTTCTCTAAAAATATGCAAATTGTATTCTCAGAAATGAAAAAGATGAGAGATAATTACAAAAGATCTATCCTTATAGAAGGAGATCAAAACCTGAAAAAGGGTAACCTAAAAGGAAAAAACCATTTAATATTTACTAATTAATTATTAAATGTGAATTCAAAATTGCATAAAGGTGAAATCTTAAGAAGGTAGAAAAGGTAATTTACTAAATTAAATTAAATTAACCTTTTTGTCTAACACCCCTCCCCCCATAAGATGAGCAACAATGCAACTAAAATGCTGAAAGAAAACTTGGGTCCCGGCAACAAGACATGATGAGGTAACCAATCACAACCAAATCTCTATGAAATAGAGAAATAGAGAAACACCAGTGGGAAAAACTCTACTCCAAAAAGAGATAGAAAAAGGATGCACAAATGAAACATCTCAAGAGAATCTCTCAAGACCATAAGTACAATGAAATCCTCCATGATAGAAGCTTGAGACTTCATAGCCCCCCCAGAAGGGTAGAACTCTTGTGTTGATCAGCATACCAATGTGGCTCCAATCTAAAGGAAAAAAAAGGTAGTAGAAAAGGATGATAAAACCCATGTATGTAAGGTGCAGTTAGAAGTCCTAACTAATGCTCAAAGTAGAAAGTATGAGAATCCTGAAATAGAATCTCCACTGGAGGTGAAATAACAAGTGTGGTGAATTTGTCATCTAATTGGAGATGTGTGTCCTCTAATATATCCTTAACAACTGCAATAAATGGCTTGATGATTGGAATTGCGATAGTAGGAAATGTTGAATAGTAATCATGTGCAAGAGATGGAATTTGAATAGGAGGTGGAGGTGTAGAAGTCACAACATTGGTCTCAAGAACAACACATAAGTTCAAGTGACCTAACTTCACCTCAGTAGACTCTCATGAAAAAACAGAGTGAGTCTCCGATAGTGGAGATGGTGGACCAAAATTTGAGAAATAATATAGTTGGGAAGCATGATCAATAGTCCCTATAGCAATAATATTTTATGTCTCACTATCTTTGATATGCATTGAATCTTGTGCAAACTCAATTGTCTTCCTTGTCCCACTGTTATGTGTAATCTGATAAATAGAGAGAAGGCTAGAGGACAAAGATGGAATACAAAGTACATCATGAAATGTACCATAAACAATGTCAAAAGCACCTTTCCCACATATAGTCATAATAGTGTTGTTCCCCATCAAAATGTGCAGAGTAGGAGAAGCCTTAAAAGAAGAGAACAAATCCTGAGAAGATGCCATATGGTGTGAAGCACTCAAATCAAGTAACCATGTATAAGAATAATAAATAGTAGTTGCACATAGTGCATGACCCTTTCCTATATCTTTACCATCTAACTAAAATTATGATAGAGAAAAAGGTCTATAAGAAGTAGAAGGAATATCAATGTTGTTATTTTGAAGGAGAGTTTTCAAGTCTAAAACTTGTTTGGCATAGCCATCTAACTTCTCATAGCAATGTGACTCGTCATGATTAGGCTTATTACAATAAGCACACTTTGGTCTTTTTGTTTTTGATTTACCCCCCTTAAGAGAAGGTGGCCCTAATCAAATTTGAGTGTTGGAATCAATCTAAGACTCTGTAGAATGAGATTTTTGTGTCTTCTCCTTTATTCCTGAAAATGGTCGAGCTACCAATGCATAAGTCTATGAGCCTATGAGAGAATCCAACTAAGAGATCTTAGCTTTCTCTCAAGTCAGATAATCACAAATAATCTCAAATGATAGCATGCTAAATCTATTACCCAAAGCATCTTTGGTGGAATAGAAGGTAGAAGAAAAAATCTAAAAGTTTCCACGAAGCTTAGAAAGAATCAAGTAGATGCACTCAGTATCAGTCTTGGTCTTCCCGCAACCCTACAATAAAGATCTCTATTGATTTAACTTCATCAAGAATTCGTCAACAAAAGGAAAAGAATCTAATAGAAGAGAGGTAAGCTCTACCTCAATCTAAAGTTCCCTAAACTCATTCATTGTACCAAACAAGCCTTCAAGCTTGGTCCACATAGCTAGAGGGGTATTGCACCCGTAAAGATAAAATTGTATACTATTAGAGACCTATGAAGCAATCAATCATATGTTCTCATCCTTTTTTTTCCTATGTTGCATGACCTCAAAAGGCATTTGTAAAACTAGTTGCACTGCATCTAAACATGACCACAACCCTTTTGACTGGAGAAGTTGTGTCATCAAGGTCTTCCATGTGTGATAGTTATGAGGGATTAGAAGTTCTAAAGAAGAAGATGTCTCGACCATTTTTTTAGAAGGTGTTTAATTATTTTTGAATGAGGTTCTAGTTTACATAAGTAAATAATAGAAATAATAAGACAAAACAATCGCTACAATGCAAAAAATTGAACCCCAACTACTAGTAGGAATGTGTAAATGAGAAAAGAGAAAAAAATCTTCATAAATAAATCATAAATACCTAGTAAAAAATACTAGTGAAATGACAGAGAATCTGGAAATTTCTCAAGAAAATATTTTCAATGCTTTTTTCAAGTCAAAAAATGGAGCTATAATGAAGTAGTTATGCCCCTCGAAAGATAGAAGTCATCAATAGACTTAAAGCACAAAAATAGGTACCAAATTGGGGAAAAAATTCCCAAAAATACCTAATCCATCATCTCCTTCTCAGAACTAGCTTTTTGGTGCTTCTTTTAGATTGAAAAAATACCTCTATATGCCCAAGATATCAAAAAAAATGGTAGGGCACCCAAAAATGCATTTTATATATATATATATATATATATATATATATATATATATATATATATATATATATAAGGGCACCACCATTGGCCAAACGATGGTGACAGTCGAGTGGGTGGAGGATGGTGTCATCACTAGTGTTAGGGACACGGTGGCAGTGTGGCAGAGGTAGCAGTTGTAGTGGCGGTTGCAGTAGAGTAAAACCTAGGCAAAACTTCATGGCAGCCAAAAAGGAAATCATAGCAAGCAGCAAAAAGGGAGTTTAGTGACTAGTGTCAAAAGAGTGTTTGCAGAAGCTGAAGGGAGCAACAGTGCCGAAAGGAACTTTTTGGTGCTAAAAAATGGGTCTATGGGCCAAAAAATGGCCTACATGCCATTTTGAATTTTTTTTTTTTTTTATAAATTTGAAATTTCCTCATAACACATGTAGGAGGTTGTATGACCCTGTTGGGCAAAAGAAATTTACCTCCCAAGTCAATGTTGTCCAAAATGGACAAACTTTATATTAAAATTAGGGTTTTGACACCTTCTAAATCCAACTGTGAGGTCTATTTGGCCTCAAAGTGCTCCAAAAATCAAAGACCCCCTATTTTCACAAAAAAAATACCAGAAAAACACCACATTTGATCTATCAAACCCTCGTTCTTCTTTTTCTCCAAATACTGAGCAAGCTACAACATATCTAGCTTTGATACCATAAAGGGTCTGAGCAATACACAATACAAATCCACAAATCTTAGAGAATACCTGCATGTAAAAACTTGTCACAAAGAAGAAAAAGACAAGAAGAGGCAAGGGTTTGCTCTGAAAATATGCAAATTTTATTCTCAAAAAGGAAAGATGAGAGATAATTACAAAAGATCTATCCTTATAGAAGGAGATCGAAAACTCAAAAAAGGGTAACCTAAAAGGAAAAGGCCATTTAATTATTACTAATTAATTATTAAATGTGAATGCAAAAGTGCATAAAGGTAAAATCTTAAGAAGGGAGAAAAAGTAATTTAATAAATTAAATTAAATTAACCTTTTCCTAAAACATTAGGTATTCAAAATCAAGGAGTTAAATTATTTTCTTATCTTTTTGCACCCTCATCTACCCCTTCTCCTTGCCCAGAGGTTGTTGATGAATTGTTGAATAACATTCCTTCATTAATCTCTGATCAAGATAGTATGACTCTCTTTTACATTATGTGAGATTAGGCAAGTATTTTTTTCTATGCCACCTAGAAAAGCTCTTGAGCCTGATGGCTTTACTATCCTATTTTTTCAAAAATGTTGGGAGGTTATTTTCCTTGATCTCTTAGATGTTCTTAAGGAATCTAGAAGGAATGTCTCAAAAAAAATTAAAAAGAAGAAAATCAAATTTAGTCCTCATTCCTAAAGTCAATGACCTCCATTCTTTTAAGGATTGTAGACCTATATATTTGTGTAATACTATCTATAAAATTATCACTAAAGCTATTTATCTATGCCTATAATCTCTCATCTCAAAGATAATATCTTTATAATAGGGAGGTTTTTTTCCTAGTCAGAAGACTACTAAAGCTGCATTGCCCACGAGATGCATCATTCTATTAATAAGCATAGTATTCTAGCCTTTGTAGTTATACTAGACATGATGAAAGCCTATAATAGGCTAAATTGCTCATTTCTCATTCAAGTCCTCTGAAAGTTTGGTTTTTCTAATTGTTGGTGCAAATGGGTCAAATTGTGTATTTATGGTTCTCATTTTTTGGTCCTACTTAATGGATACCAGCAAGGTTCTTCCCTTCTACTCAAGGAGTATGGAAAGGAGATCCCTTGTCCCCCTTTTATTCACCATCATGGCTAAGGTGTTTAGTAGAAATACTAACTATAGGAATTGACAAGGATTATGGAAGGTAATGGATGTTGTTGGTATTTCAATTTTTATTACAATTTTTCTTTTTGTTGATGATACATTGTTGTTTGGACATGCTACCATTTATGAAACCAAATAGATTTTAAAAGACCTTGACTTATACATGTTGGTTTATGAGAAATACATTAATGCTAATAATTACAAATTTTATGTTTTTAATGCTTCACTAGAAATCTCACAAAGAATTATCAAAGTTTTAGGCTTTACCCTTGATTAGCTCCCTTTAATTTATCTTGGAGTCTCATTCTTTGTAGGGTCTAATAAATTCTCATATTGGAAGTTTATCATTGATCAAATTAAGAATAGAATTATTTCATGGAAAACAAGATGGTTATCCTTATCTTGTACGATAATTCTTATGAATATTATCTTGTCAGTTATTCCTACCTATTATTGATCAATTTTGTAAGCACCAAAAGGATTTATTTAGCACATTGAACGACTAATCAGAAACTTCTTATGGTCTACAAATATGAATGGGTGAAAAAAAATTCCTCTATTGTCTTTATCAGATATGTCTACACTTTTTGATGTGGGAGGGGTAGGCTCACATAACCTCTCTCATAGAAATAAAGCTTTTGGAGGCAAGTTGGTATGGAAAATGTATGTTAAATCATCTTCTAATTGGTGTTTCTTACTTCAGGAGAAATATTTGGATAGTATGGATCCCTCTAGGGTTATTATTGTTTGAAATTATCCAAGGGGGTCAGTCATTTGGGATTTTATGATGGGTTCTAGGCATCTTATTACATCCTTTATCTCATGGAAAAATAACAACATAGAGAAAGTAGATTTTTGGTTCAATTATTGGAATGGTTATCATCCCCTTACATTGAATGATGTGCTATGAGATACCATAGATCCTTTAGTAAACTATTGGGGAACTACTCTTCTTGACTATGTATTGGGTGTTTACATTAGAATGACTTAGAATAACTGAGAGGGGGTTGAATCAGTTATCCTTGGGTCCAAATTTTTCAAACATACTTTTAACCACTTTTAACAACTCATATTTATTCATTAGTCCACATGGTCTCTATAACAATTTATTAGTAACATACCTTGTAGTTTATTGTCCCAATAGTAACCTACTTGTAGAATGTAAAGAAATAAGCAATAAAACACATCAAATACCATTCAAACAAGTATGACTATCAGGTCAACCTTGATTAAAGGATTTTAACTGGTACAATGGTTAGAAAGTAATAGCAAGTTGATCTGATAAATGCAACTTACTTTGTAAATATAAATCACAGTGTAGCTCATATGTCGATTCACTTCTTAGTCTTCATTATTATCTCCAACACTAATTTTCTTGGAAACCCTTCAATAAATCACACTTCACATATAATCAAAGCTTCACAATGTTCTTCTCAATTTTTCCAATCAACATAATCAATAACTTCTCCAAACTCTCTAGGTTATGCTTATGTCCCCTTAAATAGGTAGCTTTGATTTGTTAGTGTGTGGTGACTAATCAAGGAAGTATTATGCATACTCCATAATTCCTCAACAAGGTTTGAGGCAAAGAGCATTTTTTTGGGGGCTATTTTATCAGCATTTTTGGGCCGACATGTTGCAACTAATTTTAATCCTAAAGTGGCAAAAATACTTGTATAAAGGGTTTATGGTTAGGGATTTTCATAAGGTGTGATGTGATAATTTATTCTTGCAGTGGTAGTTAGTTGTAAGGGATTATGGATTGTAATCAAGTTGTAATCACTGGATTATAATAATATTGGACTCATTTTTTGGTGGACGTAGCCTAGGGATTGGGTGAAACACGTTAAATCTTGATGTCTTGTGTTTTCTTCTATGTGATTTATTATTTCTTGATATTGTTATTTATGTTTGTGGTCAATCCTAACATACATATTATAGTGTAGCTCATATGTTGATTCACTTCCTAGCCTTTATTACTATCTCCATCACTAATTTTCTTTGAAACCCTTCAAGAAATCACACTTCACATATAATCAAAGCTTCACAACCTTCTTCTCAAGTTTTCCAATCAACATAATCAATAAATTCTCCAACCTCTCTAGGTTATCCTTATGCCTCCTTAAATAGGTAGCTTTAATCTTTTACCACTTAAACATCACTGTTGATCTTAGGGTTAGGCCAAATTTATTGAATCCTTCAATCATTTCATTTACTCCTTCTAGATACTTCTCAAAACTTCTCTTTGAATCCATGCCCAAGAACACCCAAATATGGTTTCTCATGAATCAAATACTCTAGTTCATCAATATTTATCCTTCACATTCTTTTCCTAATCCATAAATTTAATTGTGTTGGCTAGGAACCTCAATTCCTTCACAAACTATCAAATGCTAACACTCAGCCAATATTGCACTCCTTAGCCTCAATCATCACTAGATAACTTGATCAATACTAACTATCTTTCTCATATTATGTTTTCTTTTCTCAATCTGACTTTTCTAATGCTCAGTCAATAGTATATTTGTTAGAGTAATTACATATTTCCTAATTAACTCTAGTTGCTTAACCTAAACTTTAGGTATCTAATAATTAATTCTTTTATTAATTATTTTGATGCAACCTAGGTTAGACCTTTTTAGGGTTTTGATCTCCTTTTTAAGGATGATCACTCATTATAAACATTGATTGAAAATTAAGAATTGAGACAATTTCATTGTTGGTAATAGCAATCCATCTTTTTGCTCGTCAAGAATGTCTCATCTATGGATCTAGCAATTCATGCCTCCATAGATTTGTATTTCTCTCTTCTATAATAGGTGTTTACCTGCAGGTGATTCTTGGGAGATATGGAGTTGATCTTTTAGCAACTTCAATATAGTATCAAAGCTCCAAATCTCCATGCCCACATCCTATTCTTGATAGATTTAGCATTGGTTTTTAGATCTGAGCTTTCAGTATTTTTTTATTGGATCTGGGGGTCACACTTTGAGAAAAAAATGGACATCACCATTGACCTCAGAGCACTTAAAAACCCCCATTTCCATATAAAATATGTTTAGTTTGAATGTTGTTGAAATTTTAGGCAAAAAAAAATTGCACCTAGCACATTTTAGCCTGGACATGCAAATTGAGGCGGCCATTTCTTTATTTGCTATCAAAAATTTTCTTGCAATTGTTTTTTTTTACAAAATTTAAAAGCACATGAGTTTTTGAAAGACTTTTTTTGGGGAACGATATTATTTTGGCAAAATTTGGGTATATTTTTTGGGACGTGCATGTGTTTCACTACAAGGGATCTCACATTTTTTGTCTATGCTCTCACTCACCTCATTAGCAGTTTGTGGGTTGAGGGCCTCCTACAATCTGTACTTTTTTGTCTTGGAACCGAAAGCATTTCCCATGTCCACCATACAGCTCTTGGAGCTAAAGCCAACATTTATTTAGCCTTATCCATGCAATTTTATAAAGGCCCTATCAGCTTGCTCATTTCTTGATTAGATGTGTTTTGATAGACATTCCTAGTGGCAGAGTTTTCTGTGTGGTTGTGGGAGTGAATGATTTGATAGTTTGCACTTGATTATGTGGAGTGAATTATGGAGAGAACATAATGCACATTAACCTGCACTAATCTTATCACTGACATGCACAAATGTCATTTTACATTGGAGACTTCAAGCTATGTGGTGGTTAGTGGCATGAATTTTGGTCAATGCAGTGGTGTTTTAGACTGGCATCTTTGCCATAATTTTTGGCCTCTCCAAATTTTTTGTCCTCTAGTAGCCCTTCCTCATCCATGAGTGCCTCCTCTCCACCACTCTACCCCAATAATGACCTACCTCAACCAGTTAGCAACCTTATAGATTGGGTGCAAAATGTGATTGTGGTGTCCGTTGGCTTTTGCTAGTTCTCAGCACATTTTGTGTCCTTGTAGACCTCCTTTGGTTACCTTCCTCTCTCCTACATGGTGCATGTTGAAGCTAGCAATGTAGGTGGTCTTAATGCTTGTATGGAGTGTTTCATCTTGTAACCTCTACGCCTCTACCTTGGGTGACTGTGAGTGGAACAGGATTCAAAACCACAATCATTGCTTCACCCATATAGCACACTAGATCGGGGTGCACTACCTAAAGCTTTCACTATAAATATTGTAGCTACCTCTAGAGAATCGATATTTCTCTAACATAGCCATAGATGGGGTCTTCCATGCAAGCTTTGACTTCATAGGAGATGGAGTTCACGATGTCTTATCTCTAGTGTGGTGACATCTCATTTAGAGTTTTGTGATGTTTCTTGTGTCGAAGATCTTGTGTATGTCGGATAGTGCAAAACTTATGTAATTGATGGGGAGACCAAAATCTTATTTGGTGGCATTTTTCAATCCCACTTCTTAGATGTCCCCCTCTACATACCGTGTGGAAGTTTTTGGCTCAAGAAATATTTTTTGTTGGATGGTGCACCAATTTATGGGATTGGGCAAAGTTTTTTTTATGGGTTTTGGAGTGCATACTATATTTGGAGGTTGCATAAGTGTTTGGGCTTGTTAACACCCATTCCATGCACCTGGCTCTGAGACCAACTCTTTTGATCAGCTCCAACATTGGAATTCTTTATGCTTTCCACCCATGTATTTAGTGGTTTTACCATTTACTATGGCAATTTTCACCAATCTGAAGTGGTATGGTGGTATTTTTTTATCGTGTCTTTATTGGCCACTAGTTTTTAATCCAACACCAACCCTTTGTCTTTTAGAGAACTATTTTTTTTCGTTAGACTGGATGTTTTTTCCAATAGCAAGGGTCATTTTTTCGAGTTTTTTTTTCCTCGATAGCTATTTGACCATCAAATTTGGGCTCACCACTTGCTGATGTTAGTACCACATTAGCATTATATTAGTGTTATTGTCACCTCCTTGAGCTCTATTTTTACCTACCTTCATGTCTTTACTCATATCTTGAGCATACGGATTCCATTTTCTAAAGAAGAAAAAAGAAATCATTGAAAAGTTGGTTCCAAGCTCGTCATAGTAGTACTATTAGTTTTTTGTTTTGATTTTTTTTGATGGATTTTTTTGCTATCAAAGTCATGGGTATAGTTTTGCACTTTGGGAGGCATATCTTGAGCATCTAATCTTCAATTTGGGAATTCTTTATATCATTGGAAAGGTCTTTCCAAGCTCTTTCTAATGATGCTAGTTATTTTTCCAGATTCTTCTCTAGGCACATTCTATTCAGTCTTTTGCATTTTTGAATTGTAGTGAATAAGTTGGTTGTTTTAGGTTTGAGGATTGATTTCATTTCTTTAGATGATTTTTCATGATTTGTACTATCTTTTGTATCAATACTATGTCTCTTCTGGTCTAGTTAGACACCATTTGTATGCATTCTTGCAAACATGCTGAGATAAAGTGTCATACTTCATCTGTATTTTCATTTCAGTTGTTTGCCTTTGTTTTCCTTCTGATTCAAATAGTGTTATCTGAGGACACTCATGTAGATTATTGTATTCTTGGGATTCATTATTTCTTGTGCATTATTTTACACGCACTACTCCGATAAAGTGCCATGAGGAGTTGATGTTCTGCCTTTGTTTCTCATCTTCCTTTATCTAGTGAGTGTCCCTTCTATGACATTAGCCTCATGTCGTGTCTAAGATTGATCACCTTGGTACACACATGTGTATAGTTTTGTACATCTTGATTGTGGCTCCTTGACTTGAGTTCGTTTGGCCCACTTTTCTAGTTTCTTGTCACCTCACCCTTGTCTGCATTAGGGGGTTCTTCTATTGTTTCTCATGCTTCCTTGGTTTGATTGATCAACTCTTCAAGATTTGGTGTTTCATGCAATTTGTATCTTCGAGTTCAATTTTTTTCCTTTGTGTGCCTTCTAATTCAATGCAAATTATAGTCTTCTCTACCTAGTCAAATTCTATTTTAGTGGAGGTTCTTTAGATTAGTAGTTACTTTTGACAAATATTTTCAACTTCTACATGCTTTAGTGGTGTTCTTCATGATCATCTTTTGTTCCTATCTTCTAAGACATTCCCTAGTTTGGAGGCTTCTTCAGTCCTTCACTAATTCTTTTCTAGCATATTTTCCATCTCTTTTTGGAGTAAGGTTTTTCCCATGTCATTTTCTTTGTTTCTCCTCTTCTCAAAGATTTGGTTGTACTTGGGTACCCCATCAGGCCTTTTTTGTTGGGACCCAATTCTACTTTTAGAAGTAGTTTCTATGTTTTTAGCTACTCCCTAAGTTTATCTTAAGGGGGGGTATTAGAGTAATTAGATATTTCCTAATTAACTCTAGTTACTTAAGCTAAACTTTAGGTATCTAATAATTAATAATTTTATTTATTATTTTGATGTAACCTAGGTTAAACCTTTTTAGGGTTTCAATCTCCTTTATAAGGATGATCTCTCATTGTAAACATTGATTGAAAATTGAGAATTGAGACAATTTCATTGTTGATAATAGCAATCCATCTTTTTGCTCATCAAGAATGTCTCATCTATGGATCTGGCAATTTCTGCCTCAATAGTTTTTTGCTTCTCTCTTCTATAACAAGTGTTTGCATGCAAGTGATTCTTGGGAGCTATGAAGCTGATCTTTTAGAAACTTCAATAATATTTTCTTAGCTTCTACTATTCACTTGGTCATACTAGCACAGTGCGGCTTCAACTATAAGTTGCTTAATCATTTATCCTTGTTGCTCAATTTTGTCTATGCATTTGGTCCTTCATTGATCATCTAAACTAGGCTTCAACTCAACTATCGTATCCACTTAGTGTAATGATTTTTAAAAAAATTATCTTACCAATGTACCTACTAATCAAGTATCATTGTAGTTCCACATAACTCAACCTTTCTACTAGGTCTTCTTGTTATCTCATCTTTTCAAATCCTCTTTATCAATTAAATGGTATGGTACTCTACTTAGGTAGCAACTATCTCACCAGTAAAGTTTGACATCAATGACAACATTAAAAAAAATCCAATTGTAGTTTCCAACTATCTTGCTCTTTGGCATTGATGACAACACCTCAACTTACCATGCAACCCAAAAATTAATTCAAGTATCCTACTTGATTTTCTTCTTGCAACTCCCTCTATATTTAGTAATAGATCTTCATTAATATCCTTTGTTTCATTATGATTCTCATCTCTACAGCTCTGATATGCAATACCTCTAGACACCAATTATAGAAACAATTATAATATATGCATTTATCATATCATAACAACATATATCTAGCTCATAGTTTCCCTCTTTCAATGTATAACTTCTCCTTTTACTCATTCTTCCCATGGTAATTATATAAACTCTCCCTCTTTGACAATAATGCCAAAGACATCTTAATATACCTCATATATCTTTATCATCTAGATAACTCCATGTCATCTCTCTAAACTAGGTTCTCCCTCTATCAAGTTTCTTATGACCAATTCAACATCTTATTCTTATCTCTTCACAACTTTAGGTAGCTCCTAAAGTGTGACAACTTTGCATCAAGTTGTAAGACATTTGAATCAAAATATTTGATGTAATGCTCCATCTCCATCTTAGGTAACCTAGGTTAAGGAAATCACCCCTAATTTACCTCTTAGAAATTCATGAGCATCCTTAGGTAAAGCTTTAGTAAAAATATCAGTTATCTATTCCTTTTTATTCACATACTCCAATCTAACTTCTTTGCCTTGTACCAATTCTCTCAAGTAATGATACTTGATAGCAATGTGATTGGTCTTGGTGTGCATCACAAGATTCTTGTATATGTTTATAGAACTTATTTTATTACAAAATATAACAATAAGTTTAGTGATCTCTTCCTTTATTCCTTTCAATAATTTCTTGATCCACACCATGTTCGAACAATTAACTATTGCTACTAAATTTTTAGCTTGTGTTGTTGATTGAGAAATGAAATTATGATTTTTGCTTGTCCATGAAACTAGTCTCTTTCCTAGAAAGAAAGCTCCACTACGTGTACTCCTTCTCCATCAACATTTCCAACCCAATATGCATCAATATATACTTTAATTCAAACTTGAAATTTTTCTTGTAATAAAATCCCTAATCCTCTGTTCTTTTCAAATATCTTAATATTCTTTTCACAACCATCATGTGATTCTCCTTAGGATTTATAGAAAATCAAGCAAAAATGCCCAGTGGTAGCGCAATATATGGTATGTTGTGAACAAAATATTGTATATTTCCTATCATTGATCTATACAAGGTTTGATCCACATCAGAAAAATCATCATTCTTTGAAAGTTTATGTCCAATATCCATAGGTATACTAATTGGTCTTGAGTATTCCATTCCAAAGGTCTTCAACATCCCCTTGACATACTTGGATTGTATAATGTATATTCCTTTCTTCATTTGATATACTTGCAAGCCAAAAAATAATTTGATCTCTCAAAACATAGACACCTCAAACTCTTTCTTCATTTCATTGGACAATGATTGACGCAATGAATCTTGTCCTCCAAATATGATATCATCCACAAATATCTCAGTTAACAGTATCGACCTTGTTCCAAATTTAGTCTTCAAGTATAGATTACCATTATCACTAGTCCTTGCAAAACCAATCTTCACCAAATATGTGTGCAACCTTTCATACCATGCTTTAGGGGCTTGTTTCAATCCATACAATGCTTTATGTAGCTTACATACCATATTCCTCTTGCTTGAATCAACAAAACCTTCAGGTTGTTCAATGTAGACTTCTTCCAAAATTCCATTCAAAAATGTAGATTTGACATCCAATTAATACACTTTGAATCCTTTGTAAGAAGGATATACAATAATTTCTCTCACTCCTAACCTTGCAGTTGGGAAAAATGTCTCCCCGTAGTCAATTCCTTCTTCTTGTGTATATCCCTTACAAACTAGTCTTGTTTTATTTCTTGTGACTCCACCTTTCTCATTTAGCTTGTTTCTAAATACCCACTTTGTACCAATAATATTCTTGTCTTTTGATCTAGGTACCAATGTTCAAGTCTTGTTCTTCTCTATTTGCTCAATCTCTTCATTTATGGCTAGAATCTGATCTTCATTATCAAGTGCATCCTTGAATTATCTAGACTTATATTCATGCAATAAGCATGTATCACTCCTTAGTATTTTTCTTGTCACAACTCTTGAATCTTTATCTCTAATGATTTGATTAGGTGTATGATGTACTCACATATTTTGCTAGCACGAGTTCTTGTCTTCTTACTTCTTATTATTTCTCTTAAGGTTCATCTCTTCAGTCACTTTAGGTCACACTTCATGTATCTCACCTTCTTCTCTTTGTTGTTCGTCAATCACTTTTTGATGCTTGGCATGCTCTTCTTGGTGCTTGACACCAAGTACCTAATGCTTGACACATTGCTGATGTAACTCAGCATTTACTAGTTGTTACTTCTTGGAATATTTATTCTTGAGTTAAGGTAGGGTACTAGGCTCTCCTTTACCAATGTATATGAAATTTGTGTAATCTTCAAGTCCTTTCTTACATTCAACTTCATTCATTTTTACATATTCGTCAACTTTTACATTTTCACTTTCCACAACTTTGTTAGTGTTAGAATTCAAACATTTATATGCTTTGTTTTTAGTGGAGTATACTAGGAATATAACTTCATAACTTTTTGCATCAAGTTTTCCATCTCTATTGTCCTTTAGTATATAATATTTAATTCCAAATACTTTGAAATATTTTACATTAGGTGCATATCCATACCATAACTCAAAAGGTGTGATATTTGTACCTTTCTTGACTTGTACTCTATTCAAAGTATGAATAGTTGTACTTACAGCTTCTCTCCATTACTTTTGTGAAATACTCTTCTCTGTCATCAATGTTCTAAAATTTTCCATGATTGATCTATTCCTTCTTTCAACTATGTCATTCTATGGAGGGGTCCTCAGTGCAAACATTTATCTCTTGATTCCTCTATCATTGTAGAATGTGTTGAATTCCTAAGATGTGAATTCACATCCTTTATTAGATCTTAAACACTTCAAGATTTTACCTATTTTCTTTTCTACTCTAACCAAATACCACTTAAACATTTGAAATGCATCATATTTTCCTTTAAGAAACATCATAGTCATCATTCCAGAGTAATCATCAACAAATAGAATAAAATATTTTTCACCACATTGTCAATATGAACCAACTCTAAAATATCATGAAAAGTATATGTCTTTCTCTTGAAACTAGACTTTGTCATGTTTCCCAATTGACATTGTTTACACATCACATTATCAGGTTTCTTCAACTTCGGTGATCCTATCACTCTTTTCATCTTACTAATACTTGCCAAATTATCAACATTGACATGACATAGCCTCTTATGCCATAACCATATCATCATGTTGTGAAAACAATCATGTATCATCAGATAGGTCTAGGTAGAACAAGTTACCTCTTATTTGATCTTCACTACCAATAAGTTCTCTAGAATTATCATAGATCTTAGCCTTCTTTTGTTGAAATTCAACTTTGTAACCTTAATTTTTTAATTTTGCAACACTCAATAAATTGTAGTTAATTCCTTCAACCCAATAAGCATTATCACATCTAGTCTTATCAGTCAATCTTATTGATCATTTTCCTTTCACAAGACATGGTGCATCATTACCAAACTTAGCACAACTTCCTTTATAATGTTCTAAGGTTTCAAACTTAATTTTATCACTAGTCATGTGATATGAGAAATCACTATCAATTATCAATCTATCATATTTACTCACATATGAAATAAGTGCATTTTTCTCATCTTCATCATAATCATCTTTCATTGCAACATAAATAACTTCTTCATCGTGACTATCAAAATTAGTATCAATTTCTTCTTCAGCAATGTAACAAGATTTTTTAATTTTACCCTTGTAGTCTTTATATACTTTGTTATGTCTTACATCTCTTCTTCCTTTGATATTGCTAACTTTCCATTCATCCTTGTCATCCCTGTCAAGACATCTTGTAGCAATGCAATCAAATTTATTACATGAAAAATATATTATAGGAAGTTTACCTTTGAATTTTCCTTTACCTTTGGGTAACCTTATAGCCATTAATGCTTCACGATCCTCAAGATCATTATCAGAAAATTCACTATCACTAACCTCATGCTTTTCTTTCTTCTTCTTAGACTTATGTAAAACCACTTTTGACTTGAAAGTAGATTCAATAGAAGGGGTGGTAAAGATATCAAAATTTGACAATTCAAAAGTAGTAAGTCTACCAACTAGACTATCCAAGGTTAGATCATTACTAGGAGTACATCTTAATTCTTGTCTTGCAAAAACTCTAATTGCATAAATAGGAAGTAAAGTTCTCGGTACATTTCTCATCACAGTCTCATCACTGATCTTTCCTTCAACTTCTCTGATAGCATTCACCACTTCTTTTATTCTTCTAACATATTGATCAATGTTCTCACCTACCATCTTCATGCCATCAAACTTTCGTCTCAAGCTTTATGATTTGGCTCTTAGTACATTATTTTCTCCTCCATGGATCTTTGCCACTTTGTCCCATATTTTCTTTGTACTAGTGTATTCTTTTATATCATCAAATTTTGAGTAAGTTAGGATGGATGCAATCTCCAACATTGCATGATTGTGTTATTGTTTATCCTTCATCTTTGGGTTGTCATAAGTGATTGCACAACTACATAGTTTATGCTCTAGGTAATATATTGTTGAGTCTCCAATTTCAACAATGTGTGGCTTCATCAAACTTTTTCATGTAGGGAAGTTCTCCTTGTTCAACTTGGGTACCTCCTTTCTAAACATCTTGATCTTTAGCTTTAATTCCATTCATAATTTCCTTATAATCACCACAAGCTCTCGATTTATAATAACTGAGAAAGGGGGTGAATTAGTTATCCTCATGTCCAATGTTCCAAACAAACTTTTAACCACTTTTAATAGCTTAGATTTATTCATTAGTCTACTTAGTCTCTATAACAACTTATCAATAACATAAACTTGTAACCCATTATCCCAATAGAACCTATTTGTGGGATGTAAGAAAATAAGAATAAATCACATCAAATACCATTCACACAAGTATAACATAGGGATTTAACTTGGAAACCCAATTTGAGTAACATGCTACAAATTTTTCACTCTTCTAAAGTGAGATTGGTTTATAGCCAATCCTGTTAAAGGTTATAATACACCCTATTAGGTGTGACCCTGTTAAAGGATTTAATCACTCTATTAGGACTGGGCTTGTTATAGGACTTAAGAACATCCCATTAGAATGTTACCTTAATTAAAGGATTTACAAATGACTTCTAGGTCAACCTTCATTAACGGATATTTATTAATACAATGGTTAGAAAGTAATAGTAGGTTGATCTAATAAATACAACTCACTTTGCAAATATAGATTGTTGTGTAGCTCATCCATTAAATCACTAACTATCCTTCATTACTATCTCCATCATGGATTCTCTTGGTAACCCTTCAAGTAATCACACTTTTTGTCTACTTAGCTCTTCACATCCTTTTGCTCAAGTTCATCAATAAATAGACTCAAAAACTACTCCAATATCTCTAGGCTATCCATATGCCTCCTTAATTAGGTAGCTTTGATATTTCACTACTTAAACATTACTGTTGATTTTAGGGTTAGGTCAAATTCATAAAATCCTTCCATCATTTCATTTCCTCCTTCTCCTTCTAGATATTTCTCAAAACTTCTCTTTGAATCCATGCCTAGGAACACTCAAACATGGTTTATCATGAATTAAATGCTCCATCTCATTAATACTTATCCTTCACACACTTTGACCAATCCAAAAATTCAATTGTGTTGGCTAAGAATCTCAATTCCTTAACAAACTATCAAATTTTGACACTCGGCCTATATTGTGTTCCTCTACCTCAATCATCACTAGATAACTTGACCAACACTAATTTTCTTGCTTAGCATACACTATCTATGCTTGGTCTAACTTTTCTAATACTTAGTCTTTACTGATTCTCAATCGACACTATATTTTCTTGGCTTCTATTATTCGCTCAATTAAAACTAGCACAATTCAGTTTCAACTATAAGTTCCTTAATCTTCTAGTATATTTCTCAGTTTGGCCTATGCATTTGGTCCTTAATTGATCATCTCAACTAGGATTTAGCTCAACCATATTCTCTACTTAGTGTAATGATTAAAAAACACATTATCTTTCCAATGTACTAACTAATCAAGTGTCCATTGTAGTTCCACGTAACTCAACCTTTCCACTAGGTCTTCTTGTTATCTCATCTTTCCAAATCCTCTTCATCAATAAAATGATATGGCACTCTACTTAGGTAGAAATTGTCTCATCAATAAGGTTTGACATCAGTGACAACATAATAATCATTCCAATTGTAGTTTCCAATAGTTTCCCTTTACTTGGGGAAGGTAATTTGGAAATATCCTACTTCTCTTCCTATTCCCTCTAATGTTGCTAATATTCTTAACCAGATTCTTTTGGAGAGGGAAGTTAATTCTTTCAAATAAGTTTGATTACCTTTTATGGGATCCTTCAAAAGAGGGATCCTATTCAATTAATTAGGGGTACATTTCTCTTCAACACTCTCGGGAAAATTTAAGGAAATACAAGGTTTATATGTTTTGTTGGGGTAATTTGGTTTTACCTAAGGTAGGATGCTTTGCATGGTTGGTTCTTAAAAAATGGATTCTCACAAGTGATAGATTGCAAAGACTAAAAATTTCCAATGATCTTCCATATTTGGTTTACAATTAGTAATCAGATGCTATTCATCATCTCTTGTTAAATTGCTCTTTTTCTCAAGCATGATGGCACTTTGTTCTTAATAAACTCAACTATCCTATGCCATTACCAAAATCAATTTGAGATTTATTTAAATAGTGGCCAATTATTTTCTCTAAGTAAATGTTCTCTTCCTTGTGGAGATGTATTCCTTCTTCTATTGTTTGGTTTATTTGGTGGGAAATAAATAGGATAATTTTAAGACATCTTTCATATAACCTAGAAAAGGTGCTTGAGGGGCTAGAAAAGAGCATTGTAGAATTTGGTAATGCTTATGTTAGTAAGTTTAAGGTTCAATAAGTCTTTGCATCTTGGGATAATTTTATTTTTTAGCATTAGAAGGGTTTGTTTTGCCCCCATCTACCTACTCCTTTATGTCTATCTATGACTTTTTTTTATCAAGTCTCAAACTAGGTGGACTCCTCTAATAGTTGATCAGTTTAAACTCAACTTTCATGGAGCATCTCAAGGAAATCTAGGAAAGTCAAGTATTTGAATTTCTATTAAGGATCATAAAGTTTTGGTTATAGAATCTATGGCATCTCTTATCTCCTCTTGTATGAACAATTAGGATAAAGCTCTAGCCTTACTTAATGGGCTAGCCCTTGAAAATCTTTGAGCCTCTCCTCTCTACACATCAAAGGTGACTTTACACTTATTATTAATGCATGTATCAATTGTCAAATTTCTAATTGGTAAATTCACTATATCCAGCTGCAAGTATGGGATATTTTGGATAACATCCCTGAGTTTTATATTTCTCATGTTTATCGGGAAGGTAATTTACTTGAAAATTGTTTAACGAATTTGGGTGTGCGTGATTTTATCATTAATTCTTCCTTGTCCCCTTTTGACCCTAAATTATGCCCTAAGATCATGGACATTATTTCTAAAGAGACCTATTGACATTTAACCTAGCCCAAGTGTGAGCCATTTTTTATGTCTAGTATTTGCATTGAATAGTCTTGTGATACCCCATTTTGGCAAGGTACCATAATCTCTATAAGTACGTGTACCTAGCTTTTGATTTTTATTATTAGTATTGGATATGCGCCTTGGTGTTTTGTAAATTTTGGTGCGGATGATTTTTCCTTTAACTCTTTAATACACACTAATGATGTTCATCCTTAACCTAAGCTTATGGATTTTATTTTCATTGAGACCTCATAACTCATATATCACTTCTAACTGGAACCACCTCCTACATTGTCCTCAATTAATCATAGTTTAAGGATTTCTCTTGGCCCAAGTTTTCCTTTTCTTTTAATTATTTGTTCATTACTACATCATGTTGACAACTATTATCATTCATTGATAATTATGACACTTAATACTTTCACATTACAATTAAGTGTGTTGGAATTTTGAATGGTACTCTTCCCAACTTTCATGAGTATTTTATTCCATACAATTTCACATGACACTAGGTGCTATATTTGTAGATCGTATCATGTTCTATTATTGTCCTTCTCATTTTATGATGACTAAATTGTGTCAATTAATGATATAAGGGTAAACTTGCATATAAATTCCTCATATGGAGATGGATTGATTTTTCATTCCTCATATTATTTCTATGAATTTTTTGAAGGGTGAGCATTTGGATTTTTTTTCATTTAGGGTTCATTATATATTATAGTTTGGGCTTCCATGTCACATTATGCTCCTTTTTGGGTTGTCATAATTCAGTAAGCATAATAAATTTTTCCATGCTACCTTGAAACCAATGGATATGGTTGGATTTTTTTGCTATTTTTCCTCATGGTTGGCTTTTTACTGGGCATATATTATCATGATAATATTTATCTAAGTGACATTAAAATTATAGACTTGTTTCTTGTTTAGTTTTCTCTTTCAAATTTGTGATTTTACCATCAAGATTTAGCAGGGTTATTCGGTTATCTTGTGGATCTCATCATTTTCTCTTAGACATTGTTTATTTTGTTCAGGATATTTGATAAATTTTCACTAGTGGATGGTGCTTTCTAGAGTTCCACCTAATCTTGGTACGTTTTCTCAAAGATTGTCATCCTTTTTAGGTATGTCTTCTTGTTTGGTTGGTGGATGATAGATTTGTTTAAGAGTTTCTATGATGGCTTCCTTTATTACACTATTTGAGCCTAGCTTCTTAATGCTCTCTTTAGTTGTTAATCACTTTTGGAGAATATGGAATGCTATGCTTTGAGATCCTTTGAACAAGGATAAAAAAGGCTAATATTTTTTTTAAGGTAAGATGAAACAACAACAACTTACACCAAAAAGAAAGGGAAGACTAACATAAACCAACACCAAATATCCCCAATTGTCACTACTTATCATCTTAGAATAAAGATCACACAAATTAGGAGAATACCCAAAGGAGGTGTTTTTTTTAAACCCAAAGTAAAAGTTCCTAGCATGGTTAAGCATACATGTCCATTTCCAACTAACCATAACATAATCAAAGAACAGTGAGCAGAGACTCTCAAACGGTCATGCACATGACAAAGGCTTGATGTTACAACCACTCATATACTGGACACCATGCTAAAAGATAAATGTTAAACCCTAAAATATGGCTAAGTCTAAAACCTTAAAGCCCTAAAATTTTGCTAAGTCTGAAATCCTATCAGTTGAAGAAATCTACAATCTTTATCTTAGCTCCTAGAGAGCTGGAATGTCCTATCTCAAGTAAATCATTGCATATATAAAATATATCTTAATTATAAGAAGTTATACTTAAATGATATATTTTATACACCCCAAAATTGAATGGTCAAGATATAGGGAGAAAGAACTACCAAAGGGTATCCAAAACACCTCTTGGAACATACCGGACAAGGTAGGAAGTACCCATTGTTTGGTTGAATAGGTTTTTCCATAGATCTAGTATGATACTTTCCTTAATGACACTAATACATTTTCACTTGTTTTTCTACCAAAGTTGTCAACCAAAACTATGATTCCTTCTTCTTTTTTGGTTTTTGTTCCCGCTTTGGTCAAAAATTAAAAAATTATGCCCACTTTGGTCAAAATTTTGACCAATGTATGTACTCATTTCGACCAACATTAAAATGGCATTATGTTATAATAACATAAAAATAAAAACTTTTATAATGCTATGTCACAATATATTACTAAAGCTTTCTAAAAGTGCAGGGGGCTTCATTCATGTGAAATAGTAATTAGCCGAAGGTGGGGTTCTCTGCGAGGAAGTGACCTATTCAGCCCATCAAATGGTTCAACCTGAGATTTTGAATTCCTACAATTTGACAATTTGGAACAGAGTTGTGTGGCTTGAATAGTAGTTGAAAAATTGAGAAACTATTGAGCCACCAAAAAGGGAATAAAAAATGAAAGGAATGGTGTCTTCAGAAGCCTCTACTACTAATAAGGCTCGACTTGCCAGAAAGATGACACTGAGATGCTTATCTTTGAGGATTTGCCACTAACCTATCTAAAGAGATTAAATAGAGTGAAATATAGGCTATAAATGATGGAAAATTTCTTCCTACATACTTCGTTCCCTTTTTTTTCTTGCAACATTTTAACAATGAGTACGCTTGAAAACTCTTTGACGTTACATTTGATTGCTGAGATCATCCCTTTTGGTAGGTTTTCTTATAACTATATACAACTTCTTTTTCCAATTCTTTTTTTTTTTGGCTTGTTTTTTTTCATATATTTCTTGAAGGATTTTCTCTATTTTGAGGGTTTTTGAATAGAGAGTGGAGTTCAGGCAAGGTTTTTCTACATAAATGGTTTCCGTTGTTTAGCTAACCTACCTTCACATCATCATACAATTGTATTGAATTTTCTTTGCAGCCAAACTCTATCCCTGAATCACAAACTCAGGTCCCTATAGGTAAGTCACTTTTTCTTTGACCATAATTCCCACCCCCATATCTTTTTGGGTTCTTATCACTCTCAAGGAGATCTTTCTAATATTTTAAAGCACTTGGCTATGCCATAAAAATTTAGCCATTATGTCTTAGAGAGAAAATACAAACACATCAAAATCATCTAGTATGGCCACTTCATGTGTAGAGCACCATGATTATGCCAACAAGCTATAGTAACTTTCCACTAAAAAAACTACTATTTTTACTATACAAATCAATAAGTGAATTGTGAACCATTTAGAAGATCAAGGGACCCTTAATAACTTTTCACTCCACTCTTATTGCCAATTCATAGTCAAAATCAACTAATTTAATTGGTTGCTACCCCATTGAGCATCATGAAGTAAAGACTCTTGAATATAGCATGTTCATATAACAAAGTATACATGGAAAATTAGTTGTAGCATATTAAGTATTTCACAAAATTCCATCAATCCAAGAAGCACCAAGTTCTATAAAAGAGGATATATAGAAGACAATATTCAAAACAAAAGTAGGTTTATACTAGTTGTTATATCTTTCTTTTTGCTTTTCAAATGGATGAGATGATTTTATGAGATTGATAGATGATGTATTAAAGACCATTCATATAGATGTATGACAACATACTGAGATGACAGATTGTCTTTTAGTGTTTATTGATACTTGGAAAGAACATACAACCACTTTGAAGTGAAAAGTCTTTAAAGAAAAACATATCTTTTGGGAAACAATAAGAAATATGAATTTGGAGAGCAATCACTTGTATATTAAGAGGACATGTATGAAAGAGACCAAGAAAATGTTGGATGTGGCCAATGAGCTCCTAAATAAAGGGGAGGAGGAGGCAGGGGGAAGGTAGTAGCCAACCTTGGTGCTTTTCAGTGTGTCCCACCAAATAAGCACATCTTTGAGGCATCTTCAAATTAAAAGATAGTTCTTTAGCAAAATGTAATATATCAAAATAGCAAAGTCCAACATTGAAGCCACATTCATTTCGAGATAAAGATAACAAAGAATTATGGATGTGTAGTTGTAAGCATGAGAATGCAACAATGCTTAAAAGAATCACAAAAAGGTAACATAAAGAAGTTTTGACAACTAGATATTAATATTTTTCAAAATTTTAGTGAAATCTACTTTGTAGAAATTAAGCTGCAAACCTACATACAAAGTTTCAAAAATTCAAAGACAACCAATGACTCTTGTTGCTATGAAATGAGCTACAATAGGGAGTTATAGTTCATGATGACAGAGCTCTTGGATTACAGCCTTACTTGAGTCATTCAACCATATCTCTATATTAGTTCCACTCTTTAAAGAGACCATTGTCAAGGACATCTTCATTTGCAATACACTTAGAATTTGGAATCTGGACTAATCTTGTTGAAGTATACTTACGAGTTTTCCTTAACAGTATGTGACTTTTTCCATATAGAAATTAATTATGTTCTCCATGTTTGCTAAGTAATCAACATTTTTGTATCTGAATTATCTTAACTATATGTCACACTAAGAATATATAGTCTCTATTCATGCTTTATGATTTCTTCTTGGTGGTTGAAACAATTTATTTACCTCACAGTTATTGTTTAATTAATATTTTTTCTTTAATATTCTTTGTTATTGCCTGCCACTTGGAAACATGATGAAGGCTTTTCTTAGATTGAAATTGCTATAGGAAATTGAGCTCAAATAAATGATGGAGCAATTATTGTTGATCTTATGAAGGATGCAATGGTTGTAGAAAAGGGATTAGATCTAATCCAACTCTAATGTGAATAAGCCCAGCTATTACAATACCAATAGTAGTGATTTTTCTTAGAAAAAATGTAGCATGACACACCATTAATGTACATAACACAACCATGTCATTTGAATATGTTTAAGTCATACTTCCATGTGCAATTCTAGTAATATGTCTTAATTATATTACTTTGTAATGCAATGCAAGCCATAATATTGTGCCAAATCCTAATGACAGTCCCATTTGAAGATGAAATTTGAATATTTAATCATAACGTAATCCATACTTTCACTTGATATCCTTAATATGATCTATTGTTGTTTTTCTAGTTTCAGATTCAATGCAAAGGTTATGATGGAAAGATTGAAAGCAAAAAGATTAACGTTTGGAATGTGATATGAATGATAATAATATGAAGAATATATACTCATAACACTCCCATAAGGTGTAAGGAACCCATGATTATGAAATTAGTGATTTAAGGTTTACATAATAGACATTTGTTGTTATATATGTGTTTTTGGGTAAGATTGCATTTCATCTTTAATTCGCATACACCCTTATTTAGAAGTATGAACATAATATGTGTAGAATCTATTATCCTTGAGTTGAATATTATTTCCTTCTATTCACTTGGTTCTTGAGAGCATCCAAAAAGGAATAGCTTTATGGAATGATGCCTAGAAATGACACACAGAAAATAAATCGGTTGTTGATCACATTAATGACTAATATGGGAGTTTTACATGTTTTTGATAGGTAAAACATTCCAAAGTTATGTGCTTTCAAAGTAGCTCTTCACGAGGCCTTAGAATATCCCTTGAATCAATGCTAGTAACATTGAAGGATGGAGGAAATATGCACCTAATACTCTAAATTTCACCGATAGGTATTTTGGTTATGGTTTCATAACACTCCTCAATAACATTTGTTCCCATAAATCTTGAAGCATATTGTCCACATTTGTTATCAATTCCATATGCCCTTTGAATCTTACTAATTTTTGAAACTATCCATTTCTAAACACAATCCCTAGCATAAAAATCAACATATTCTTGGACTGGCACGTACAAGTGCTAGTTTATTGCCATATCATAGGAGACTTAGGAGAGGTCCTCCAAATTTTTGATTTCACAAGGCATGGCCAATTGGAATGGTCTAAAAATATCTAAGGTCTCGGTATTTCCTTCAATGGTGAAAGACTGCAAGCACTTCCTTTTTCTTCCCATTTTTGCTTTGTAGAGAAGACATACGCTAAGTGGAAAATTGAAAATATGCCCTAGAAAATTATGTGATTCCCAACTCTCCTGTACATCATACCTTCACACTTCACAGTTCAGTAGATTTCCTAGTTCTATATTCTGAAATATCTTGCATTTAGCCAGTCATTTAATTCTATTAATTTTTTAAATGTGTGCAAGAACTTTTTGATGTCATTGTAGAGAAAATGGAGGCATTTTTGCTAAGTGAAGATGATAGTGTATAGCCTCTTCATGGAAAGCATCTAGAAAATATAGATGCAGCAAAGGCAATGGAATCTAGGGTAGTAGGAGCAAAGGTAGCATAATATATAGAGACATCATGGCAAAGGATCATAAGGTTGGTTCTGTGAATGTTGTAGCTGCTCAAGTAGCACAATTTGGTTCTATACTATTTAATATTTAATTGTCTAAGATTTTAGAAAAGTTATGTGTGCTTCTTATTAATGTCTATATTTTTTACTGTGGGTACTTCCTCCTTGATACCACTGTATAGGTGCCTATTTCAAGCATAAAAGGTACTGGCCCTAATGGACACATTATTAAGGCTGATATAGAGGATTATTTAGGTAAGAGTATGTTGGGTTTTGTATAGTTTGCATATTGGGATTGTATTCTAAACATGTTGAGATTGGCATGTATTTTTTAATCATTTCAAAATTTCTAGAGTTTCTAAATACAGTAAGGGTAGGAGGTTGTGTACAAGGAGGCAAGTGCAATCCAATGGTTTTGGCAGGCCAGTTAGGTTTTTAAGGCTATATGAAACTCCGACTATCAGGGGTTGTTCTTTTCTTCCCCCTCTCCATCTCTTGTCTCCCTTCTCCCATTCTCCCTCCTCCCCATCCCCCCTCCAAAACTATTACTATTATATGGACACCTCTGTCTGGCCCTACACTTCAAAGTTGAGTGCATTTGCCTTAGAGCTTGGCTTTACTTTTTCTTTTCCAACGAAGCAGTTATATGTTTCCTCAGGCACACTCATCAAGTGGACAAAAGGATTTGTAATTTTAGACACGGTTAGTTTTATCTCTCAATCCATGAAGTCTACAAAAAGATCTAGTTAACTTTGTTTTGACCTTCCTAATCTAGAAAGATGGAATGTTATATAGAGAAACTGATGGCTAGAAATTTTGACTTTTTTCTTTAAGATAGCCAATAGATATATATATATATAACACAATCTTACCCAAAAACATATATATATAACAACAAATATCTACTATGTAAACCTTAAATTGCCAATTTCATAATCCTTGGTTCCTTATGCCTTATGGGAGTCATTATGAGTCCACCAATGTGAGGAACTCGAGACTTCTTACTTCTAAAGTTTGTCCATTAGTGAAAGATCTCTTGTCATTTGGAATCATTGTGCTTAGTAGGCAAACCATGGATTGCCATTGATTGTCATTGATTTCAACTTGTTGAGTTCCCAATAAACATTAATCTCTTTCCTCACAATCTTTCCAACATAACCCTTGCATTGAATTTGAAACCAAAAAAACACCAATAGATCATATTAAGGATATCAAATGGAACTATGGATAATGTCATGATTCAATATTCAAATATCATCTCCGAATGGGACTACTATAGTGAAACCCTAGATAAATATTGCTATTTTGATAGCATCTAGATTTAAACATGTGAACAACTTTTACCATCCATAAGCTATGAATGCATACTATCATGGAGAGTGCATTTAAATAATGTCATTATGAAATGGCCCAAAAGAGTGCCCTACATATGTTGACAGAATATGATATATCTATTTCCTAATCAACCTGAAAGATGAACATTAAAAAAACCATTCCATATGGCTACCATATCCATTTTTTATAGTCAGAATCTAGCCTCCCATTTTTTATACAGTTAAACTTCAAATCAATATAAGGGCACTAGACAACCTCATAAAGAGGATAAGAATCATCATCCACCCATAATCCCCTAAACAAGTTACATTCTCTTGCAGCCTTCACTTCATTCTCCATGGCCAATTAACCATTACCAAATGTTCACTGATACTGCTCAAAATCCTTGGTAACTGTGTCATTGCTATGGCAAAGGAGGTAGAACAAAATCACAAGAAACACATAATGTTCAAAATAAATAGAATAATTCAATTTAGTGTGAAATATACATGAACTCAAGTTTATTCTAACAAGAATTGTATTCCCATTTCCCTCTTGAAAAATTAAAGAAAGAGCAATCATGAAACCAAGAAATTAAATTAAGACAATTCAAGGATTTTATTGATTACTTAGAAATCATTAGACTCATTCCCCTGAACAAGTTACATTTCATTGTAGCCTTCACTTCATTCTCTAGCACCAATGAACCATTACTAGATGTTTGTTAATAATGCTTGATATCCTTTGTGGCAGCACCATTATTGTGGCAAAGTGGGTAGAGCAAAAGCACAACAAACACATAATGTTCACTATAAACTGAATAATTGGATTCACATGATATCTTAGCTTTTACAAGCATTTTTCAAAACTTATGAGTATTATAACCACAATTATTTGTACAAAAATAAACAAATTCATTGGGTATTTCCATCTTAGATTTACCAACATTGAGTACATATCCATAATGGAGGTATTTTTAAAAATACACACAACCACTTTCAAGATACACAATCAACATCAAACTTCAACCAAGTAAATAATCAATTTCAATAATACTAAATGAGATTCATCAATCTAATACTGACTACTGAATTGAATAGAGTAGAATGGGTTTTAACTGCTTAAAAAAATTCAACCAACATAATAGAAGATGCATAAAAAAACTATAATATAAGATGAATTTGAACCATTAAGATAGAAATATTAAATAGTTGTATATTTGAAAATTTAATAGTTTATAAACAAAATACAGTTGATGTATGAGCTTTGGAACTTCCTAGAGGCCTATAAGGCCAAGCCATGCAAATCTTTGTAATAAGGCCATGTAAAGGCAATGTTTAGTAGTAGAGCCAACAATGCACTCAATTGGCCTATTGAATCTAATTGATCAAAGATTGGTCAAAGAGGTCAACTTGTTCAAATTAGGCATCTAGATAGTTTTGGATAGGTTTTTCCTCACCATACTACACATATTTGTAAGGCTTCAATGGTCATTTGATATAAAAGAGTCAAAGTTGTTCAAACATTGAAAAAGTTGTCAATAACAACTTTGTAATTTTTACACTAACAATTAGTTTATTTACAACCAACATCCAAGTCCAACATTGATTAGAATAGTTTGAAACTATCTTAAAACTCTTGGAGAATTAAAAATAACTCCTATTGTTTGGGACTAAAAACATTGGTGATTGAGTAAAAGTTTGAATAAGAACAAGATTATTTTTATGTCATTTTTCTGCAAACTTTTAATAAAAGTCACGTGGATCTTCTATTGATCATTTGATTTCTTTACAAAAATTGGAGAAGGTAGATTGGTGAATCATCTTCCTAACAAGTCAAAGTATCAGGTCCTGATGTGATCTAAGAAGAGAGATCCATCCATTCTTTCCAAAATCCACTTTCAGACCCTCACTTTTAAAGGTTTTAATACAAATACTTTAAAATCTTTGTATTCAACTGTCCCAAATTTTTAGTTTTTAAGTATTTTTTTAGTAGTTTCAATAAAATTTACTATTATTTTTGTTTCATATTGATTAGATTTGTGTGCAAGGAAAAATGCTAAGCCCTAGCATGAGAATTTGAAGAAAAATTTGATTGTGACATAGTCTTTTCAAGGTTTCTGGCCATAACAGATTGAATGAAGCATTTGAGTAATGGTTTTTATCAAGGAAGAATTGCAGGATGTTTGTATAAAAATTGGACAAGAGATCACACCTAAAACTATGCATTGAATTTCTTCAACTAAATATTGCTAAGGTTACACAGTGAAAGACATAGTGGTATGTATCTTAATTGAATAGTCCAATGCTAGTATCCAAGATTGGCAAGTCTATTTTTTTTACCTTGTTCAATATCTGAAACAACTTGTGATTGTCCAAGGTCTACTTTGGTCAAATCTTATACTGATTATTTTCATTGAAGAGGAGTTGTGAATTTTCTTGATACTAAATATTAAGTCCTTGAGTGACCACATTTTTTTTTAATACCATCTCCCCAATCTAAAAGTACTGTCCACACACTTCTTGTTCACTAATTTTTCACTGTCAACAATCAGACTAGAATTACATGTTAATGTAAGTTCATTGTGAATTTGTGTTCTAGTTAGTTCATAAGGTTAAATATCCTCCCATCACTCCACATTTAAATATTGTTATTCAAGGGGTTGTCAAGTCTTGTGGAGCCAAGGGCATCCTATTCTCTGCCATAGTTAGGACTATCCACATCTTAGGCATTCTTTTTCTCAATTTTCTGGCCTCATAGGGGTGAGAAAAATAGACCTTGTAGAAGTGAGATGTGTAGGGTACCTTGACATGACGAATAGGGTCACCCAAGGGCTAGGCATGTTGAGTAAGCAATTTAAAGGGGATTTGTGAGTTATAGTGAAGAGTTTAGTAATTGAGAAGGAATGTTTCTATGATTGAAAGCATATTTCAAGACCATTCCTAGGGCACTAGCATTCACATTCATAGGGTACCAACATCTACATCAGAATCACAAGCTCAAACCATGTCAAGGACCATTGTTATTAGATAGCGTTAGTCAAACACTACAGATTGTACATGTATGTGCATGTATGTTTTACATACACTCACATACATATATAATCTTATTCTAATTATATATATCTTAAATCTAATCAAACACTTCATATCAAACTAAGATGAAACCTATACATATATATTTACATTCGATACCAAAAATATGATGGTCTTGATCGATCTAATATGTCTCTTTATGAATAATATATCAGTCACAAATTAGTTAGTACTAACTAATCTGATCCTATAGAAGATCATATTAATTAGTTAATATTAACTAATCAAATTGGAAACTCATGACAATTGATATTGAAGGATCTGACCTATCTTGGAATGCATCCATTGGAATATATATATGTGTGTGTGTGTGTGTGTGTGTTTGTGCACTGATGATTGTTGTATTGACATTGAAATTAATAAATTCTCAATACCTTCAACAATAGATCAGCGTTATCATATTTCTCATAATCATTATATACCATCTAACTTATAGCTTGTCTATATTATAGTCTTAGTCTTTAGAGATTAATATATATTGCAGATTGAGATTCAAAGATTAATTTATATTGTAGATTGAGATAGACCAAGAGTGATTCTATTCATAGCTTCATTGCTAATCACAAGATAAATAGCCAAAAGAGAAATGATTCTTAAATGTCAATGTATCAATGATCATATTTTTAGAGGTTTGTATCAGAATGATATTTATATTTTAAAAGGCAATACACATTTAATCTCATAGTAACGAATCAAATGAAGTCCCTGCAATAAAATTACTTGCTTAATAAACTACCATGCTCCTTTTTGTAGGATGTGAGTTGATTATTCTCTTTTACCTTGTTAAAGCTCATACAAAACCTTAGTAGGTTTTTATCTACCTATTGAATGATCTCCTTCACTGACACTCAATCATAGTGCTTGCCACTATTGTACATCAATGCATCATATTACAAAAGTCTGTCACTTATTTTTCTATATTGTTTCATGGTATTAAAAGCATAATGACTACTCCTTACAAATTTCATGCACTAGTGCTGATTATATGGTCACCATTATCATCAGTTGATAATCTTTTCCACCTTTATGACTATTTGGCCCTATAGGTCAAGATTGTGTTGAGATGGTTGTCATGTAATGATCCTCTCTACCTCTGATTATTTGGCATGTAGGTGATCCTCATTTTGAGATATGACTATCATAAACATTAATTTTGTGTTTCCCTCCAAATTGTTGAAGACTCCAGCCAAATACAAAGACCTCTTTAAAATGTATCCAGTCTCTTCACATTTTCATATTGGCAAGTGTGGCTATACTTGGAAAAAAAAATTGAAATAATTGTTAAGAATTAATATAATATGCATTGATCTGATATTATTATGCATCAAGTTTGGAGACAATGCTTTTGGATTGGACCTTCCTTCTCAACTTGGTATACATTGAAGTTGATATATGCGGTTCCATAGCACATTTGTACTATTAGCATGGTTTTTTAGAATAACCATAAAAATCTTACATAGGAGTCCATACAGTTGGTATGTATATATCATATGCAAAGAAACATATTTTACCTTTCAGATTGAATACAATGTTACAGCAGTTATGTTCAGGATGTAATTGACTGATTTATTTGCAATATGAGCTATTTTATAAGGTCACTATTGTGTTCATATTAGAATCTTAGTTTATTTTCATTTGCATTATGCAAATGTATTAAAATGCATGTGTGAATTGAGACATAATTTGACTCTTAAATTATCTTTCTCTTGTAATGGAGTCAGTGGCATTTGATCTTCATATATTTTTGATACTAAGGATAGTTCTGATATTCAACATTATGACTCTACATTATTTGAATCTTACATTGATAGAAGGAATAGGCAGGTAATGTGTTAATATTCTAGAGTTATTTTAGAGGTAACTAATACAATATATAACTTAAAAGACATACTAACTTGGTGGCCTCTCATTTTACTTGAAGGTAGTGTCACTAAAAGCCATATGTCATTTTATTCTTGGTATCTCATTTTACTTGAATGTAGTGTCTCTAAAATGCCTAATGGTTGATTTGAATTTCTATGAAAATTCACTTTCTACAAAACACTTATTTGGTGGTATTATATGGTGCCTGATGGTATGAAATTTATTGGTTGTCCAAAGTTAATTTCTAGTTTGCTCTTATTGCAGAGCCATATGGAACGAGCTTCTCAATATGAAACATTCTTCAATATTTTAGCTTTAACAAGTGTCCTGGTAAGTTGGAAATTAAAACTCAAATATGAATATAGAAATTGAAAGTAATAGAACTCTTAAGTACCATAGCTTTTAGGATTTTCTCCACATACCAAAACTTGTATGCATTAACTAGATATTCTTTATCACGTTGTTTTCTTATGAACTTAAATGGGGCGCTCGGTGGTAAATCCTTCTATTTGCTTATGTATTGAGAAGGCCAAGGACCAATCAACAAAGAAGTCATAGAAAATGACCTACATCAACAAGCCTGGAGATAAAGAAAATTGAGAATAATGTGTTATTATTCACGTTGTTAATCCCCAATATAATTGTTCCTTGTTATGTAAGCCACACTTTTTATATATTGTCTATGTATTTCAAAATGTGGGCACTACTTTCAAAATAGCTATATGGGATTAAATGATTGCTTTATAAGTTGTGTCAACTATGGTGAAATTTTTCCCATGTTATATATATGATGATGATGATGGTGTTGATGATTCTTCAATTGCTTTTTGAACTATGTTGCAAATCCTCCCACCATATGTAGTAAATGTGCCTTCATTTGAATTCTCATTGTTCGATTGTGAGTAGGCTTATCATGTAATGGAAAGGCATTATCCATGGTTTCTTTAATTCTCTCTCTCAAGTGAAAATAATTTCATCAATTTTAAATTTTTTGAATGGGTGTTCCACCATTTTGGGTAGGTGAGAGGCATCTGAAGTCTACAAATAGATTTCATTATGTTAAAGTAGCTCTTTTTTTTTAAAGATATATTTATGGATGTGCCAACTCATGTCTAGTATTTTTTTAACTTTTATTTTTTAGAAACCCAAAAAGGAATTTTTGATGTTCTTCTACGAGGCCACATTGATTTTGATTCAGAACCTTGGCCTTCAATTTCTGAGAGTGCCAAGGATCTTATCAGGAAAATGTTTACTAAAGACCTAGTTGAGTGCATCCATGCACACAAAGTTCTATGTGAGATATTATTCTACAACTCTTTATTGTATTTGCATTTGTTAGTAGATCTTACTTTCCTTGAAAGATATAGCAAATTAGCAGTGAACTTAGATACCTTCGAGAGTAATTGTCAAGAAAAATAGGAAAGAACTTCTAAGAAAGACTAAAGATTGTATTTAGAAAGAGTTTGGAAACATTTCAAAATCTTTTTAGAAACTTCATGTGGACATACCATTTTTTTCCCCTTCTATAGAAAAATTCTGAGTATAATAAACAATCCAAGTTTATAATTATTATAGATCACCCTTGGATATGTGAAGATGGTGTTGCTCTAGATAAAGTTTTGGATCTAGCTATGTTGTCCCAACTAAAACAATTCTCTGCAATGAATAAATTGAAGAAGATGGCTCTTATGGTAAGCAGACTAGTTTTCCTATTCACACTATTAAGTAATTGCAGACAGGAGTTTAACAATTTTATTAGATGCATTCAAGTCAATTATCATTTATCCTTGAGTACTTTTTTCTCTAAGGTAAGGATGATAGAATTTTTGTTGTAGTTTCATAGAGTTCCAAATTTTTCTTTTTGAATGGGTGTTGCCCTTAGGAACTCTATCTCTCTTTGACCAGATTTTCTTTAAATAATTCAAAAATATCCCCTCTACCTCCTTTGACTCAAATTATATCTCTATTTCACCAAGGGGAATGATCTTATATTGAATATAAATGGGAATGATGCTTTGCGACAATGTGTTGGGACATCTTTGGGCTCTTCATATATATTTCCTCACAGTTACAATGGTTTGTTTGAAATGTTGCATTATGATCAACAACTCTTGATACAATGCTAATGCATGCTCACCTTATAGCCAAGTTGTGTTGTGGTGGATCATAAGCAACACACACTCTTATGCTTGGGTCACATGCTTGTGGCATTTAGTTGATGACACTAAAGTGAGTTTTGGTCTTAAAGAGGGATTCCAAAATGCTAATGAGTCAATCATTGCATTTGATGCAAATGATCTATGGATTTGTTTTGTAGGAATGATTTCGTTTCTAACCATAAGGCTTATTGAGTGGAATGCCATACTATGTAATGTGTTACTATCACAGATGGGCTCGATTCCATGGTTGAACTTGCATTAGTTGTTGATTTGAATATCTATCTTGTTTGTAGTCAATTAAGAGAATATGGTTGAAGGTGCAATACCTTGCAATTTCTATGTAGTTGACAACATATTGTACTTTTTGATGTTGTTTGTTAATCATATTATTGACAAGGATTTTCTGGGGAAAATTATTGTCTAAGCACTTGGTGTGCAAGATGTGATACATTTGTGATTTTATCCAAGCCACATCTTGACTTAAAGTTATATGTACATATTTTGTTTGGGTATAATTAATTAAACAACTAGTAACAATTGTTTTAAGACTTGTAATCAATCACAATTTTCTCATTCATCTAGATTTTCAAATCAAAATTTGTCAAAAGTTAGCATTTGTTTGGGTAGACAGTTGTGATTGAATTAGTGAGCAAACTGAAGGCTAAAACTGAATTGCTTTACATTGTGACTCCTATGTTTTATGTTTTGGGAGTTTGATCTAACTCTAGAGTAGCTACCAAATCATCTTAAGGCAGTTTTTAATATTTTTAGTGATGTGTCCAACCCCTAGAGGCTTGTTTCCAAGTAACAAGGGCCTACAAATTGATTTAGGAGTTTTGTGATTTGGTTCAGAAGGGCTATGATCAAGATTGGAAGCCCTAGGTTTGAAGTTTGAAGGTGTCATTGGAAAACAAATACAATTCTAGGAGTTGTGAACATTGACTAAGGTTGCAATTAGATATTAATGCCAACTATGGATGCTAGAGTGAGCAGGTGAAGGCATGTTGTAGTTGCACATTGAGTCTAAGCAAAATTATTGCACTTATATTTCCATACCACCAAATCAAATAGATTGTGATCTTTTCTTAATCTTTATAATAAGATTGGACAATTCAGCATTTGTAGAGATAATTAAGTGATTATAGTTATTTGTGAAATTCCATGCAGTAAATATTACTTGCCAAATGTTTGTATATTTACTCTTCATTGTAGATAGACATTTGATTTTCCTAGAATGTATGATAAGTGTTTGACAGTATGTCAACTCATTATGAAACTCATTTCAATCACTCATATGTATGAGAATGTTGTAAAAAAAGTAGCATTTTATCTCTACTACATTGTCAATCAATTTTGCATCATTAGAACTATTCCAAAACACCATTTGCAGCATATGAATTCGAAACAATGCAAGCTAGAACAAAGAACAACAAGTACTTATTGGTCATAGTTAAACTAAAAGCTAGGTGAACAATTAATTATATTGTTCTTCATCAGGAGAATTCGAACCAGAAATTGTTTCAGTAGAAACATATACCATAAGACTACTAGCTTCATAGTTATGTGTCCTTTTTTTATGTTTTTACATGTTACATCAATGCTACAAGTCATGCCTAGACCAACACTAAGTTCTTATTCAACTTTTATCATGACAACCTGATGCCCTGAATAAAAAAAGAGGCCAAGATTTACCAAGACCACTACCAAGAAAGTATGTGTATTAGTTAAGGGGCTACCACAACAGTACATGGTAATGTCTAAAGAAGCCCAATGGAAATATGTATGTTTTCATTTAGACTTAGTAGTAAAACTAGTACAAATATCTTAAATACATCTATCTAAAATTTGATGAGACTTATCATCTCAATTTGTTTTATTTTACTTTAGAACTGTTCAATTTTATTTGTATACATAGTGTCATAGACACACTTGTATTCAATTTTAATTTCATTTTTGACAAAGCCACCATCATTATTTATGTAGCTTCTTTGTTTTATTTTTACATTGAAAACTATGGTAAATATTATACACTTACATGTTAGTGTTCGTAATGGTTCTGCAAGGTCTTTTGACCTGTAAGTTATGTTTCTTACATAATCCATTATTGAGTTTTTCCCTCCAAACATTAAGTTTTTGTAATATTTGCTTTGAAACTTTTTTAATATCGGATCTTCTTGTTTTCAGGTACTCACTAAAAAGATGACAGAGCTGCTAGATTTTGATAAGGATCTTGTTTGCATTGATGTTGCCTCAAAGGTACTGTCAATTGAATTATTGGCCCCTCATTATGAATTATGAGAATTATTGTCATGTTTATATTAATTTACAATTTTTTTTCAAAATAATGTGATATATGACAAATCCAACTAAAGACCTTGGCAGAAGAGATGCAAGTTGTGTGCAAGGGCCTTGAAAAACTTGAGCAAGAACTAACTATTTCAGATAATGATGGAGTTGTGTCAACATGATTTCATAAGGTACAAAATCAAATAGATCAACTTCAAGTTGTGCTCACTGTGTCATATCATCATTAAGTTTGGGATTCCTTCACTAAATTATCTCAGCATTCTTCCTCTACTATTTTCTCTATTGAAATAGTGTGTCTATGGGGTTGATTTATTGATGAAGGTTTTATGTTTTATGATGATTAAGGATGTATTGTTGTATGATCTCCTTGTTGGATGCAATATCATAGATATAAGTTGTATTGGACGTCTAATTAGATGCTTCTCATATTGATGTTCTCTACTGTGTCTACTCTAACAAATGTGTATCACTAATAATTGTTGATATAACAAATACATCATTGTCTCCTTGAATGAGTCTTGATTTCTAGTTAATTTGGATTTTCTCTGTTCCTATTTGATGTTATTGCTGAGTATATATGTATTTATTTCTATAGATGCTGACAAATGATAAAAGTTGTGTCAAGTCTGATGTGGCCTCCATCTTTCCAATCTTATTATTTTGACTAGTAGCAAAGACATTGTTCTTCATTTTTTGTCATGCTTTGCTTGAATTGAATTTAAGGGTGGTTTGGAGACAGTGCTGGAACTTGGAGGCAGTATTGGGGCTATTATTCAAGATTGTCATTAATTGTTCTATCAGAGGCTAACTATTTACCATTGGTGGATGTTATCTAGATCAAACAAATATTAGCTATATAAACCTTATATCTAGACTACTTCAGATAGTGGAGATAAATTTATATAAATAATTATATCTGTTATGTCAATTTCGGTAATATCAATAATGCTCTTAGAATAACAGAATCAAATTTAGGATGGCAAGAAGTTTGATTTTTTTTTATTCATCTCTTTATGCATAAATGTCCATTTGTTCCATGCTATATCAAGCAATTTTTTCTTATCCAAGATAGATAATGGAATGGATGCTTTACAATCAGAGGACACCTTTGAGAAGAAAAATTATCCTGCTCCATCTTTATCTTTGCAAAGATTTAAAAGGTTGCAAATTAAATGGCTTGGATAAGAAATAATTTCTTAATATAGCATTAAAAATAAATTCGACCAAACATTGGTGAAAATTTTGACCAATTCTTGATAATTTTCTACCAAGAAATGGTCAAAATTTCCACCAATTATTTTAAAAAATTGACCAAACATTGGTGGAAAATTTGACCAATTCTTGATAGTTTTCTACCAAGACATAGTCAAAATTTTTGCCAATTATTAAAAAAATTCGACCAAACTTGGGTGGAAATTTTGAGCAATTCTTGATAGTTTTCTACCAAGAATTGGTCGAAATTTCAACCAATTCTTTAAAAAAATTGACCAAACATTGGTGGCAATTTTGACCAACAATGACAAATCAAAGCTAGCAAAAACTAAAATTTTTTGATGAATGTATTGGTCAAAATTTTGACCAATTGTAGGTTCATCAAAATTTTGACAAGAAAAATTACCACGAACTGCTTGATCAAAATCTCAACCAACTTGCATCAAAATTTTGACCAAAATTCGTCAAAAACTGAGTTCAAATTTACTAGTTCGATAGTATGATAGAATTTATAATATTGGTACGATACTCATCTAGTACTTTATGATAATATCCAATGTACTAGTATAATACTTGTTTAGTATTGTATGATAATATAAAAAGTACCAACTTGATACTTGTCCAATAGAGTATGATAATCTACAAAGAAGCAGTACAATACAAGGATAGCATCATATAGAACTAGCAAATAGTCACCCAAAAATATTCACAAGGCCAATCTGCCAATTCAAAAGGTAAAGTAGGGTTAGAACCTCTACATCAAGGAGTACCAAAACCACCAAAGTCAAGGAATTATCCCTCAAAAGAATAAAAGAGATCAAATAACCCTTTCATACTAGAATGCCAAAATAATAACATCTATCCATCTAAATCATAGTATCATAAGTAAAACATGAGCAAAAGAAGAATTGTAGTGAAAAGGAATGAGGAACCATAATATACTATCTCAAAGCATGATATCAAAAGAACATAAATCACAAGGAAACCTACCCTGGAAACCATGGAGAATACTAAGCTCTAGGATTAACAAGAAGAAGGCCAACTCTGTACGCTAGTCCCTAGTAGTATTTTTAGGTACCTACACCTCCAAACCATTTGGAACCCATAGGCCAACTTGTTAGGGTTTGACAAATCTAGGACAATATAAGAATAAATAGTTATATGCAAAAATAATAGAAGAAAACACAAAGAATGCAGATTTACAATGGTTCACCCAAAACTTAAGCTACATCTACCTACACAGCCTTCAACCTTTCTATTATCTAGAAAAAAGCATTTACCAACATTATAATGCATTAGACATCTTAGCCACTTATAACAGCATTTTAGGGCAACCTCTAAAATCAACCATTTTAGGGTTTTTACAATGTTGCCAATTTTTAACCCCCACTACATGATTAGTTGCCACAATATCAACATAACTCCCTCCATGATTAGAGAGATAGTGATCTAACTCCAAACAAAAAGTACAATAATCCAAGGCTAACATTCACACCAAGAAGAGCAAAGGACTAAAATTGAGATCATGAGACAATGCAATACAATGGGTCTCGATTAGACACTCTATGGGATAACTATGCAGGGACTCTAATGGAGTGCAAGTTGCTTAGAATCAAGAATCCAAAGTTATAAATGGTGTAGAAAAAAACTCCCTTAGGTGTATTAGGAGGTCATCACACTGTGTCCTTGCACCATCTTCCATAAAAGAGTGGTTACCATCTAGACAAACCATCCTTGCACCAGCTCCATCAGGATGTATCGCTTCCATCTAGAAGCATAAATTGCATATCAAAAATACATTTTAAGGTCATTAATATTTATTATCACTTGTTAGAACCACTTCACATTACCTTTTTGACCACTTTTGAGATGGGGTACATGAGATAAGCCACTACACACATCTACCCTACATACCCATGCTCATCGCATGATGAGTTCCCAAACACAATGTGAGTTCCCTACTTAACCCCCAAATAAATTATCCCTCACCTAGCCTATATCTAGGAGCATGGATCTTGTAATATCTGACATGCATGCATGCTCATGTGTGGGCACAACCATCCACACTAAAATCAAAGCTAAACAAGGGTTGAATGAGGAAACAAGAAACACCAAGTGTTAAAAAACACTCAACTAAGCATATTGTTAGGAGTATGGATTTAGAACAAATTCCAATGCAAACAAAGTAAAACCATTATTAGATTAGAAAATTTGGCATTCATTCTAAATCCTTGACCGAAATCAATGCCAAGAAAGTTGAGTGGTACACAAAATGAGGTGATGTAAAATTGCTCAAAAAAGAAGGTTGTAAAAAATTGACAAAATTAAAACCTTTTTCCCAAATAGGGGTAAAACTTCCAAAAATCCAATAAAAACTAAATTATAAGTTTGTAGGAAAATTGGCTAGCATAATAGTACTCAGTTCTAATTTAAAACACACAAAAATCCCTAATTACTCATTTCCGCCCAACTAGGCCAAATTAAATTATGAAAATAAAGGGGGACACTAGTTATAATCCTCCAACTATAAATCAATAAAAAATAGAAACAAAAATGATCCAAAAATATTAAAACAAAAAGGCCCTACTATTGGTATCTCTAACTATTATTGTCTATTAGTGTCAAACACTTAGTCATATACTATGAAAATTCAAACAGTTATCACTGCGACCAAGCTACTTTGTATAGGTCGAGTCATGAAATAGAGTTATATATAAACATGTATATATTGAGCTCTATAGGAATTGAGAAAGTTTTTGGTCACTGATTATGTTCAATTTAAGACAATTCTAATGTATACCAAGAAGTTTGAGCATATTAATGTCAAGTTACATAGAAGCTATCGAGCATAGTAATGATCGAGCGTCAACAAAAGACAGTAAGTATCAAATATCAGAGATAGTAAGTGTTGAGAAATGGAGATTTAACATTGAATTCAAGAATTATACAAAAATTGAGGTGAACTTGATGCAGGAGCATCCTGGGTTGCACTTCTATCCTGCATGTTTTCAGTTTTTATCTTTTTGCTGAAACTAGGTTTTGCTGAAATTGCATTTTCTAGTTTCTGGGTGCCTATTATGAGCTATGTAACTAATTTTCCATAATGAGTTAGAGGCTGCACACTTTAGGATTGAAGAGGGCCTAGATTAATATCTAATATCTAGAGCACAAGTTCTAAATCCTCATGAATTATGAGATATGGCAATTCTCCCAGAGTATCAATTTCTGGCAGTTTTGCGTGATAGTTTTATGTGCTTGACTTCTAGAGTGGATCTACACTTTTCCTTGATGAATCAGCCTTTGTGCCTTTAAGGGTTTGTAGAGGAACTAGAATACTACCTACAATTTGAAGCATGAGTTCTAATTCAATCAAATCTAGGAGATATCATGATTTTTCTTGGACATCAATTTTAGAAACTTTAATTGTTGTTGTTTGCCAACTTGTGGCTTTTCTTGTATTTAATGTTAGGTTTATTTTCATTTAATAATTTTTGAGAGCCAAATTGTGGCTTCTCTATGTTCTAGAATGATTTATAAGTCATTTTGGCTAGTATAAATAGAGTGTTTAGGTTTAGAGCTAGGCAGATGAGGATAGTTTTAAAAAGGATTGCAAAGCAAATTCGAAAAGTGTGAATTTGCAGCTAGATCTTGGATTTGAATGTAATTGTATCTGGTCATAACCTAGAAGGCCTATAGCTAGGCATGTATGATGATATTTTCATGAATCAATAAATAATATTGTTCTCTCTCTCTCTCTCTCTCTCTCTCTCTCTCTCTCTCTCTCTCTCTCTCTCTCTCTCTCTCTCTCTCTCTCTCTAATTTTTTTCTCTTTTATGTTTGCTTTTGTTGTGTTAAATCTTGCAAGGTGGTTCAGATAGCTGGGTGTGCCTTTTTCCCTAGTTTATTTCATCCTTCCTTGTGTTAGGTGGTATCAGAGCTTGAGGATTGTCCTTGTGTAGATTGGATCATGTAGAACCCTAATTTGGATTTGGTTATAGGCTTGCAGATCTATGGATTTGAACTATAACTTACAGAGGGTTATGATCTTGTAGGAACCTAATTTGTAAAGATGGTTAATGGTAGAGGAAATGTTGATAATGCTATATTGGATCAATTGAGACAAATTATAGCTAGATTAGATGCTATGGAGATAGCTCAGAGGAGAGGAGCACATCATGATGATGTAAGTGATGATGAAGTAGCAACACCAAACCATAATCCATAACTTGAAGAAGATCAAGATGAGGAAAGATTGTTGAGAGTGTTGTCTAGGGAAAATTCAAAGCCTATTGTAGAAGTTGTTCCTTATGATGGAAACTTGGATACCAATGCTATGTTGGATTGGATCTCTGATATGGAGAAGTTCTTTGAGTATGAAAACACTCCTAATAATAGGAAGGTGAAGATTGCAGTTACTAGGCTGAAAGGTCATGCTTCACCATGGTGGGAGAATTTGCAAACTGATAGACAAAGGAGAGGAAAGGAAAAGATCAGAACTTGGCCAAAGATGGTGAACAAGGTAAAGAAAAAATTATTTCCTACTGATTACCAAGTTAGTTTGTTGAGAAAGATGCAAATTTGAGACAAAAGGACATGACTATGAAAGAGTATACTGAGGAATTCTATAGATTGGATATCAGATCTGGACATGTGGATGATGATGTTGAGAAAATTGCAAGGTACATAAATGGATTGAGATATGGAATTTAAGATGAAATAAGTTTTGTGAAATTGGAAAGTGTAGAAGAAGCATATCAATATGCCTTGAAAGTTGAGGAGATCCTGACAAAGAAGCATGAACAAAGAAAAAGAGGTAGAGGTGGTAGATTCTAGAAAGGCAGAGGTAGATCTTATGGTGAAGGTGGCAGATTTGACAGTTTTGTGCAAGATAAAGGCAAATCTAAATGGAAAAATGATGACAAAGATAAGACCAAGTGGAAAGGTGGTAGTTCATACTAAGGAGGCACTGGTTCTTATCGAGGAAGAGGCAATTCTTATTCTTGAGGTGGTTTTCGTGGTAATTGTTTCAGATGTGGTAAAGAAGGGCATAGATCTTTTGAATGTAGATCTTTTGAAAGTGGGCAGAATAATAGAAATGTTTTGATTCAAGAAGACATTGAGAGTTCACCAAGTGGACCTGACACTTGAGAAAATTTGATGGTGAGAAGAACCTTATGTAATAAGGGAAGTGATGAGGAACCTATCCTTAGAAGAAGTCTTTTCAAGACCAGATGTAAGATGGCTGGAAAATGTTGCAAGGTGATCATTGATAGTGGAAGTTCAACAAATTTGGCATCAAAAGAGCTGGTTACAAAGTTACAATTGAAAAGGTTAAAATATCCCAAACCTTATCATGTTTCATGTATCAAAGATGAGCATAAGATATTGGTAAGTGAGCAATGTATTGTGAAGTTCAAAATTGGACATTACTTTGATGAAGTATTGTGTGATATTATGCCTATCAATTGTTGTCATATTTTGTTGGGAAAACCTTGGCAATATGATAGATTTGTTGTGCATGATGGAAGATTGAATCAATATACTCTTTGGGTAAATGGGAAGAAGAAAATATTGCTACCTTTGATTGAAAGTCCAAATGAGGTTAATTGTACTGCAATAAAATATTGCATGATTAATAGAAAGCAATTTGAAAAAGAAGTGAAGAAGAATCAAGTTTGTTTTGCCATAATTGCTAGAGGACTGAGTGTTGGTAGTAATGACTGAGCAGCATAAGTTGGTAATGACAGAGTGACAATAGAAATTGTAGAATTGTTTAATAAGTACAAAGATATTGTTGCTTCGGACATTCCTGATGGTTTACCACTAATAAGAAGTATAAGTCATTGTATGGATCTGATTCCTGTGGCTAGTTTTCCAAACAAAGCACAATATAGATTAACACCTATAGAGAATGAAGAACTAAATAGGCAACTACATGAGTTGCTACAAAAGGGATTAATCAGAGAAAGTTTGAGTCCATGTTTTGTACCTATTGTATTAGCACTTAAAAAGAATGGAGAATGGAGAATGTGTACTGATTCCAAAGCTATTAACAAAATCACAATAAAATATAGGTTTCCTATGCTGAGGATGTATGACATAATGGATTGTTTGAGTAGAGAAAAATATTTTACAAAGATTGATTTGAAGAGTGGCTATCATCATATCAGAATCAGAGAAGATGATGAATGGAAGACTACTTTCAAGAAAAAAGATGGTTGGTTATGCCTTTTGGTTTTACTAATGCACCTAGTACTTTCATGAGGTTGATGAATGAAGTTCTAAAAAGATTCTTGGGTAAGTTTTTGATTGTTTATTTGGATGACATTCTGATATTTAGTAAGACTAAGGAAGAAAGTCTTGAGCATATTAGACAGGTATTGTAGAGGTTGAAAGAGGAAAAGTTGTTGATGAATCTAAAAAAGTGTTCTTTTATGCAAGAGGAGACTGTGTATTTGAGATTTATGATTTCAATTGATGGTTTGAAGATGGATTCTAAGAAGGTTAAAGAAATTTTGGAATGGCCTACACTTGACAATGTGAGTGAGGTAAGATCAGTTCATGGTTTGGCTAGTTTCTACATAAAGAATATAAAGAATTTCAGTTCTATTTGTAATGCTATGACTAAGACAATGAGAGGAGATAAAAAGGAATTCAAGTGGACACATGCAGCTGATAAGAGTTTTGAGACTTTGAAACAAAAGGTTGTTGAATTACCTATATTGACTTTACCTGATTTCAACAAAGTATTTCAAGTTGAATCTGATGCAAGTGGTAATGCAATAGGAGATGTATTAAGTCAAGAAGGTAAACCTGTTGCTTTCTTTAGTGAAAAGTTGAATGATGCTAAAAGGAAGTATTCTATGTATGATCAAAAAATTTATGTTATTGTTCAAGCATTAAAGAAGTGGAGACATTATTTGATTCCTAAGGATTTTGTGTTGTATACTGATCATAAAGCTTTACAATACTTAGGAAGTCAACATAAATTGAATCAAAGGCATATAAAATGGGTTGAGTACTTGTAGAGTTTTACATTTGTGATTAAGCATAAGACTAGTGTCACTAATAGAGTTATTGATGCATTGAGTAGAAGACATTCTTTGTTGACTGAAATGAAGGTTGAAATTTTTGGTTTTGATGAAATGAAAGAGTTGTATGATGTTGATCCTGATTTTTTTTGAGGTGTGGAGAGAGTGTAGAGCACCAAATCTGACAAATCACATAAGTAAGTATGATGAGTATTTCATTCAAGAATGTATGTTGTTAAAAGGTATTTAGTTGTGTATTCCTAGAAGTTCTATGAGGTTGAATCTAATTAAGGAAAAGCATAGTGGTGGATTGGCTGGACAGTTTGGAATTGATAAGACATTGAGTTTGTTGAAAGAGAAGTATTATTGGCCACAAATATATAACGATGTTCAAAAATTTGTAAAGAGTTGTGGATTTTGTCAAGTTGTAAAAGGAGTGAGTCAAAATATTGGTTTGTATACACCTATTACTATTCCTGAGAAACCTTAGAGTGACAACAGTATGGATTTTGTTCTTGGATTACCTAAGACAGCAAAGGGGTATGATTCCATATTTGTTGTAGTGGATAGATTTTCTAAGATGGATCATTTCATACCATGTAAGAAGACATCAAATGTTGAGCATGTTGCTGAAATTTTCTTTAAAGAGATTGTTAGATTGCATGGATTACCAAGAAGTATTATTTCTAATAGAGACAGTAAGTTTGTTAGTTATTTTTGGAAGACTTTGTGGAAGAAGATGGGTCGTGAGTTGAAGTTTAGTTCTACATTCCATCCATAGATAGATGGATAGATAGAGGTTGTGAATAGAATCTTGGGTAATTTGCTAAGATGTTTAGTTGGGAATAAGCCAAGTAATTAAGAGATGGTATTGGAACAAGCTAAATTTGCGTATAATAATTCTGTGAATAGGAGTATAGGGAAGACACCTATTGAGACTATTACTGGAATGAAGCCTAGAGGAGTATCAAATTTGAGAGATATTGCTGGTGAAGAAAAGAGAAGTACTGCAGGAGAAGAATTTGTTCATTTTATGAAATCTTTACATAAGGAAGTGAAATTGAGGTTAGGACAAAGTAATTAGAAGTATAAGGAGAATGTCGATTAATCTAGGAGACATCATGGTTTTCAAGTTGGTGATGAGGTGATGTTTCATCTAAAGAAAGGAAGATTTTCTGTTGGAACATACAGTAAGTTAAAGATGAAGAAGTTTGGACCTTGTAAAATTTTGAAGAATTTTGACAGTGGTAATGCTTATGAAGTTGAGTTACCTGATGACATGGATATATCTCCTATATTCAATATTGCTGATTTGTATAAGTACATGAGTTGGATGATGAATTTGTTATATCAGAGTACTATTCTAAGAAGTAGATTAAAGAAGTTGAATAGATATTGGATCATAGAGTTGGTAAGAGTGCAAGGGGAAAAGATTATTATGAATATCTAGTGAAGTGGAAGAATAGACCTATGGAAGATGCTTCATGGATTTCTCAATATGAGTTGGATTTAGCTTAGTTTGTGACATCTCAATGATTCAAGAGAATCATAATTCTCCCAACCCTAGTTGTTTGATGTAGGATCATCTTGGGTTGCACTTCTATCCTGCATGTTTTTAGTTTTTTCCTTGCTGCTAAAACTACATTTTCTTGTTTCTGAGTGCCTATTACGAGCCATGTAACTAATTTTACATAATGAGTTAGAGGTTTCTCACTTCAAGGATTGAAGAGAGCCTAGAGTACTATCTATGGTCTAGAGTGAAAGTTTTAAATCCTCATGAGTTATGAGATATGGAAATTCTCCTGAAGTATTGATTTTTGGCAGTTCTACGCGATAGTTTTCTGTACTTGATTTCCAGAGTGTATGCACACTTTTCCTTGATGAATCAAACTTTTCTCATTTAAGGGTTTTTAGAGGATCTAGAATAATACCTATACTTTGAAGTGTGAGTTCTAATTCAATCATAGCTAGGAGATATCACAATTTTTCTCAGACATCAATTTCTAGACCTTTAATTATTTTTGTTGGCTGACTTGTGGCTCTTCTTGTATTTAATGTTAAGTTTATTTTCATTTAATATTTGCTGAGAGCCAAATTTTGGCTTCTTTATGTTCTAGAATGATTTCTAATCCATTTTTTCTAGTATAAATAGAGTTTTTAGGCTTAGAGCTAAGTAGATGAGGAGAGTTTTAAAAAGGATTGTAGAGCAGATCTGGAAAGTGCAAATTTGTAGCTAGATCTTGGATTTGAATGTAATTGTATCTGGCCATAACCCAGAAGGCCTTACAGCTAGACATGTATGATTATATTTTCATGAATCAATAAATAATATTATTCTCTCTCTCTCTCTATGGTTTTGTTCTCTTTTATGTTTGTTTCTATTGTGTTAACTCTTACAAGGTGGTTCGGATAGCTGGGTGTGCCTTTGGCCCTAGTTTATTCGGTCCTTCCTTGCATTAGAACCATTTCAAAATGACATGGGTAAGATATTTAATGCTTTTAGAGGTTGTTACATAGATTTTTACATTTTTTATGACATGGATCATAGATCCCTATGTTCTATGATGAACAAATCAGATGGAGAGGAAAAACAGGAAGCATGTAGAAAACTCTTTATGAAATCTTTAAATAGAGAAGATATTAATGTTAGAAATATAAGAGTAACTAAGATGGGAGGGATGAATTAGTTACCACTAAAATAAATCCTAGGTCCTTTGATGTCAACACAAAATATAAAACTTCACTGAAAATACTAATGCTCGGTAAACCCACAGGCATTCAGTTTACACTAGCAAATGATGTAACTCGACAAGCACTGAAATAGCAACTATAACTTGGAAAATTCTTAACATAAAAATATTAAGATATTATTTGTGATTAACCTTACTTAACTTAGTTTCATACACATAAAATAAATATCATTAACACAAGTGACACCAAGATTTAACGTGGAAACCTAATTTGGGAAAAACCACCAATTGCAACTAGTTACTAATTTTCATTTTTCTAAAGTGAGCCCTATTAGGAGTCAACCCTATTAAAGGTTACAAAACACACTATTATATGTGACCCTATTAGAGGATTTAATCATGCTATGAGGAGTGTCCTTGTTAGAGGTCTTTAGACACTTCAATCTAGAAATACCACCTTGTTAGAGGATTTATAAATAGTTTTTAAGCTAACTCTGTTAAAAGATTTAGATCACTACTACAATGGTTAGAGAGTAAAAATGAGATGACCTAATTCATGATGCAACTAAATTGTTGATTATAGATCTTAATTCTAGCTTGTATACTTGATCATTTCTAATCGAATGTATCTTTGTAGCTCCACAAGAATATTCTACTTATCCTTCTAATTCTCTTCCTCTAAGCATCTTCAAATCTTCTATTCACTTGCACACATTCAATCCTTAACTTGACCTTATATTTATATCATACATATTGTCAACTTAACTTGAATACAACTTAGAATACTTAATATTCATCTCCTTAGTTGGCTAGAACCAACAAACAAAACTATTGAACTCAAATATGCCAAAATAAGAAAATCCTTTGTTAGCCAACCCTGCTTAGTAGACACTAACTTAGAAATGATTTTCCTATGTATCAAATATGGAGGCTTATAAATTGGACAAATTTATTGACAATCATGTGATTGAAATCTAGCTCATACTATAACAACTTGAGATAGCAAGACAAGAACTAAAGAAACCCCTGAAAAGGAGAAAGGAGTTGGCTATTTAGATAAAAAAAAGTTTCATTACGAATAAGTTGAAACTGAAGGAATGTTTGAAATGATAAGATTAGGTGAGAATGATTTAGCGTTTGTAGAACTACTAGAAAAGAATAGGATCTTGAATGAAGAAGTCAAAGGACTAAAAAGGGAACATGATATTCAATCAATAAGGCTCTATGAAATAGTTGAGCAAAAGAAGAAAATTGAGGAAGACAAGGTTATCATTGAGGAAGACAAAATAAAAATGATAACTAGACTTGAATAAAGGATATCTAATGTAAAAAATCTTACCAACACTCAACTAGACATGATGAATCAACTAATACTTGCAAGTTAGGAGTTAAACAAAAAGGATGTGGAAATAGAAAATCTGATAACATAGAAGGACTTACTAAAGAATGAACTAAAAACTAAGAAAGAACTTGTGGAAAGACTCAACAAGCCTAATGAAGAAATGAAATACTTTGAAGAACTTATGAGTTTATTTAGCAGCACTATTGGTTTAGGATATTCATCCACCTAGCAAGGAGAATCATCCAGGAATGGAGAACTAAGGAATATAAAATCAAAAGGAAAACCAACATATTATCATTGTGGAAAACTTGATCATACTACAACATCTGCAGAAGAAAAAATGATATGTAAAATCCTTAACCTAAGTTTACTGGTTATTGTTTTTACTACAAGAAGCAAGAACATCAAATACATGAGTGTAGATCAAGAATGACGAATGCACCTACTACACCTATATTTGAATGCTATTGTTATAACTGTCAAAATCATGTACATAGATCATATAAATGTAGATGATAGATAAAATCTTATTGGAATAATTAAAGGAAGAGCCATGCAGCTAACAATGTGTGTTCCAAATATCACAAGTTTGGACATTCAAGAAAATATTTTAGAACTCAAGTACTGCTAGAAAATCACAATAACACCAAGGTTAAAGGTAAGGGGGGCATTGATCAAACAAGGAAGGAGATGAATTAAACATGGAAGAGAAAGATATAAGATGGAAACAATGGAACAAATGGAGTTGATATCACCCAATCCAATAGAGAAGGTGATCACATCATCTCAAACTAATAAAGAAACGTACATAAGGAACTGTATATTTAAATAATACATCTTACATCAGTTCCAAACATAAAATGTGCTAAAGTTCATATTTGGATAAGTAAAGATGCATAAGAACATATTTATGAAAGGTCTAGTACAAAATAATCATTTATGTAGACATTGTCGAACATCAGTAAAATTGTCTATATTGATTGAGCATTGCAATATGGACTGAGTACTTTTGGAACAAAATTGATGTATAGATCAAGTTAGATGGAAGAGATTGAGTTGTACAATGAAGATCTAGTTTGAAGGCATAGTATCAACTGAGACAACTAGCTTCTACCTAGCTAAGTACATAGCATTAATGGAGACCCTAAATCAAGAAAAAGGAAGTATATATCAAAATTTAAAGATATTATTTCATAGTTTGCATATAGAATTCGAGAGCACAAAGCGATTTGAGCAAAAAAGAGATCCTAAGGTGAGTTAAAGAGAAAATATGAGATAGAAGTGTGATTGAGTAAAGATCTAAGAGGTGTCAAGTTATTTAGAGAAAAGAAGTCTTTGAACCCTAACAAATAAAAATGGCAACTTCATCATCTGCAGGAAAGAGTCAAGGAGTAGAGGTTAGTAACATTCAATTGGTGAGAAGTGATATTTTTCCTCCACCAAAATTTTGTGCTAATCCTGAGATTGTAATGAAAGATGACTCAATGAGTGTATTATCCTCCATACCACCTAAGGTAATCATGATACATGATGTGTAGAGTTGCTACATGTGTAAGATTGGAGAAGTACATGATTATGAAATTTGAGAAGCGTATGAGAAATTATGTAATGAAGGAATTTTGAAGGAGGAATTCAAAATTGTTGAGAGGAAAAGGTTAACTTGTGTTCTAGAGTTTTCAAAAAAATTTAAGATCGAATGGATCAAAGTTATACTAAGAAAAATTCACAACATGAATTTTTGGCTATATAATGGACCAACTCAAATAACTAAGAAGGTGATTCACAACATTACTAGTTATCCCATCCTAGATAAGAAGAAGATTATGAGAAGTCTAAGTCATGAGGAATTCAAAGCCAATATAGGAGCTGAGTAGAATGGATGAGGGTTGTCCATCATAAACATTTATGATCCATTGATTGAATTTGCAATGAGAGTGATTACTCACAAATTTTATCAATCTAGGAGATTGAATAGTGTGTTGTGTATGGTAGTAGATCAAGCATGGAAGATAATCATGAAAGATCATGAATATGATCTTGTCGAGTTGTAGAGATTGCAATTGATAGAAAACCTAACATCCATCAGAAAGGCAAAGATCTCAGTGTGTAAGTTTGGATCACTTATCATTTGTATTTTCTTTTACATTCAGAAGTATTTTCTTGAATTAGAGATATTGTTTGGGAATAAATAAACCTAGTGACAAGGCAAATAAATGAATACATAATTGAATTAAGAGAGAATTTTGAAAATTTCATGGATATGTATTTTGAAGAATTCAAGAAAAGAATGAAGATGAGGATGAGAGTACCAAAAGAATTGGTAATGAGACATTATAATGATGTACTTTTCTTAGTAGACAAAGACAACACAATTGTGCAGCGAATGAAGTCAAGGAAGGCATGGCTAACAAAAAATTATTATGAGATTGATAGTGATATAGTTAAGGCAAACATTGTTGAATTACTAAAGAATAAATTGGTACTGAAGTAGAATCTTTTGGAAAATATGAAGAAGCTAATGCGAGAATCACTATAGACATCAACATATCTTCTAAGGAGAAGATTGAGAAGAAAATAAGTGAAGACCTAGAGGAAAAGCTTAGCACCCAAGGTAAGGGCAAGGCACCTCTATAGATTACAAAAGGCCTGGAAGAAGATGTAGAAAAAGATAGTGGTGATGATGATGAGGACAAAGAAGAAGAAGAAGGAATCAAGAGTAAATCCCTAGTAGTTATCATACAACCGAGAAAGAAGGCTAAAGGAACTACAAAGAAGCTAGTGGTGACACCCCTCTCTCCTCCACCACCTAGCAAACCAAGGACCAAAGTAGTAGCTAATCTCGAGCAGTCTACAAAGAAAAGAGTAGTGGAGACTATTGAGTCTAGTGGATCAAAACCAAAGAGAAAAAGATTAGTTAAAGGACCAGCTACAAGAAGAACTATAGCTATTGATGAGGTATATGTTGACTTAAGAAGCTCTACAAGATTATCAAATTTTAGATTTGTAAAATATGACACACTTGATAATGATGATAGAAAAAAAGTTGAGGATGCCATGATAGATATGATGGAAAGTAATAAATTATCTCCTAATGAAGTAGAGAAGAAGATTCAAATGGATATGTATAATAAACTTGATAGAAGGTAATGACAGGCAACTGAAGAAGAAAAAAATATTTTTGGAGAAATATAGGAACAAATTTGTTCCTAAGTTAAGGATTTTTATGATATTGAAAAATAAGACTAAAGTTGTAATTCAACAAAATGAGTGACTTTGGAAAGTATTTTTGGTCTCACAACTAAGGAAAAAGATATTGAGATAGTAATTGTTCAAGATGATGAGAGTGATGAATTAAGTTTAGGTGTTCTGAGTCTACGAGGAAGCATGTCACCAATCCATGCTGACATCCTTGACACTCTAGAGAAGCCCTCGGATACAGACAAGGAGGAGCAAGAGGCAGAAGAAACTAATGAAGACACAAGTGTAGAAATTTCTACCAAAGGGAAAGAAGGACCTAATGTCTTAGAATGTCACATTGAGGAGAATAAAGAGGTAAATAAAACTATGTTGAGTGCTACTATTATTGTCTCTAGCACTGACGTGCAAACAAGAAGAGTTGAGGAGGGACTTGTTGGAAATATAAGATAGGCTAGGTTACTAAGAGGGGAGGGGTGAATCAAGAACCAATAAAACTTATTCTTATTTCACCAATTAATCTTTCATATGTATTCTAATCTAATTGCATGCATAAAAAATTGAAAGCATTAAAACATTCATCACACTTTGACACAAGATATGGTGACCCAGAAACCTTCCAAATAGAAAGTAAAGCTGGGGTGAGGATGATACCCACAAGCTTTAGTACTGTAGTATAAAGTTGGTTAGTTAAGGCTTACAATTGGTCACTTCTAATGATCTGCCATGTTAGGAGCAATAAGGACTGCTAGGTCCACCTTGTGAAAGGATTTACAAAACTTACAATGAAGTATACACCCAGTAAAGAGATTTACAAAAGAATGTTAAGTCTACCTTGTGAAAGGATTTAATTATTCCACCTATTAGGATGAACCAGTGGATGATCTCTAATATACAACTTTGATTTTTTGGTTGAGATTCCTTTGGAGTGTAATGATCACCTTGTTGTGATAGATAAATCTTTGTTGCTCCTTATATTGCTTATAGCCTTCTTACTTCACACTTCTACTCTTACACATATCTTTTCATAGTATTCTCTTTCTAATTCCATTTAGATGTGGTACAATACATTACCTATATACCAATCCAATTTAGAATTCATCAAAGTCAACTATAATACAAGTTTCATCAAAACATACAAAGTCGGCCCAACTTTTGGTACTCAAGTTTTGAAGATAAACTCGGTGAGGTTATGATACTCGACAACCTTTATCAACACTTGGCATCATCATGCTTTTGATAGATGTAGAAGCTTGGTTCATACTAATCACTTCCAAGTAGTTTGAACTTGGTCAACACTGGTCATTCCATAAACACTATAAAACTTGGCATATAAACTGAATCACTTGGTTGACGCTGCATAGCTCGGACAACACTAACACTACGAACTCAGTATAAATTGAATCACTTGGTTGACACATCATGGCTCGGTCAACACTAGATTCACATCACTGATGTTGTAAACTTGGTAAAAATTAGAGAATTTAGTTTGCACTGTGCAACTCGGTAGATAATGCTCAGTGCAAACTAAATATTGTTTCTAGAACTCGGGAGCAACTGTAGAACTTGATAGAACCTGAATTACTTGGTTAACATGGCAGACTACAAGATAATCTCGGTAGTTGCTAACCATTTGATTAAGTGTATGTCACTAATAAAAAAACTTGACCATAATGTCAACAATCTCCCCCTTTGGCATTAGTAATAAAAACACTTATTTAATCAAAAAACTGAATTCTCAAAATTTCAATGTTCAAAACAATCTTTAGTCTCCATCTTGTATGTTCAACTCGGTAACATACTCTATTTTTTAGATTTTTCAAAATTGCTTTTGTAAGAGATGTTTTATGATTATCTATACATGTATATGTATAATATTATGATGCTCCCTCATACATATATATACATTTTACTTACTATATATCTCATATATTTATATTACATCTTCTCTTCTCATCTTCTCCCCCTTTATTGCATCTTCTCTTTTTCTCCCCCTTTTTGACATAAATGCCAAAGGTGTATGCTACATGGTAATACCAAAATGTGATGAGAAGCTAGAATGTACTTTTGAAATAAATGAGATTGTCTTGTCCCAATTTTCCTGTAACACCTTGCTTGCATGTAATGTAATATGTATTTTTGTTAATAACTCCATCATGTGATCAGCTATGGAGAATTTATTATCATGGATGAGAGTTTTGGCATGTGTAATGTGTTTCTACAATGCATCCATGTTTAGAATAATTATGCCTTGAATGTCTACAAGTGTGGCCCTAATCCTAGCTTCTTCCCTTAATAATTTTTCTTGTATATTAGTCAAAAATTTGATCTTTGAGTAATGAGAAGAACTATAGCTTAGGTCAAGTGACAACTGGTGTGCACTTGCCTTCAAGTCTTCATCTATCTTAGATAGTTTATCTTTGATTTCCTAAGTGAAGATAGATGTATCGCATAACTTGTTGAATAATGAAGTAACATTATTTATAGAGGTTTCCAATGAGCTAAGAATAGTAGACAAGTCTACTTGATATATTGCAATTTTCTACACAACTAGCTCCAATACTTTGTTCTCAAATTTCTTCATTGCTCTATGCAACAATCAGATCTTCATTGAATTTCTAAACAACTTCTACTAACTAAACCAAAATAGGTTGTGTTCTATCAACCTCAGTACTAAGTGCATCTACAAGTATGTTCTTTGCATCTTCTAGCACTTGGATTTCTCTTCTCTTCTCTTCTCTAAGCCTCTATTGCTTAGCTTTCTTCTACAATAGTTCACCTACTATGTGCATGTGATCAAGATTCAAAGTAGAGATATCCCAATTCAGGATAACTATATCCTTATCAAGATTAATGTCTTCTTCTTTACCTTTTTCCTTGCTTGGAATTTTGGTACTCAGCTGAGGCTTGCTCTGAACCATCTTTGTACTAACTATTTGTACACTTGCGATTGTAACAATAGTAGAAATAGAAGGACTAAAAATGAAAGTAGATATTAAACTGATAGTAGGATTACTGTTGTGTAGCCAAATCTAATGAAGGAGGAAACATTAGTTGCTCAGTAGATGACGTGGTGATCACTTTAGTCAATGTAGTACTTAGCTAAATAGGTGTAAAGATTGGTTGGGTGCTTAGAATTGTAGTGGTTGCCACAACCAACTCGGAAAAGTCTTGATGCCTTTAAAGCTTTGCTTAGAGTGTGAGGAAATGAGACCATAACTACTGCTACAATCTTTTTTGGATCAATTTCCTCAATACTTTGAATCTCAGGGAGATTCTCCTTGGTAGTTTCTTGTTCTTACTCCTCATCATCTTAGATTAACATCATTTGTTTCTATATATTCCTCATCATTATTGTCCTTTTTATCGTTGTCATCTTCATCATCATCTTTATCACTGACATGAACAACAAAATCACTCTTTTGATGAAGATTGTAGATATTTTTCCTAGTAGTAGTTGTTGTCTTCACCACATATTCAATGTCATTCACTAATATCATGCAAGTGTTAAATTTCAAAGTAATTTTTTCTTCATTTATCTTCATTGACTCTTTTACTTCTTTATCATTAAGACTTGGCATAAGATGCCTTAGAGTCTATTCAAATATATCTTTTGCAATCTTGTTAGCATGTTCCCATCTAGGCTTGATTCTTTCCATAAGCTCATTGGGAATTTGTTGTACAATTTGATCAAGTGAATATTTCCATTTACCCAACTTGGACATAATGATGTCTCAACTTTCTTCTTCTCATCTACATTCTTGGTCTCATATCTAAGAGATTTAAAGTTTTCCAATGGAGGTCTTTTGAAAGTAATATCCTCTACTTCTTCTTCACCTAATTTCAATTTCTTTCTTGATCTAGATTGTCTTCTAGTGAATACTTTAGTGGATGAGTTGGTAGGCCTAGTTATGATAACCTTACCTTTCTTCTTGATTAGCTCTTCTTCTTCTTATTTAGTTTCTTCTACATCATCTTCTTCCACATCATCTCCTTTTCCTTTTATCAATAAGACAGTAGAACTTGCTTGCCTCAGTTTTGTTATCCTCTTCTTTCCTTTATTGACTACTTGAGGAAGCTTAATTTCAAGTTATGTTCTCACTTTAGCTTCATCATGAGTACCAAAATATGTATCCTTGGGATCCACAAGTTCATTTAGTAGTGCTTCAATGATATCCTCGGTGTCATCAATGTTACCTCATAGCTTAGAGGCTTAACCCACACCACTCTAGGTTTGACTTCTTGAATGAATACCTTATCACAGTCTACCATGAAACAAACATCATCCTTGCAATCTTCTACAAGTTTCTTAGGAATTCTAAATCTATTATTCATCTTTTCCTTGAATGAATTAAAATAACTATCCATGCTACTGACAAATTTCTCACCCATTTCTACTATATACTCATTAATCTAATATAGTATTGGTACATATTTTCTCCATGTGACTGAAACTTTTGAAGGAAAAAATTTTGCACAAAGATGAATAAACAAGTTAAGAGTGAACCAGACTTACATGGGTTATTCCTTGAAGTTTTGATGCACTCTGTGTTCTTTTTGAATTTAATTAGCATTAACTCAGCAAGGTCGAAGGACATGTTGTTCTTCACCACCTTGAGAGCCATATCAACTGCCTCACATGACATCATGTCAAGATGACTAGAGCTATAGATTTTATTTGCTATCAAATGAATTCCAAATTTTAGCTCCATGTCAGTCACAATGTTGATCTTTATACATCTTCCATCCCACTTGGCAAGAGTTTTGCTTTCTGGTTCTACTTAATTTAGGGTTTTGGTAGTCTTTGCCTTGTTCAACATTGGGAGCCTTGTGATTCAATGAATCATTTTCTTCATTATTTGAATAGGATTCTCCAACCATAGCTTTTCATAGTGTACATAGATAAGGATAAACCTTATCCATTTTATCTAAAAGTCTCAAGGCATATGTGGAATGTGGGTTAAACCCTTGTCTCCAAGTGTTGATGCTCGGGTTTCAACACAATGTTCACACAGCTTTTCCAGAGCCTCATCCATCTCTGGGATTACAATGTCTTGAATTGAACAATGAAAATGCAAATGAATATCATTAACAAGTAGTACCTTTGGTGGAATCTACAACTGAGTTCCAAAAGGATCAAGTGCTTCTACAATCGTTGGACTCAACTTGAAGTCTAGTGCCTTTCAATCAACTCCTCAAACCAACATCTTAGATCCTTTCTTGCTTTTTCTACTGGAGGATGCCATGCTCAATAGGGTTTATGAAAACAAGAAAATTTTCAATGACAAAATGTATAGATCACTTGGAAGCACATAAATCTCTCTCAACAAATAGCTCTTCAAAAATCATAGTGATAAATGAATTTGATTCCATTCCTTTTAACAATTTTCACTTCCCAATCATGATAAATGCTTGGTACGATCACTTGTTCAATGACAGATTTTCTTCCACTTTATTTGACCTTAGATCTTAGTAGATTCATTCATGACTTAGTGTCCACACAATTTTTTAGTGTATCTTGACCTTGCTTGGCAGGGTCTTGCAACTTGACCTAGCTTGGTAAGGTCTAGATTTTCTTTAAACACTCGATGATCCCTTTGCATCTTGAATGTTGATATGGATTTTTCCTTCTATTTGACTAGAACTGATGTAAGATGTATACTTCAGAGTCTTAGTTCTAGTTATCCCTGAGAGATCAAGTAGAAATGCTTGAGTCACCCAATTCTTGAGTGACATGTGCTTCATGGCTTGGACTTGCATTCTTAGAAGATTTTAGAATCCATTGCTACCTCATTTTCTTTCTAATGTTGTCATCCTTAGCTTTCTTTTCATCTTCAATTCTTCCAATGTTCATACAGTTCTTGGCAAGGTGTCCAAGTTATGTACAAATAAAAAAAAATCTAGTGGTGTCTCTTGTCCTCATGTGATGTTTTACACAGTTTGCTCCAATGTGTCCAAATTCTCCATAGTAGTGGAATCTACACCATGTGTTATAGTCCCAAACAAATATAGTTTTCACAATCTATTATACTAGGTTCAATATCTTGGTTTTGCATTTAGAAGATTTGTGCCTATGCTTCTTTCATTTGTGACATTTTCCTTCAAATTTAGGTTTCTCTTTGCATTCATTAGCTCTATGACCATGCTTATTGCAATTGTAACATTTTACATTCAATTTACCTTTACCATTACTCCAAAATTTGTTTGATGTATGACCTAACTTACCAAAGTGATTACAAGTATGTCTTTGATTCTTTTAAGCTCCTTTCTTTGATGATTCACCTTTTTCTATGTATCATATTCCTGCTTTACCTTTCTATCTATATTGACTTTTCTCATTCAACTAATTCATGTCTGCTAGATATTTAATCATCCTCTCATTGGTTTTCTTTTTAGTGTTTAGATCATTTTTCAATCTTTCATTCTTTGATCTTAGATTCATGATTTCTTCATTTGGATTAGTAAGTTGATCAATGAAGTCTACCTATTAAAGGGATAGATGTTGAATTTCATTGTTTTTTCCTTCTATCTCTTCTTGGGCCTTGTCTTTTTCTTACATGAATTCACACAATCTTATTGACTGAATTTCTTATTCTCTTTTCAACTTTCTAACTTCTTCTTGAAGGTTACAATTCTTTTGTAATAGTTCTCTAATTGCCTCATTAGCTTCATCTGAATTTCTTTCTGAATAGATATCTTCAATTCTTTCTTCAGTGTAGATTTTTTCATTCATTTGCACTGCAAGATCTTTTCTTCTTTTCAAGGATTGAGAGAGATGCTCCTTTTCTTTCTCAAGTTTCCCAATAGCCAATTCCAAATCTAGCTTTTCATTGTCAATAGCCTTATCAAGTCTAAATATCTTTATTGCCTATGATCTTTGCTCAAGTTGTTAAACTTCTTCTATGAGAACCAAAAAGCTCTAAGACCAATTGTTGGAAATATAAGATAGGATAGTTTACTAAGAGGGTATGGGTGAATCAAGAGGCAATAAAACTTAGTCTTATTTCACCAATTAATCCTTCATACGTATTTTGATCTAATAGCATGAATGAAAAATTGAAAGCATTAAAACATTCATAACACTTTGACACAAGATATGGTGACCCAAAAACCTTCCAAATAGAAAGTAAAATTGGGGTGGGGATGATACCTACAAGCTTTAGTACTACAATATAAATTTGTTTGGTTAAGGCTTATAATTGATCACTTATGATGGTATACCCTATTAGGAGCAATAAGGACTACTAGGTCCACCTTGTGAAAGGATTTACAAAACATACAATGAAGTATGCACTTGGTAAAGAGATTTACAAAAGACTATTACGTTTACCTTGTGAAAGGATTTAATTGTTCCACTTGTTAGGATGAACTAGCGGCTGATCTCTAATTTGCAACTTTGATTTTCTAGTTGAGATTAATTTCAAGTGTAATGATCACCTTGTTGTGATAGATAAATCTTTGCTACTCCTTATACTACTTGAGGCCTTCTTACTTCACACTTCTTCTCTTACACATATATTTCCATATTCTTCTCTTTTTACTTCCATTTAGATGTGATACAATACATTGCATATATACCAATCCAATTTACAATTCATCAAAGTTGGCTACAATACAAGTTCCATCAAAATACACAAAGTCAGCCCAACTACTGGTACTCAAGTTCTAAAGACAAACTTGATGAGGTGTTGATACTCAAAAACCTTTGTCAACACTCGTCATCATCATGCTCTAGGTAGACATAGAAGATTGCTTCACACTAATCACTTCCAAGTAGTCTAAACTTGGTCAATATTGGTGACTCAGTGAATACTATGAAACTTGGCATATAAACTAAATCACTTAGTTGACACTGCATAGCTCGGTCAATACTAACATTGCAAGCATGGTATAAATTGAATCACTTGGTTGACACATCCTGGCTCAATCAACACTAGGTTCACATCACTAATGCTACAAACGTGATGAACACTGGAGAACTTGGTTTGCACTGTGCAACTTGGTAAACATTATGAAGCTTGGTTTACACTGATAATCATCAATTAAGTAGATACTGCTCGGTACAAACTAAATACTATTTCTAGAACTCTGTAGCAACTATAGGACTTGGCAGAACCTGAATTACTTTGTTAACATAGTAAACTGAAAGATAAGCTTGGTAGCTACTAACCATATGATTAAGTGTGTGTCACTAATAAACAAACTTGACTATAATGTCAACAAGAACATCAATAGAAGCAAGTATTGCCTGATGTTAAAGAAATTTTTGTTGAGACATTTGATATACAAAATTTTGATGGGCAAGCCCTAATCATTTCCCATCTTGTAAATATTGTTGAACAAATAAATTGTTGTGATATAGAATCAAATGAAAAAAATGATGGATTGGTTAGCAAGAAAATTTGAGAATAAGGTTGTGGATAAATTTCTAACAACCATTAACAAGAAGAAAGTTCTATTGCAAGAACATGTATAGAATATAGTAGAACTTATACAGAGATTACAACATCTGTACAAAATTTTGTGTGATGTGTCAAGATTTACTAGTGGTCTTCAGGCAAACATCTAGTAGATTTAGGTTGATGTGAAGAAAACAAGTAGTATTATTTCTCAGTCAACTAAATCTAGTTCAAATCATTACATTAAGTTATTGAGTGCTTCAGGAAAATTGGTCAATCTCTGGGCACCTGATAGTAGCATGAGATCAAAGTTGATCTTCATCCAATCAATGTTAATACCTCATTTGGAGGTTATGCAGAGAGAAATCAAATCAACACAAGATCTAATCAATGAAGATCATAATCTTTCATTGTTGAAAGTTTGATTGATTTAAAAGCTAGGTTGCAGTTGCAAAATTACATTTTGGAATTAGCAAGAACCACTTGGGATCGTACACTTTCCATGATTAACCAAGTTCACAAATCTTTTATTGAAAAATATAGTTTGATTCCACCCATTTCACCTCAACAAAAACCATAAGTGACAAAAATAAGGAGGAATTGTGGTGGCTCTATTTGACAGCATTTTAACAACCTCTTAAATGATAAAAAAAACCTAGGACTTAGCTAGAAACCATAATGGGCATTCTAAGGCACACAATAAGAGGACCAACTAATAAGACTCTGATGTCTTCTCCACTTTAAACTCTGAAAATTCAAGTGGGTATACCTAGAAATTCACTCTTTATATCTTTAAAATTCAAAATCTCAACATGAATTCTAAAATAATAGATGATTGCCTTATTTTCTTCTAATCAATTCAAAATCTCAACATGAATTCTAGGGTTGTAACATAGATGATAAATGGCTATTCTATCAAACCCTAGAACTCCATGAATCAAGCACATGATTACTCTTCAAATCAACAATAATAAAACATAAAAGGATTGATTTATAAATGATGTATACTATAGAGACATTCCAAACTAGATCAACTTCAAAGGATGACTAGTTTCTTATCTATTGGGCTATAAACTTCATAGAAATTTGACATCTATTTATTACTTCATAGAAATTTGACATATATTTATCATATCTATCTTAACACTTTGTGAAAACAATATCCATATTCATTTCCAAATCTCATTATTATCAAAATCTTCAATTAAAACCAATGAATTCTTCCAATTTACATCAAGCATTTACATAACCCATTAGATCATAAGTAGAATGTAAACTAAAATATAATTCAAAATGAATTACAACTGAAATTTAATAAACTTTTCTATTAAACTTTAGAGAATCAAATGGTAACAAAGGAAAAGACAAGATATAAAAAATGAACAACCAAATCTCTATGTCTTTGTATTAATTTCTTTGAGAATATACAATTAGATATCAACTCATTTTAGAGAAAGCTCAAATAGATCAGCAACTATTAACTTTTTGTGTTTATCTTGACTACTTCTACACCTTGGGCTTATACCTTCTTCTTACATTCCCACTTCTTAGCTTTATTGCCCTTGATTTTGATGACCACTTGATCCTTTGGCTTGTTACCATCATTCATCTTATGGGTTATAGCCCTACTAAAAATACCCAATGGCTTCCTAGTAGTATCATTGACTATTCTATTTCTCAAATTCATGTGTTAAATACTTGAAATCATATCACACATCTTATCATCAACTTGATCTTCATCATCTGAAAAAAAATTGATGATGGTGTAATTGGTAAATGTTTCTTTGATCACTCACATCCATTTCAAATTCTTCTAGATCAAATTCTTCATAATGATCATATGAATTAATCATGTTGCAGAAAAAATTATCATATATCTTTTCCCCCTCCCCCTCTTGGGGTTGTGTCTACTAATGTGTAGAAAATGATTGAGCAACTGCATAATAATTAAGAAAATGGGGATATTGACACACTATGCACCAAGGTATTTTTTTCCATCATATTCACAAAATTTCTCTATAGTGGATTTGGCATATTATTTTCATTTGTGCCTTGTGTAGTATTAGTAATGGGTTTACCATCCTTCCATTGTGTGTTATAAGGATAGTTTTGTAATCTAGTATGCCTATTGTAGTTATTATTGAACTGTAGCTTTTCACCAGTATTAGGCTTTCCTGCATAGTTTACTAGAGGATTTAGATTCTTAAGCGGATTCAAAACCTGGTCCATTTTTTCATCCTTGAGCTTGTTGGTTGTAATAGGATTATAACCTTCTTTCTTATTTCCCCTAGGATTAAACAACTTAGGATCAACACTTCTTCCCAAGTTACCATAGGCTTTTCTATTATTTTCAATGTTGATAGTTGTCTTAAAAGCATCTCTTAATGGCTTGGGATATTTATCTCTCAAAATATAAGCCATTTTGTTGTAAAAGGCATTGAAATAGGTAGTGAGACACACATTATCATCTAGTCTGATAACTTGGAATAACTTATACATTCCTTTCTCGAGTCTCACATTAAAATCAAATGCGGATTCATTCTATTTTTTCTTAATATTATTGAATTGATTCAACATGAATCTAGCATTAGTATTGTCCCCATACTACTCCTTAAAAATCTTTTCTAGATCATCCCACAAACCAATACTATCATTAAGAAATCTTCTAAACCAATCTCTTGCATCTTCAGTAAGTGAATGCACAAACAACTTCATGACAACATCCTCATACTCCACTTCATAATCATTGGGCATATTAGTGAATTTCCTAATACTTTCTTCACTAGTTATGGCATTATTTCCTAAGAATTTTGTGACCTTATCTCTAAAGTCATTGGAGATAGGATGAAGAAAGCTAGGGATACCTACAAAGGACATTTTTGTATATTTCCATATAAATGGCCTCTTCTGAAAGCCTAAGGCATTTGAAGTACTAGGTCCAGTCCCTTAGGTCTGTATGGGAGTTTTGACTTGTTGAGTTATTGCTAACTGACCAATAGTAGTGGAAAATGATGCTAGTATTAGAGCTATCAGATTTCCACAATCCATCAATGCTGAGATTTGCTATCTGGATTTGATTGTGTGACCAATTTTTTACATCAACGTTTCAGATCACACTCTGCGATCCATCATCAGGATGCATACAATAGAAGAGAAGGATGCTAGTATTGTCTAGGAAAAGCCTTGGCTATTTATTATAGCTTCACAAATTGGGAAAGAAGGAAAATCTTGTGAAGTCTTCTTTGGCTGAGATGTTAAGCTAGAGGTAGACTTAAGGAAATTAATTTTCCTCCTTGTCTCTATAGCTCCAGCCTCATTTTTAAATTTCTCCATCTCTTTAGCAAGATCTTCCCTCTCATTTTTTTCTCTTTCCAACTCTAAGTCAATTTTTGACATAACATGGTTTTTAGGGACAACTTGAGGCTCATTGATTTGTGTAGCTACAACCTTTTTCTTTCCTTTATCAGGATTCTTAATGCTAAGATCTATAATGCTTTATTCAATGGGTTTATAAGGTTGGATTTGAGAAATGATAGGTCCTTCCATCTCTCTTAGAAGATGTTCTTGATCTTGGATTTTTTATCTTATCTCTCCCGAATCTCCAAATATGTCTAAATGCAAAGCAAAAGTTCTCTTCTAACTTCCTATTCTTCTCTTTCAAAGCTTCCATCCTTCTAAGAAAAGTTTCTCTCTTTATGAGAGCATTCATGATGATAACTTCTTTTTCTTTCTCCAAATGTATACATTTGGCATCTTCCTCTACAACTTTCTTCCTAAGTGTTTCAATTTCAGATAATAGCTCATCAAGATCTACAAAGGTAGTTTTTGAATCTATAGGATCATCTAGATCTATGAGATTTCTTTCAATATCCAAAACTTGCCCAAGGTTTGGCCTAGAATTCAATTTTTTCTTATACCCCCACTATCAGTTCACTTATTTAGACATATTATGTATAAAAGTGGTATCTCCTATAGTAGAGATAGTTTTGTCCTGGTATATTCTTTCTTCTAGTAATGGGGTTGTAAAAATTTAACCTAGAAGCCTAGTGTTCTTAGACTTAGAATTCAAGGATAAGGATTCTCTATCCATCACATGATGATATTGGGAATGAGCTGAGGCATTATTTGATGGTTTCCATGTGTGGTTAGGATCTCCTTTTTTCTTAGGGATAGTTCTTCCTACCACCCTAAGCTAGTTCCATGTATAGAGGGACCTCTAGATTTTCCTTTATATACGCTCTTGTATTTTTCCTTCTATCTACCATTTCAACAATACTTTAAAATATTTAGCACTAGCTACTAGATCTTTGATTGAGTCACCACCCACTGAAGGGAAAAACTTTAATATGGCTAGAGGATAAGAAAACAACACAACAATAGAATATTTGACCACAGATCTAATACAAGGTCCCAATACACAATAAACTTCAACACGGTGCACTTTGGGAAATAAAAACTTTATCACACAGACAAGGCACTATTTGGACAAAACCCATGTTACATACTTCCTGTTAAATTGGAATTTTTTAGATTCTCAAAGCTTATCTATTAAAATAGACCAATACAAGAAGCCCCTGGTAGAGTCATCATTTTGTTGGCTCCTGATTTAACAAAATTTTAACAACCTCTTAAATGATTAGAAAACCTAGGAGTTAGGTAGAAACCATAATGGACATTTTGAGGCACACAATAAGAGGACCAAGTGACAAGACTCTAATGTATTCTCCACTTTGAACTCAGCAAAATTCAGGGTGAGTATACCTAGGAATTCACTCTTTATATCTTTAAAATTCAAAATCTCAACATGAGTTCAAAAATAATATATGATTGCCTTATTTTCTTCTAATTCTAGGACTATAATAGAGATGATAAATGGCTATTCTATCATACCCTACAACTCCATGAATCAAGCACAGACATACTCTTTAGATCAATAATAGTAAAACATAAAAGGATTAATTTATAAATGATTTATACTATAGAGACATTACAAACTAGATCAACTTCAAAGGATGACTAGTGCCTTATCTATTGGGCTATAAACTTCATAGAAATTTGACATCTATTTATCAAATCTATCTTAACACTTTGTGAGAAGAATATCCATATTCATTTCTAGATCTCATTCTTATCAAAATCTTCAATGGAAACCAAAGAATTATTCCACTTTACATCAAGAATTTACATAACTCATTAGATCATAAACAAAATGTAAACTTAAATATATTTCAAAATGAATTACAACTGAAATTTAATAAACTTTTTTATTAAACTTTAAAGAATTAAATGATAAAAAAGGAATAGACAAGATTAAAAAATGAATAGCCAACTTTTTGCATCTTCGGATTAATTTCTTTGAAAATATAAAAATTAGATATCAACTCATTTCAGAGAAATCTCAAATATATCAACAATTGTTAACTTTCTTTTTCATTCTATCTTTGGAAAGAAAACATATACAATATACATGGACCGACTCAGAAAATGAACAAAACTCTATTTAGACTCAAAATTCTTAGACCCTCACTCCACATCTTGGAAATCCTTTGTTGGAAATATTATGAAAGGCTAAGTTATTGAGAGGGGGGGGATGAATCAATAACTTTAAAACTTTTATCTTCAATTACCCATTTAGAATTTAATCCTTTGCATATGATATGATCTAATTGCATTCATAAGAAACTGAAAACATGAAAGCATACATAACACTTTGACACATAGATTTGGTGACCCAAAAACCTTCCAAGTAGAAAGCATATCCACAAACTTTAGTATTGCAGTATAAAGTTCGCCTGTTAAGGCTTAGATTGATCACTTCTGATGATCTACCCTGTTAAGAGCAATAAGGACTGCTAGGTCCACCTTGTTAAAGGATTTACAAACATACAATGAAGTATGCACTTGGTAAAGACATTTGCAAAATGTTGTTAGGTCTACCTCGTTAAAGGATTTGACTAATCCACTTGTTAGGATGAAGCAGTAGCTGATCTCTGATCTACAACTTGGTTTGTTGAATGAGATTCCTTTATGTACAAATCACCTTACTATGATAGATATGTCTTTGTTTCTCCTTATACTATTGTAGCCTTTGTAATTCACTCTTTCTATTCTTGTCTGATTATATTTGATTATATTACATTATTCACACACACTTGGATATGATACAATTCATTACATATATACCAATCCAATTATACAATTACAAAGTTGGCCATAATACAAGTTTACACAAATATCACAAAGTCGGCTCAAATGTAGACACTCGGGTTCTAAAGACTGACTCGATGAGGTTTTGATACTCGGAATCCACTATCAATGCTCAGAATCACCATGCACTTAGTAGACATAGAAGCTCGGTCCATACTGATCACTTCCAAGTAGTCTTGAACTTGATCTAACCTAATGACTCAATGAATATTGTGAAACTCAACATATAAATTGAATCACACACTATGTGACTCAGTCAATGCTTCCTCTATGAGCTCGATATAAACTGAATCACTGGGTTAACACTAAGTAGCTCGGTTAACACTGGACTCGCATCACATCAACTGCGAACTTGATAAGCACCGCACAGCTCGATTTACACTGGTAAACTTGGCATACACTAAGATGCTTAGTTTACATTGTTGATCTTCATACTAGCTGTAACTACTCAAGATACACTAAAATTTGTCCAAAGGACTCAGTAGCAACTGTAGAACTCGATAACAACTAAAATTCTTGGTTAACACTATTAACTGTACAATAAGCTCGGTACATAATTCCAATCTGAATAAGTTTATGTCACTAATACCAAACTTGACTGATATGTCAACAATCTCCCCCTTTGGCATTAGTGATAAAAACATTTATCAGCAAAACCTAAATTCAAAAAGTTTCCTCAGTACTTTTATCCATCACCTTGTGATTCTTAGCTCAATAGAGTATATTGTTTTTGAGATTTTTCAAAATTGATTTTGTAAGATATATATTTGTACATGGTAAGGCTCCTCCATAGTGTAATATATAGTATACTATACATCTCCTTGCTATATACAATATATAATTGATTTATATGCTTCTTTCTCATATTTCTCTCCCATCATTTTTACAACTTATTACATTTTATACAATACATTTTCTCCCCCATAACTTTTTACATCTTTCTTCATCTATCTCCCCCTTTACACAATTATACATCTTTATCCATCTTTCTCCCCCTTTTTAACATTAATGCCAAAGATTTATTCTATATATTTACATAGTAATTCCAAACTGAGGCAAGAAGTCTAAATGTACCTTGAGAATAATCACCAAGGTCTTGTCCCAGTTGTCCTACAAGACCTTACATGTGTGAAGTGCAATTTGGACTTCTGCTGACAGCTCAATCATGTGGTATGCTATGGAGAAATTATTATCATGGATGAGGGTTTTTGCATGAGAAATATGCTTTTGTAGTGCATCCATGTTAGGGAGAATCATATTTTGAATATCTACCAATGTAGATCTAATTCTTGCTTCTTCTCTTAGCAATTATGCCTACAGATCTATCAAAAATCTTATCTTATTGAAATGTGCAGAACTTGAACTAGGGTCAATCTCCAACTGTTGAGCACTTGCCTTGAGGTCTCCATCAATTTTGGACAATTTGTCCTTTATTTCCTTGGTGAAATTGGAAACATCACATAAATTTCTAAAAAGTGATGATACATTAGTACAAGATGTTTCTAGAGAGCCCAAAATTATAGAGAGTTCTACTTGATAAATAGCAATGTATTTAGCAATGTGCTCTAATACTTTATTTTCAAACTTCTTTTCTTATTTTTGTAATAGCTTACCCTGTCCATTTGTATCTTTATGAAACCTTTGGATTGCCTCTACCAATTGATGCAAAATTGGTTGAGAAGGATAAACCTCTATGCTTATATCCTCTACCCAAAACATTTTTGGCATCTTTAATGAGTTTGAATTCTTTGTCCCTTTCCTCTCTTAGCCTCTACTACTTGGCTTTCTTTTGGAGAAGTTCACCAAATGTCTGCATTTGATCTGGATTGAGCTTGGAAATGTCCCAATTTGGGATTACAATTTCCTCATCTAGGTCTATCTCATCCTCCTTTTCTTTTCCTTAGCTCAAAAACTTTGTGCTCAGTTGATACTTGGTCTCAACTATCCTTGCACTTATTTCTTGCTTATTAGGAATAGAAAAAATAGTAGACATAATAGGACTAACTGCAAAAATTGATACTGCACTTATTGTAGAAATGCTAGTAGAAGCACCTATAGAATCCAAAATTGATGTATTCAAAACTGATGTGTCCAAAACTGTTGTGGCAATCACAGATGTGTCCAAAAATTTTGTGCCCAAAATTGATGCATTCAACATAGTAGAAGAGGGAGGAGTCTATAGCTCAGTAGATGAAGTGGAGGTCACTTTAGTCAATGATGTGTTGAGTTGGACTGGTGCAAATATTGATTGGATGTTTGTGTTGTCATTGGTGGTCACAATCAATCCTAGTGAGGTTGTCTTTGTGCTTGATGTTGTCACTAATTTTCTTGGAAAGTGAGAAAGTGAGGCAATAAATACTAGAACAATTTTAACTGGATCAATTTCCTCATCATCTTGTGTTCCTTCCTTGGTAGCCTCTTGCTCTTTATACTCTTCATAGTCAGTAGTAACAAAATGTGTTGTTCCTTCATCATTTCCTTCTTCATCCTTGTCTTGATCATCATCATTTACATCAACCAAAAAATCACTCGGTTTATGAAGAAGATAAACATTTTTCCATGTATTTGTTGCATTTCTTACAACATGCTTAATATCTTTCATCAGAACTAGACAAGTGTTGAATTTCAGAGTCAACTTGCCCTCATTTTTCTTTAGAGATCCCTCAATATCCTTGTCTATTATGCTTAGTATAAGCTACCTCAGGGTTTTCCCACAGATTTCTTTCATAGTTTTCATGGAAAATTCCCATCTTGGCTTTAATCTTCTCCATCAAAACATTATGAATCTGAGAAGTAAGCCGATCACGTGAGTACTTCCACTTACCCATTTTATCTAGTACCAAATCTTCAATTTTCTTTTGTTCTTCCTTAGTCCTGGTTTCATACTTTAATGCCTTAAAATTTGTTAGACTAGCCCCCATCAATAGTTCTTTTAATCTATCTTGGAAGGTGGGTAGAGTTTTTCTGAATATAATGTCTCCTCCTTCTTTGTCAACTTTCTTCCTTGATCTCCTAGTAAACACAGTAGTGGATGGCTTTGCTGACTTGGTAATGATTACCTTTCCCTTTTTCTTCAGTGGTTCCTCTTCCTCTAGTTCTTCTTCATCCTCTACCTCTTTATCCTCACCTTTTCCCTTGGTCAACAAAAGAGTAGAACTAGTTTTCAACTTGGCTATTCTTTTCTTTCCTTTGTTTACCGCTTGAGGGAGTTTGATCTCCAGTTCTATCTTGGCTTTTTCTTCATCATAGGTACCAAAGTATGTTGCCTTAGGATCATTTGGTTAATTTACAAGTGCCTCAATAATATCTTTAGTTTCATCAATATTAACCTCATATTTCAAGAGGTTTCACCCATGCAATTCTAGGCTAGACTGCCTAAATATATACCTTGTCACTATCCACCGTGAAACATACATCATCTTTGTAATCTTCAACTATTTTCTTAGGGATTCTAAATATGTCATTCATCTTCTCCTTAAATGCATCAAATTAGTTATCCATGATACTATTATAATTCTCTCCCATCTTAGCAATGTACTCATTGATTTGATAAAGTACTTGAACATCTTTTCTCCATCCAACAGTGCCTTTTGAAGGAAAGAATTTCTGAACATAAAAGAATAGACATGTTAACAGGGAACCAAACTTACATGGGTTTTTTTTAGATGTTCTAATGCTCTCCATGTTCTTGTTGAATTGAATCAATAATAACTCGACAAGCTCAAGAGAAAGATTGTTCTTGACTACCTTATATGCTAGGTCAACTGCTTCACATGACACACTATTTAGCCTACTTGAACTATAAATCTTGTGTACAATAATGTGAATTTTGAATGTCAATTCCATTTTTGTGACACTTCTAATATTCATTCCTCTCTCATTTCATTCTGCTAGTATTTTCTTTTCTAGGTCATCCCAACCTAGGGTTTTGGTTGTCTTGGCTTTAGCCAACATTGGGAGACTAGTGATTCTATGAATCATCTTCTTTGTTATCAAAATTGGCTACTCCAACCACAACTATCCATTATACACTCGAATGAGAATAAAATTAATCCATTTTACTTGGAATACATAGGGCATGTGAGGAATATGGGTTAATCCCTTAGTTTCTAGGTGTTGATTCTCGGGTTTCAAAATGCCATTTACACCCAACTTTTCTAGGGCTTCATCCATTTCCAAAGTACCAATATCTAAAATTGTGCATTTAAAATGAGAATGAATATCATTAATTAATAGTACCTTTAGAGGGAGTTGCAATTACACACCACTTGGATCTAGGGTTTCAGTGATTCCAAGGTTGAGCTTGAAGTCTGGTGCTTTCCATTCCACTCCACGGACCAACTTATATGATCCTCTTTTTGCCTTGTTTTTGCTAGATTCCATCTTCACTCAGTAGAGTTTGAGAGAATTCAAAATCTTTTGGTAGAAATTCACTCAAATCACGTGAATGCACTTGAAGATCGTTCTGCATAGTTTTCTCTCGAAGATTCACGGTAAAAATGACTTTGATTTCCTTCCTTTTATTAAATTTCCCTAGAAATGCTTGGTACAAATGGTAGATTGATTTGATAGACTATCATCCACTTTCTTGCATTGATTACTCAATAGAGTCTTCCATCATTCGGGAATCACAGAAAGTTTAGTTACTCCTGACCTCACTTGGTAGAGTTTGTGACCCTATCTCACTCGGTAAGAAAAGTAACTTGATAGTAACTAGTACCCTTTTACTCGATGATCCCTTTGTATCTCAAATATAGATATGGATCTTTTGTCCTTTTAACTAGAATTGATTTTGATGTCTTCTTTGATAGCCTAGTTCCAATTCTCCTTTGAGAACTTAAGTAAAAATGGTAGAGTCACCCAATTCTTGAGTGACTTGAACATCAATGCTTGGACATGCATTCTCGATGGACTTTGAAACCCATTGATGTCTCATCTATTTTCATATGTTATCAACCTTTGCCTTCTTTTCATCTTCTATTCTTCCTGTATTAATAGAGTTCTTGGCAAGATGACCAAGTTCTATACAAATAAAACATCTTTTAGTCGCATCTCTTTTTCTCATATGATGTTTTACACAATTTATTCCAATGTGCCCAAATTTTCCACTGTAATGACATCTACACCAGGTGTTATAGTCCTAACCAAATATAGCTTTCACAATCTATTCTATTGGATTCAATATCTTGGTTTTGCATTCTGATGACTTGTGTCCATGTTTCTTACATTTGTGACATTTGCCTTCAAATTTTGATTTCTCTTTGCATTTATTAGCCCTATGACCATGCTGGTTGCAATTGTAGTATTTTTCACTAAATTTTGCTTTACCATTGCTCCAACATTTGTTTGATGTATGACCTATCTTACCATAGTGATTGCAAGTAGGTCTTTGATTCTTTTGAGCTCCTTGCTTAGATGTTTCACCTTCTTTTGTATATCCAATTCATGTTTTTCCTTTTTGTCTACAGATATTTTTCTCATTCAAATGATTCATGTCTGATTAGGATCTCATCATTCTTTCACTAATTTTCCTTTCACAGTTTAGGTCATTCAGCAATGTTTCATTTTTAGATCTCAAGTTCATGATTTCTTCATTTGCATTTTTGAGATAATTAATGAAGTCAGTCTATTGAAGGGATAGATGTTGAATCTCATCATCTTTTCCTTCTACTTTTATCTTATTTTTCTATTCCATGACTTTTATCTTATTTTTCTCTTCCATGACTTCACATAGCGTCACTGACTGAATTTCTTGTTCTTTTCTTAGTTTTCTCACTTCTTCTTGCAGTGAACCATTCTTTTCCAAAAGTTCTTTGATTGCTTCATTTACTTCATCTAAGTTTCCTGGTCGATGAAGATCTTCAATTATTTCTTCAATGTAGAGATGATCATTCATTTGAATTGCCAGATCTTTTCTTGTTTTCAAGAATTGAGAGAGTTGCTCCTTTGCTTTCTTGAGTTGTGCAATAGCCATTTCCAAATCTAACTTCTCATTGTCGATGGCCTTGTCAAGTTTGAATATCTCCATGGTCTTTGATCTTTTCTTAAGTTGTTAAACCTTCTCTAAGAAACAAACTGCTCTAATACCAATTGTTGGAAATATTATGAAAGGCTAAGTTATTGAGAGGGGAGGGGTGAATTAGTAACTTTAAAAATTTTATCTTCAATTACTCAATTAGCATTTAATCCTTCACATATGATCTGATCTATTGCATGCATAATAAACTGAAAACATGAAAGCATACATAACACTTTGACACATAGATTTGGTGACTCAGAAACCTTCCAAGTAGAAAGTAAAATTGGGGTGGAGATGATACCCACAAAATTTAGTACTAAAGTATAAAGTTGGCCTGTTAAGGCTTACATTGATCACTTCTGATGATCTACCCTGTTAAGAGCAATAAGGACTGCTAGGTCCACCTTGTTAAAAGATTTACAAATATACAATGAAGTATGCACTTAATAAAGAGATTTTCAAAAGACTATTAGGTCTACCTTGTTAAAAGATTTTACTGATCGACATGTTAGGATGAAGCAGTAGCTAATCTTTGATCTAGAACTTGGTTTGTTCAATGAGATTCCTTTATGTATAAATCACCTTACTATGATAGATATTTCTTTGTTGATCCTTATACTATTGTAGCCTTTGTAATTCACTCTCTCTACTCTTCTCTAATTATATTTGATTACATTGCATTATTCACACACACTTGGATATGATACAATTCATTACATATATACCAATCCAATTATACAATTACAAAGTCAGCCACAATACAAGCTTACACAAATATCACAAAGTCAACTCAAATGTAGACACTCAGGTTCTGAAGACTGACTTAGTGAGGTTCTAATACTTGACATCCACTATTAATGATTGGCATTATCATGCACTCGATAGATGTAGAAGCTCAGTCCATACTGATCACTTCCAAGTAGTCTTGAACTTGATCTGCACTGGTGACTCAACGAATACTATGAAACTTAGCATATAAACTGAATCACTTGATTCACACTATGTGACTCATTCAATGCTTCCTTTATGAGCTTGGTATAAACTAAATCACTTGGTTAACACTAAGTAGCTCGGTTAACACTAGACTCGCATCACATCAACTACAAACTCGGTAAGCACTGCACATCTTGATTGATACTGGTAAACTTGGCATACACTGAGATGCTTAGTTTACACTATTGATCTTCACACTAGTTGTAACTACTCGACATACACTAAAATTTTTCCAAAGGACTAGGTAGCAACTATAGAACTTGGTAACAACTAAAATGCTTGGTTAAAATTGTTAACTATACAATAAGCTCAATATATACTTACAATCTAAATAAATGTATGTCACTAATACCAGACTTGACTGATATGTCAAGATCCTTCTATAGAATAAGGATTGCAACAAGCTTTGGATGTCAACATCTCTATCAAATAATTGTTCTCCTTCTTCAAGTTACTTTGACTTTCCCTAGCTTGCTCAGTCACTATCTCCAGATAGAATTGCCTTTATGACAGCTATAACCTCCCAGATGGTAATGTATGATTCCTCATCTAGCCAAGTGGCTCCTCTAACTGCATTCAACTCATTCAATTACTTATTCCATTTAGCATCAATTAAGGCTCTAACCTCTACAAAAAAATTATTTATATCCACCTCCAACTTGTACAAAATATCAACAATGTCAAAACTAGTTACAATGTTAATTAATCCATTACTGTAGGCAATAAATCTTTCATGCTTAAAAATTTTGCCAAAAGAATCTGACCATTCCTATCATTCTCTAAGCTTATTGTCATCATCAACAATTGTATGTATGGAGCTAGGTGTACCATTGGAAATGGTCTTCATTTTATTATTTATTAATTGTAACTTACCATAAAATAAGGCATTTGATTCTTTGACCATGTTTATCATTTTCCTTATGGAAATGATTGTCTCTTTGGGAAATTCTTTCTTCTAAGCCAAACTTGAGACCAACCTATCAAAAAAGGGAATGTAAGGGGCCTACTTAGTGAATAGAGGAGAAACAATGGATAGTGCCTCAAAGAACTTGAGAAGCCTATTTGAGGACAATTATTTTGTGTGAGAGCATGCTCTCCATTGTCCTAACTTCAATTTTTTTTCCTACATCCCACTCTTCCACCTCCATTGGCCGATACATACCCACATTTATTGTGTTACTATCTATTTGGGTCTCTTGATCTTTTACCTCTATTATAGGTCAGATTGCATTCTTTAAATTTCTCACCTCATTCTTGAGGGCAGCCATCTTTTTCTCTAGATTATAAGCCTTCTTCATTTATTTCTCATACTTTTTTCCTATTTCAATGGATATGTTGTAAGTTTGAAACAATTTCTCTTCAATCATATTCATTTTACTCTTCCCCATGAGTGAAACTATATTCATTATTTTGTGAATTTGGTCACTTGATGTTGTAGTGACATTCTAGAATATCACATTCCCTTGGGGTGAGTCTCTGACTTCCATCAATATTGGCTTGTCAGATTTAGGGGCCATGCTCCATACTACCATTGTTCTGACATCAACAAATCCAAACCCTTGTACTTCTACTGCAATGTTAGTCTCCTCGAATGAGACAGATTTGCTTTTCCTTCTTATCTAATCCAACATAAAATATGAGCTAAGCTCCCATCCAGGGAAGAGAAACTTCTCACTTATCTTCACCATCTCTCTTGCCTCATTAACAAAAAGAGTCTCACTATTTGGATCATATTCTTGCAGCTTTTGCACCAATTTAGCCACTTTCTCTTGCTGCAGCTGCAAAGTGAGTTCATTCTACTTGATCTTAAAAAATAAGGACTCAAACTCCTTATAATTTATGAATAAGTCATCCTTCATAAACTCTTGAGCTTGGATTATTCTTTCATCTATCATCCTTGCCTCAAGATCTAGTTTATTAGGGACTCATTCATATTGACTAGCCTGCCTTATCAGAAAATTATGTCTAATATCATCAAAACATTTAGTCCCCATTGGCATCATCTATAGTGTCAACTTGCTTGCCCTATCTGGGATCTCAATCATCTTCTATTTCATCCTATCACCTTGGGTCTAGGTTGAACTCTCTATCAAATCCTCTTCATCATCTATCTCACTGATATCACCATGTTCTAAAGATTTGGGTGTTATTTTGTCTCTTATTTCAAGAGGCACCTGAGACATTATGCTTTCAAAATTATCAAAGAACTTATTAAATCTATCAAGATACCTCTCCTCATGATAGAAACCTTTAAGGGAAGGATCTGTTCTTTTCATTTCCTCTTATACTCTCATGATTTATTTTTGTTTCAATGTCTTCACTCTACATACCTCTGTCTCTAGGCAATTCATGATCATATCCTCTTCTCAATAACCCTCTCTACTTGGTAGGTTGAACTTCCTTGTCTAGTTTAGGGTATGCCTAACAAGGTCATTAGGATCATGGGTCCTTTTCCATAATCTAGTCCATAGCTATACTAGCAAGCTTTCTCCATTCTCCTTTGTCCCTTCATTAAAATCAAGACTGATATGCCCTATATTCTTGTAAAGAATGATATGCATCAACAATGAGAAATAGTGGACTTTGAAGATCCCCATCTCTCCCCTCTAAGCAGCAATAATCTCATTGTGCATAACATTTATAAAATGGGTCACAAAATCATGCCCTATATTATTATGCAAATCATGTATGTCTAGGGCCATGATGTATACATTGCTAGGAGCATTTATCATACCATCCAATCTTATCACCTTGTTAATTCCAAAAATAATATACTAGAAGTATTTGCTGAAAAATTCCAAGGGCCTGAGGTCTCCTACCTTCTTAGGAAGCTCACCTTTTTCCTTTTTGGACTTAGGGATATGTCTTCATATAGCCCTTCCAATGAAGAAACTCTTCTAGGTCTTGCAAGTTTCATCTATTTTATCTTGCTTGATGATTTTCGTCATGCGTCCTCTTAGGTCAAAGACTTCTATGAAGGTCTCTCTATCTAGTTTGCATAGTAAACTCATATCCTTCCTATGAAATCCATGATGTGTAGGATTATATGCCTTTATCAAGGCCTTCACCAAATCTACATCTACAATCACCTCTGGAATAATCAACTTTTCCATGTTCCTGTTCCAAGGATTTGAAATTGGTGGCTCGTAGAATCTGTTATTGTAGAAATACCAAAATAGCTAATTTCCATTAGTTACAAGTACTATTTTGTCTCTACAAAAAATATATGCATCTTTGAAAACATGTAAATTGATAGTCTAAGCATTTGAGGATCCTGGTAGAAAATATACCCATTCCTCAGCATATAAACTAGATATTTTTCTCTTGGCTTTCTCAACACCTTGAGAAGCTTCTTCTATGTTTACCTATGCTATCAACTTTCCCTCTTCCTGTGCCATTTTTCTCCAAATTTAATTACTTCAAATGCTTCACTGCAAATCAATTCTCTTGAAACAACTTCACGCTCAATTCTCTTTTTTGGCTTTGAAACTTTGTGAATGGTGTAATTGGAATTCTATTAAATCAGCCTTTAATAGAATTTGAGCATGGGAATAGCATTAATGGCATCTTTAAGTCAGCATGCATAAAAAATTTTGAAAACTTAGAAAAGCATCATAGTCTAGCTTTATGGAACTTATACTTCTAGTATTCTAAATCCCTTTTTACACTTTTTTAGATAGTATCTCTTTTTGGAAATTATGAGGTTACAATAGTCATTTTACTATTTAAGTTTCATGTTGCAACCATGCGAACAATAGGCACTATGAGCTATCTACAACTTCACAAGGCTTATCCTCTAACCCTTGTTTCTCCTTGTGACTATTTGAAACCCTTGATCACTACTTCATTATCTATTTTCATGATTAATCTTTTGGCCTTGCAAAAGAGTGAACATTACTAAAATACCTTATCGCTACTTTGTAGCTTCCTTTTTGCTTTATGCTTTTACCTGTGCCATTGATCGAACACTACCATCATGTTTTGAATCTTAATTTGTATTCTTGACAGTGCCATTGAGTATGCACATAAACCTTTATGTCTCTTGAACACATCGCATGATCATATTGTCTTGATTAACTTTATCTTATGACTTGCAAAGTTGCAAACACCTTTACTCACACCATCACTACTTGATTTCGGCATTAGCATTTTAAGCTTGTGATCGCATGAAATATGTTAAACCTAAGAAGTCACTTGGTCCCTGGCTTTATTTCTCTTTATCACTCTAACTGCGTGACTATGTGATCAAAGCTTACTTCATTAGCTCTTAACATTTTTGCTAGTTTGCAGCTTATGTTCTTCATTGTTATTTTAACGGTGTGACTACAAAACCAATCATCATACTCATACACCTTGAATGCTTTCTTTATCCTTACAACTATGTGATCAAAGCTAATTTTTAGGTTGCGGCCTTTATTTTTCATTACTCTTTAGACCTCATGACTAAGTGATCAAATATTACCATGGTAGCATTGACTATTTTGCCTCATCGCAGCATTCTTATTAAACTACAATTTTATTTGTGAAATTGTGAATTAAGCCCTTAATCTGAGTGATCACTGCTTCATGGCCTCACTTTGTTCTTAACCACTTAACTATGTGACCTTACGACCAAGAATTTCATATACCATACTAACCACTTCACAAGTTCATAGGTATACATCTAACTACAACTTTTAGCCATGCAACCGTGTGATTGAAGAGATCACCACGTCACTCCATTATGCCAATTGTTTAAGTTTTAAGTTGTGAAATTGCGAATGGCTTCCTTAACCTCATTCGCACCAACTCACCATAAATCTTTATGTTACACACAAACACTACCTTCAAATGCCTACACGTGTCCTATCTTCAAACTATCACTAAGCTAGTGACTGAGTATGAGTGTATTTTCATATGGTCATTTCGTGAAACTCTAACTTCATATTTAACCATGTGAAGTTGTGAAAACTCATCACATAATTGCATTGTACCCTCGCTATCTGAATCAACCATTTCTAGTTAACTGTGGTGACCAAGAAAATGTTGAGCATTTGATTATGTCACACCATCGTACCATAAAAGGGTTAAAGTCTTAACAAGGAAATGATAGAGCAATAACCTTTGGTCATAGGGTTGCACCTTAAAACTTCAAATTTCTTCTAAAAGTGTGAAACATTATTTAAAACAAGGAGGGTTTAGGACATGAAAATGCACACAAAAATATGAAACTAGGGTTTTTCTAGGGAAAACTCTTCAGATAAAAATTGTAAACCCTAACTGTACAAATGAAAATTGGATCTTCAAAATAGGTTCTTAGAATTTTTAGCATGGTGAAAACATAGGCCAATATTGGCTATGTCTGGGGCTAATGGATAGCTAGCATCCATATAAGGATTCAAAGTCTTTGGGTTAAGCATACCACATACTTAGCATAATGACAACTTTTTTTAGAGAGCTACGCACACACAATAGGAAAGACACAACATATATACAAGGATTTATAAAATATACAAGAGCATAAACTACTATTCATGGAAAAATAAGTACCTTCAACAAAAGTACTACTTCAAGAGTTGTCCATGAATTGGCAATTTGAGAATATTTCTTGATAACCCTTTGACAAGATAAGAATCTTCTCCCCATTTTTCATGAATCAGATATGGACCTAGCCAAATAGGGTCAAACTTCCCATGTTTACCCTTGTCTTCCATTCTAGAATTCCACACCAGGACTAGATCTTCAAGTTTGAATTTTCTTGCAACACTCTTTTTATCATACAAGCATTTGGCCTATAACTACAACTTAGCATTCTTGGCAGAGGCTCCCTTCCTGGTCTCAGTTAATCCAACAAATTCATACATTTTTTTCTACATATCATTTATGATGTCATCAACATACATTTGGATGAAATTGTACAGACTTATCATATTGTTCTAAGGCATTCTTGCTTGAATTCCATACACTTAAGTCAAAAGGTGAAACACCTATTGATTTCTTAATTGTTACTCTATGATCCCAAACTACAAATTTAGCTTGGAATCCCATCCCCTTTTGTTATCATCCACTATTCTCTTGATGATCTTCAACAAACTTTTGTTTGTGGATTCAACTTGTGCATTTCCTTGTGGATTATATGGAGATGAGGTTGATCTAATAATGCCATACTTGTCACAAAATTGTATAAACTCATTTATCTAAAGCATGTGGCATTATTAGTTACAATTCTCTCTAGACATCTGAATCTGGTTATTATATTATTCAACATGAAGTTGTTCACAACTTTACTAGTAGCTTTTTTGGTAGGAATGACTTCTACCCATTTGGTGAAGTAGTTAGTTGACACTAGAATCCATGAATAGCCAATGCTAGCTTTGTTTGATACTTATCCAATGAAATCCATTCCCCACTGTTGGAATGGTGCTTGCACTTCTACTAGTTTCAAAGGAGTTTTACTTGAAAATTTTAATCTACCAGCAAATCTCTAACAAAGATCACATTTTCTAACTAAAACATGAGCATCCTTTATTAGGCTTGTCCACCAAAAGCCAACTCTAATCACTTTATGGTTTGTAGTCTTGGCCATGCAATGACCTCCGCATACTCTTGAATACATTTTAGTGAGTATTTTTTTTGATTCCTCATAATCAATACACTTCAATAACACTCCTTCAAAGTTTCTTCACCAAAGCTTTCCATCAATGATAATATACTTGATTTCTTGTAGCTTCATAGACCTTATTTTATTATCAGTCAAATGAGATGGAGCTTCCATATGTTGCAAGTAATAAATAACATTTTTATACCAATCACAGCATCCATATCACAAGTATATGGCCTGTGGTCTTCATCTACAACATTGATTTGATTGGCATATAAATTTGATTGAGTCATCATCTTAGCCAATCCATGGCCTCTCACTAGTTTTTTTATTTGAATCTACATGTTAAATTCTTGGATTCTATTCATCCATCTTCACCTCCTACTTGACACTTCTTGTTGGGAAAAGATATCCTTTACAACAGCACTAGGAACAAAGGCTATGATAGTAGCTCCTACCAAATAACACCTAAAAGCTTTAACAACCATCACAAGAGCATATGTTTGCTTCTCATTGATATCATACTTAAGCTTTGCAAGCTGGAGTGACTTGTTGAAAAACGCAATTGGTTTCTCAAAACCTTCCTCATTCTTCTAGAGTAAAACTATTGCAATGGTGTGGAAGATAGAAAAAGAAAATATATGCATTAGTTTTCCATAGTTAGGTATTTTAAGCACTAGGGAATTATTTATTGCATCCTTAGTTTCTAGAAAGGTCATTGATGATTCACCTTCCCAATTGATGACTGCCCCTTTCTTATGCATTTTAGATATAGATCTTCTAATCTCAGCAAAATTGGTTAAAAATCTCCTAAAATTTTTGACTTGGCCAAAGAATGATCGAATACCTTTGACATTTTTTGGCTTGGGAAGTTTATCTATTGCTACCACTCTCTGGATCAATCTTAAGTCCATCCTTAGACACAATATGGCCCAACAGCTTTCCTTCTATAACCCCAAAGGTACACTTCCTTGAATTCAAAGAGACTCCATATTTGAAATCTTTTAGAAATATTTGTTCCAAATGTTTCTAGTGATCTTTAGCTTTCTTGGAATAAGTAGTCAGATCATCTTGGTAGACAACCATGAATTTATCTATATACCCAGCAAAGGCAACATCCATGGCTCTTTGTAAAGTAGCCCTTAAATTGATTAATCCAAAGGGAATTCTAACATATACATATGTTCCCCATGGAGTTGTAAAGGTCATCTTGAATTTTTCCTTCTCATCAACCAACACTTGGTTGTAACCAAAGAATCCATCCATCATAGACATCAATTAAGAACTAGTTACATGTTGCAGCATGGCTTCCATATATAGCATACCATAATTGTCTTTCAAGGAAGCAATTTTTGGATTCCTAAAGTCTACACACGGCCTAATATCATCATTCTTCTTCCTAATTGACACTAAATTAGATACCCATGAGGAGTTTCTTATAGGCTTAATAATTCCCCCATTCCTAAGCTTCATCATCTCTTCTTCTATTCTGGGGACTAGTGTGGGGTTGACAGGTCTCTTCTTTTGTCTAAAAGGTTTGACATTCTCTTTTCATGGGATAACATGTTGGAACAAGTCTTCCCTATAAGCCTCATGGTCATTGTATGACCATGCAAAAACATGTCTAATATTTCTTTAAAAAATTAATTAAGGACTTTCTCATTGTAGGAGATAGAGTCTTACCTATAAACACCTTTTTAAGAGACTCAGTTGTTCCAAGGTTGATTTCTTCAAGTTCTTGTAGTTTTTTTTTTTTGACTTCTAAGTGCACCCTATCTTGATTGTCAAAAACATGGTTCAACACTACCAACCCTTTGGGAGCTTTATTTGTTTTCAACTATAGTATTTCTTGGCCAAAGATATTATCCTTCCCATCTATATTCTCAATCAAGGCACTACAGTCCAATTCCTACCCATGTTATTTGTCTTCATTCAAAAGGAAATTTAGAATATCTTTATGATCTTCAAATATGTCCAGATCTCTATATTATCAAGGATTGAAGGTCTACTCTACACTTCAATCTTTGAAACACCAACAAATGAAATTTCATCAAGCTTAATGGCTACATTAACGAGTAGATCATCCATTTTATTATTACTCATGTCCATCCAAGAGATTCCCAAAGCATCAAATGCTTCAATTTGATCCCATACAACATTTTTGTACTATTTCAAGCTCTTATTCTTGGATGTATATGTCTATCTAATCTAAGAAACAACTAACTCAGAATCACCAATAACATGCAGCCTTTTAATGCCATGAATTGTAGCTAATTTTAACCCAAGTAAAAGTTCTTCATATTCTACTATGTTATTTCTACAAGTAAAATTTGGGGTAAATGAATATCTAAATGTGTTCTTCTCTAGATAGATAAAAACTACTCTAGCCCTTGACCCTGCTTTGGAACTAGCCCCACCAAAATACATTGTCCAGACATTATGTAAGTGTATGCATTTTTCTACTTCTTGTGAGATAAATGGTGTTGTCTTTTCTATTTCTTGAATAGTAATTTCAGCCTTGAAAGGCATTTACTTATGTATCTAGAAAACAAGTAGAATTAGTGTCAATATTGTCTTTAATCATGTGAATGACCCTTGGTTCTCTATCAACCTTGATGGCTTTTTCTCCTATGTGAAATGTAGCAAAAGACAAATCACATTGTAGGCTACCTCTCATTATAGCACTCCACTTTCTTGAGAGTAACATTCTATATTGGGGAAGAATATCAGCTAGTAGGACAATCATAGTCAAGTCAATATCAGGATAAGCAACTAACTTGAATGGCAATGCATTAATGATACCTATAATAGGGACTTCTCTAGTACCCATGGATCTACATCTACCATGTTTGGTATCTACCTTTAGACCAAGAGCTTCCATGATTTTAAAGGGTGTGACAGTGTTAGAGGCTCCTAAATTAACCATGCAATTATTCAAGGTTTTTCCATTTATAATCAGGTTGAGAAAGAAAGAGTCAATATTCTCTATGTATGTTGTAGATGAACTATCCAAATACATTTGGGGTATTTGGGATATGACTCCTTTATCTTCCTTTTACCTTACTACCACTGGTACCTCCTTCCCTAATGATGACTCTTCTTTGATAACATTACTATTCACAATCCCTTCTAACCAAGAAAGGGCTTTACTCTTATGTTCCTCTATTCTAAACATTTCAGACAATGGAACTTTAACCATAATCTATGATAGCATAGAAATCATGTCGACAGGGTCATAAACTAGAGGTTTACATAGATTAGCTTTAATTTCTTGTACATGAACAATAGGCTCCTCCAATGTCTGATAGTATCAAGATTTGACTTACTTTTCTTTTGTGTTTATCTTGACTACTTCAACACCTTGGGCTTGTACCTTCTTCTTAGGTTCCCACTTCTTAGCTTTATTGTCCTTGATTTTGACAACCACTTGATCCTTTGTCTTGTTTCCATCATTCATCTTGCGGGTAATTTCCTTAATGAAAATATCTAATGGCTTCCCAACAGTATCATTGACTATTCTATTTCTTAAATTGTAAGTTCTATGAACTTGAGCAACCATCTCAATAGTTATTATGCCAATTTCCTCTTTGGTAGGCTTTCTTAAATTCATGTGTTCAAAATTTGAAATTGTATTACACATCTTATCATTAGCTTGATCTTCATCATCTAAAAAATTTTGTTGATGTTGTAATTGGTATATGTTTCTCTAATTGCTCACATTCATTTTAGATTCTTCTTGATCAAATTCTTCTTGCTCACATCCATGCAGCTTTTCATACCATCCTCTAGGAGCTTGCTTCAATCCATATAGAGCTTTGTGAAGTTTACATACCATGTCTCTTTTGCTTGGATCAATAAAAACTTTAGGTTATTTAATGTAGAGTTCTTATTCCATCATTCCATTTAAGAAAGTTGATTTTACATCCATTTGATATACTTTGAATCCATTTTGTGCAATATATGCTAGAAGTATTCTAACTCCTTCAATTCTTGCAACAGAGGAAAATGTTTCTCCATAATCAATACCTTCTTCTTGTGCATAACCTTTGCTTACTAGCCTTGCCTTGTTCCTTGTTACTTCTCCTTTCTAGTTCGACTTGTTTCTGAATATCCATTTTGTACCAATTACATTCTTATCCTTAGGTCTAGGTATAATAGACCAACTATTGTTCTTCTCCATCTTCTCAATTTCTTTGTTTGTTTCCTTTATCCAACCTTCATTTTCTAAATCATCTTTTATAGATATAGGTTCAAATTCACTAAGAAAACATGTACCTTTTAATTTTTTCCTTGTCATTATGCTATTTTTCTTTTCTCTAGTTATATGATTAGGTGCATGATGTCTTCTAACATATTTTTCAAGTCTTGGATCTTTCTTTCTTGACTTTGAACTTGGTTCACTTGGTTCTCCATGATCTTCTTCCTTTTGCTCAGGTTCCTCTGGTTGATCTAGTTGTAACATGAGTGCCTCTAATTGTAACTTGAGTACCTCTATCAATGACTTGGGTGCCTTTGTCTATGACTTGGGTGCCTATGTCTATGACTCAAGTGCCTTTGTCTGTAACTCGAGTTGTACTACCAGTGGTTTGCTAGGTTCACTTTTCTACGTCTTGGATTCAAATGATTATGGTAAAGTCTTAGGTTTCTCTTCATAGTAAAAAAACTTTTTGTGGTCTTCAAGATCCTTGCTACTTTGTTCTTCACTTCTTTCTGCAAACCCATCAATCCTCACATGTGCACTTTCTATGACTTTGTGAGTAGTAAGATTCAAACATTTGTATGTCTTACTTTAATTGGAGTACCCTAGGAATATACCTTCATCACTTTTTACATCAAGTTTTCCTTTGCTTATATCTTTTAAGATATAATAGTCACTTTCAATTACTCTAAGATAAAAAACATTAGGTTTGTACCCATACCATAATTTATAAGGTGTTTTATTTGTACCTTCGCTAGTTTAACTTGATTGAGTGTATGAACTATTGTGCTAATTGCTTCTCTCTAGTATTTTGGTGCAACATTTTTCTCAGTCATTAGTGTTCTTGCACACTCCATGATGGATTTTTTCCTTCTTTATGCTATACCATTTTGCTCTAGAGTTCTAGGTGTTGATACTTGTCTTTTGATTCCTCTTTCATTACATAACTCATTGAAGTCATTTGAGATGAATTCACCTCCTCTATATGATCTCAGGCATTTTCATATTATTCCCTATTTCTTTCTCAACTCTGGCCAAATTCCATTTGAACTTTTGAAAAGTGTCATATTTATCTTTTAAAAACATAACAATCATCATCCTAGAATATTCATCAACAAATAGAATGAAATATATGTCTCCACGGTAGCTTTCCATACCTATTGGTCCACAGAGATCTGTGTGAACTAGTTTCAATTTTTTTTTAGAATTAAAAGACTTACTTCTGAAACTTCTTTTACTCATCTTTCCAATTTGACATTCTTTACACATGCCCATCTCAGGTTTCTTCAGATTTGGTATGTCTCTTACTCTTTTGTTCTTTCTTATGGTAACCAAGATATCAAAGTTAGCATGACACATCCTCTTATGCCATAGACAAATTTCATCTATTTAAGCTTTAAAAACATGCACTTTTAGTGAGATCTAGATAAAACAAGTTACCTTTTTTCTGATTGCCAGTCCCAACCAGGTTTGCTTTTCCACCCAGTAGTTTAGCTTTGTCATTCATGAGTTCTACCTTGTATCCTATATTGTTCAGTTGTGCCACACTGAGTAGATTATGTCTTAATCCTTCAACCCAATAGGCCTTTTCAAATTTTATTCCTTTAGTTATGCTATGATTCCTTTTCCTTTTCCTTTTACATAACATGGTTCATTATTTTTAAATCTAACATGTATGCCATCATAGTGTTCTAAATGTTCAAACATAGTTTTGTCACCAGTCATGTGATGAGAACAACTACTATCTATGATCCATGTATATTTTTTCTAACATGAGAAATAAGTGTCATCTTTTTATTTTCCTCGTTATCAAATTTGTCTTTAACAACAATATAGACTAATTTTTCATCATCATCATCACTATCAAAATCTTTAGCAATGTAACAAGATTTCTTACCGTTGTCTTTGTAGTCCTTACAGTTCTTGAATTCTTTCTTTCCTTTGAACCTATTATTTCTTTTCTCATCTTTATCTTCTTTGTTTGGACATCTTGTAGCAATATGACCAACATCTTCACATGAGAAACAAATCAATGAAATTTTTCCTCTGAATTTTCCTTTCCCTTTTGATATTCTTTTTGAAAGTGGAGCTTAAATAACTTCAAGGTCTTCATCTGATTCATCTTTGTCACTATCAACCTGTTTGCCCTTTGAGTTTCCTCCTTTTCTACCAAGAGTTAGTTTGGCTTTGAATGCAGATTCAAGGTTGCTAGGATTAGGAGAATACTTATCAAAGTTATCCAATTCAAAAGCAATAAATCTTCCCACAAGTGCATCTAAGGTTATATCATTTTTAGGATTGCATCTCATCTCTTGAATTTTTGAAACTCTAATTGCATAAATGTGAAGAAGAGTTCTTAGTACCTTGTTGACCACTATCTCATCATTTATATCTCCTTCTGCAACTCTAATTGAACTCACACTTTCTTTGATTCTTTCATTATATTGGACAATGTTTTCACCTTATTTCATTTTCATTTGATCAAAATTTCCTCTTAAGTTTTATTCCTTGACTCCTTGGACATTTTTATCACCTCTATAGACTTTCTACAACTTTTCCCACATTTCAAATCTAGTAGGACAATCTTTAACCTTGTCAAATTTAAAATAGTTTAGAGAGGAAGTTATATCAATCATCATTATATTGTGATCCTTCACTTCTTTCATCTGTTCCAAAGTCATAGGTTTAGGTGGTGGCACATATTTGTTCTCAAAGTAGAATAGACCAACATCACTGATGCTTGATAGATGCAACTTCATCAATTCCTACTATACTAAAAAGTTGCCTCTATGAAGCTTGGGAATCTCCCTTCTGTAAGACATCTTGATCTTTATCTTAGGTCCTTGAAACCTTTCCTACAAGCACCAAATGCTATGATACCAATTGTTGGAAATGAAGAGAGTGATTGAGAAGGGATTGGTGAATCAGTTACTACAAAATAATTCCCTTTTCCTAGATGTCAAATCAAACTTTTCACTGATCATACAGTATTGTCTAGCTCAGTTATTACTAAGTTAATATTGTAACTCGGTTAACAAAGAAATCTTGAATATTAAACTATTTAAACCTTTAGTAACCTAGTTGTAGAAGCATAAAGCATTAAGAAAATAACATGAACACAAGTGAAACCAAGATTTAATGTGGAAACCCAATTTAGGAAAACCACAATGCAACTAGTCACATTATTTTTCACTCTTCTAAAGTGAGCCCTGTTAGGAGTCAACCATGTTAAAGGTTACAATATACTATTAAGTATGACCTTGTTAGAGGATTTAGATCATCTTGTTAGGAGTGGCCTAGTTAGTAGTCTTCAAGCACTTCAATCTTGAAATGTTACCTTGTTAGAGGATTTACAATATGACTGTTAAGTCAACTCCATTAAGAGATTTCTTCACTACTACAATGGTTAGAAAGTAACAACAATTTGACCTGATTTATGAAGCAACTTCCTCTGCAACTTCAAATCTCTATTCTAGCTTGACCTCTAGATCCTTACTGATAAGAATAATCTTTGCAACTTATCTTTCACATTTTCATGCTTTACCTTCACTTACATATCCATCTTATTCCACATCTTGCAACTTATACACTATCCTTATTACTTGACCTTTATCATATATCATAATCTTTGATAAGTCAGCTTAAATATCCTTTCAAATAATCATTAAATATCCTAATAGTTGACCTCAATTAATTAATTACTTAACAAGTGTATTATGTTGTCACTTGATCAATACTATGATTGAATGGTCAATTAACACTAGAAGTCCTTTGATGCCTAACCACTCAGTTAATACTACAAACTAAAATATCCTTCTTTGCTTGACTGCTCAATTAACACTGAGTGCTCTTAATTACCCAACTGCTTGGTCAATATTGAATATTATTAGTTAATACTACAGGTCCTCCAAAACTTGTAATACATACATTTGTGTAACATCAATGACAACATGCAATTTGAATAATTGCTTCCAACACCCGCTAGCCTTTCCTTACAAGAAAAAGGGTGCCCTGTTAAATGCTTACAACTATTTCTTCTAAGAACACATCCTAATAGGAATGTTAGTAACTTGTTAGGATTACAAAAACCTACTAGTTGGTCTACCTCACTAGAGGATTTAGATCACTTTCTAAGAGACACATTGTTAGAGGATTTCAAATACTTCTTACAAGTTTGACATGTTAAAGGCTTATAATAGATGTTATGGATAGAAAAAAAATTGATGTAGTGATCTAAATATGTGGCACACCTTGCCTCATAGATCCTTTATTAAGTTACCTCAAAGATGTTATGGTCTTCCCCTTTTGCTTTGGCTTGGGTAAGAGTTCATTTACTCTTTGCCCTTATTCTCCTCGTACACTTAGAACTTTCTTTAGCTTCCCGTTCACACCTAACTTGTTACATTCTCATCATTTTTTTCGTGCATATTGAACTTCTTCACTCTTACACTATTTTTCCAGTAGCTTCTTCATTCTTCTTTTTAATGAATGTCAAGTGATTTTTTAAATCACTCCATCATACCTTGGATGCAAACCCTAAAGTTATCCCACTCAAACTACAATTTAAATTTTGAACTCCATGGTGAGCATAGTCATAAGATATATGTAACTACCTATTTGTAGATGCCTACAATTATAGACTAGCTTGGTCATATGCACATCTATAGCTAGATTTGTGACCTTGTATGCTTTAGTTGCATTCCCTCATACTACTTTGCTACATGTCTTTGGTGTGTTCAACAATTTGTCTCGTGTTGTCACATCAATGGTGACTGGGTTGTGGTTGCTTAGCATTCGTGCTTCACTCTTCATTTTACTATCTTGAATGGTCCTCTAGTTTACTAGTGGCTTTCAGACTTCTTGTTAACTGATTGACAATCAATGACAACACAATATTCTACCTCAATTCTTGATTTTGTTGCTCATCATTTTCCCAGTTAATGTAGCTTAGTCCAACAATTTGACCATGTGATGATAGTCCCTAGTATGTAGCCTACATCTTCTTCATAGATTTTATATATTTACCTTTGGTGGTGTACTTGTTGTGGATGTTACTTGTGGTGTGTTTTGTTATTGAATCTTATTTATTATTGGTGATTTACTATCTTTGATGACAATTGTCTATTTGTTGGATATTGTACTTTTGATAATTGGTACTTGGTTTGGAAAGGAATATTCCTTTAGTGTTATCTCTTTATTTTGATACTTGATTTGTACTTGGTTATAGACCTTGGTATGAGATGTTTGTACTAGTTGATTATTTTTTTCACTTTGGTTATCTTTTCTTTACAAGTAGTTTTTGTTACCCTTGAGGTAGATTGAACTATCAAGGTTCCTTGCCTGGGATTGATTTTGGTGGTTGATATCCATATGTGGATAATACATTATCTCCCCTACATGGTGGGAGTGGGAGCCTTATTAGGTGACCATGCAGTCAGGAGGTAGTGGCTTCTTACCATTTGGGTCCCCCTCAAATTGGTTGACGTTTGATGTTCGTTGATGCAATTGTACCTTTATCATTATGACTCATGTCTTGGAGATTTCTATTCAGTTGATGTATCTATGTATAATGTATCTTGTATTTTGATATCTTATGGGATGTTGTATTGTATATTTATGTACTTGTATTCATTATCGCATACCTTGTGACATGTGCAATGGATGTTGTTATCTAGATATACCTTATCATATTAGTTTTAATTATGTATTTTCTTATGAGATGATGTATATGTTATACATTTATAATGATGGATATTGTACTTGAGATTTGAATTTATTAATTAAATATTCTTAGATGTTATTTAACATGAAGAAACCCTAGAGGAATGAAATCTACATTGCAATGGATTATATGTAATTGACGTGTATGTGCATATTGCTTTCACATTGTTAATTTCATATTCTTAAACTAAAAAAAAAAGGTTCAATAAACATTGTGTCATATTAGGTTAAGTTCTCTTGGGTTCCCAAGCAAAGCGTTACATTTGGTATTAGAGCTTGAGTTTTTACACTAGGAACTTTGGGCATATTGTGCACCATCAATTAACAAGTAGTTAAACTTGCAACAAGATTTAAGAAATGAGAATAATCAATAGAAAACTTAAACAAACAATTGAATAAGAAAGTTGGAAACAACAATATAACTTTTTAACATGAAACTCATAATGTTTGTGTTCTAGAATCCTACTTTATGTCTATGTATTGTACCCTTGTGTTTTATGATGAATCCTGAGATGTTCTTGTTTAAGGTGAAGTAGGAGAGATGGTTTCTAGGTCTAGATCTATTTTAGTAATTGTTAAACAAATGTATGTTAGATCGATATGGTTTTTGGTTTATTCTTACACCAGGACCATATTGTTCTTAGTGGTTGGATGTGTATTTTTAGTAGATTTAATTTTGTTAATTTCTTATTTTACCCTTTTGTATGACTAGTGGGTAGTACATTTGAGTTTTAGTTAACTTAGCATAAATAGTTGGCTTCCAAGAGTAAGCCCATTTTAAGAGGGGTGGGGGGGGGGGGGGGGGGGGGGGGGATGTAATACCCATCCCTTTGTCATCTTGTAGATTCCTTTGTTAAACCCTAACATGCCCTTTTATGAACACGTTAGCTCTTAACTAACATTTAAAATGCAATACTTGATATATAGAGTAATTGGTTATGTCAGATGTTAATGATTGCTCATTTGCAATGATGATGCTTTAATTGCTCTTAGTTAATGTAAGTACTTCCACAATGATATTTTATGATGTCTTCAAATGGGTAATATTGTATATTATTACTGATGTGTTATTTATATTAGAATTTGATGCTATTTATACTCCTAATTTATTTATGGTACTTACCTCATACTTGCATGGGTATAATGTGTGTGTTTGTTTCTCATTTCTATTTGATGTGCCTGATGTAGTTGGGGAAGAGAGTCATAATCACCTACTAGTTGGAATCTATACAATGTACCACTCCTTGTCATTGCTTGTTTAGTTTAGATATATATGTACTTGTACAGTCTCATCTTTTATGCAAGTTGTAGGTACTAGACATCAACTTCCCTAAATTGCTAGGATGAGCATGCTCTATTGCAATAACTCAATGGTAAGAATAAGGAGATAATGTTCAGGTCCAATCCCAACTAAAGCCTAATTACTTGTCTTGAGAAAGAGGACATGCATCTGATTGCCTATCTTTTTAAACATGTGAGGTAACTTTGTGTGTGTGTTGTTTGATTTTGGGTCTTGTTCGATTTTGGTTTTATGTTTTTTATATGGATTTTGATATGTGATTTACTTGATAAATTATTTAGTTATGATTTTTGGATTAATCATATAATATTATAATTATTAAATATTATTTAATTTAAAGAAAGAATTATAATATCACAATATTTAATTAATTGGAAATTTATTACATATGTGCTTCAATTTAAAAGACTTGATTAAAAAGTCTAAACGTGAAAGTTGGAAAAAGGAGAAATTAATATGTTAAAGATTGAATATCAATTTATCATGAATATTTAATTAATGATACTAAAATTAGAGTTGCACATAATTAGTGGGCTTTTATTATTATTGATTAAAATAATCATATGCAATTTAATTGCTCTTTAATTAATAAATTAAAATAAGATTTTTTGTTAGAAGTTTGAGTGGAGAATAAGTTTCTATTTTTTTTTATATTAGAAATAAGGAGATCAAAAATACAAGAGATCACAGAGTATCAAATTTTAGAGGCCAAGCCTCACGCCACCAAAAATAAAGTATATACAACGAAACAACAAAACAAAATCATAGACCATGACACCAAGTAAAGCACATCAGCCTAGGTGTCCACCTAAGCAACCCAGCCCAAGGGGCCATCCATCCACACCATGCTTTTTGGATCTTGAATTTGATTCTGCATGTAAACCATCTCACTAGAAGCATTGTGAGGTCTTCTTTTAATCTCTTTGCTAAACCTACTACGGGTTTGATTGAAAACATGTATGTTATCCAGGTGCAACCTCCAAAAATATCCATTATTAATCTCATTTGCAAAAAAGGTAGCATGACCATCTTTGAGCAGCCTTTTGAATTTAGCCTTGTTGATTTTCATAGTCATCTGAATCTGCGAAAAAAATTTAAAATAAGTGAGATTTTGAAAAGCCTTAGTAAGCATTCTGGAGATATTTTGAAACCTTTCTTCATTTCTGCACTTCCAAATTTGCCATAAAATGTAAGATGAGGTAATATCCCAAAACATATTAACATCTTTTCTAGCATTAGAGATAAAGCCAGTAATAACTTCAAAAATACTGAAATTAGAAGGGATAGAAATACCAAACATTAACCAAACCTCTTTGGCAAAAGTGCACTTAAAAAAAATATGCTTTCCCTTTTTTGGGGTTCTGCAAATGCTGCAATAGTTAATATCAGAGAAATAGTTTCTAATAGGCAGCTTATTAAGAATAAGTAACCATTTAAAACATTTAATTTTAGGATCAATAGATCTTTTCCAAAGATAATCAAAAACCTTCATCCAAGAAGAAATATCCATTTCGGTAATCCAAATATTGTTAATATGATTGATGATGTCAACATTATAATTTAAAATAGAATAAATATTCTTCGCTTTAAGATTGGAGATGATGATACCATCAGGCCATTTTATCTTCAAATAACTATTAGAGTCCACATGACATAGGGTAGGGATAACATTACTAGCTTTAACAATCATACTATAAGTCTTTTTATGGGAGTCAGAAAGTTTAAATTTATTCTTTAAAACATCCCAAGGGATAAGTCTATCCATTTCAAAGATATCAATGAATTGCTTGATTCCAAGGTTAGTCCAATACTTAGCCGAGCACCCTTGGGTAAGAGCAAGGGGTTTATTACCAAGTTTAAGATTCCACCAAATGGATCTTTCACCATGGAGGGTTTTATTGTCATAGAAGTCTTTGTTAGTAATGAATTGCCTAACATGGTTCCAGGCTTTCCAGATGGATTTAAAAACAGCCGAGCCTTGAACTATAATAGGAAATTCACCACAAATGAGATCAGTGAGAGGAAGATTTTTCTAGAATTTAGCATTTTTAGGATATCCACTCTCAATATTATTACGAATCAAAACTTTCCAAGGATCATCTCCCTCTAAGGCATGAAAGATCCATTTGGAGGCTAAAGAAAGACCGCATAGTCTTAGATCTTTCAAGCCTAGACCCCCAAGGAGCTTATCAACATGACACCAATTCCAATTAACAGAATGCAACTTTTTATTTCCCTTCCCATCAGACCAAAGATAATTTCTAATAGCTTTTTGGATTTCCAAAACTTGGTAGTCATTAAACATCCAAGCAGAGGCATAATATATATTGTAAGAAGACAAAATCTTTTGGCAAACTTGGATTCTTCCAGCAAGAGATAGAGACCTATTGTGCCACTTGTTTAGCTTATTATGGATCTTATCCTTAACCCAACCCCACATCTCTTTTAAAGAGGGATCAACAGAGAAAGGGATACCCAAATATCTGACAATTTTAGAGGGACCGCCCCATTGGAAATCAAATTTACTAAACCAATTAAGAGGTTGATCATCCCAACCAAGACAAATAGATTTGGCATGAGATAATTTAGCTCCAGAAATTTTACAGAAGAAGTTAAGTTTGTTGATCATGGCAACAAAATTCTCTTCAGAGGCTTCATGAAATAGAGAAGTATCATTAGCAAACTGACAGTTTATGATCTCCTTATTATTAGGAAGGATAATTCCTCTAGTGGTGGGGGATAAAGTGTTGTCCCTAAGAAAATAAAATAGAGCTTCAGAGGCAATAAGAAAAAGAGCAAGAGCAAGAGGACACCCTTGTCGAATCGATCTTCCCAAAGGGAAAGGGGTAGACAAGGATCTGTTAACATCAACTTGAGCATAAGCATCCTTGAGAAGAGTTTTAACAATACCACAAAAGAAAGAAGGGAAACCAAAAGCCTTGAGCATCATGTTAATAAAATTCCATTCAATTTTGTCATAAGCCTTTTCAAAATCCAACAAAAATATAGAAACATTTTGCTTAGTGTACTTAGCCCAATTAAGAGCTTCCCAGCTAGTAATAAGATTCTCTAATATATATCTACCCTTCACAAAACCAGTTTGGGTAGGGCAAACAAATTTGGGGAGAATAGCTTCAAGCCTAGTTGACATAATCTTAGCCAAAATTTTATAAGAAACATTTAAAAGAGTTATAGGCCTCCAATTCTTAATAAGGGATTTATCACCCTCCTTAGGGATGAGTTTAATAATACCAGAGTTAATATTCCTACCCAGGGTTCCAGCATTGATGGCTTCATTATAGATATTAATTAAGACTTTGCTAATCCATTTATTATTAACCTTGTAGAACTCCGCAGGCAGCCCGTCAGGCCTAGGAGCTCTATCATTGTTAAGGGAATTGAAGGAATTCTCAATTTCCTCAAGAGACAAGGGCTGCTCAAGAGTAGAAGCATCCTCAGCCGAGATCCTTTTAGGAATAAGTTTCTATTTTGATTTTAAGAAAAGATATTTATTTACTTTATTATAAAAAGATAATATCTATCTTATGAAAAGAAAGTAAATAAATAAAGAATATTTATTTTTAATATTAAAAGAAAGAAAGAAAATAGAAATTCTATATTTATTTTCCCTTAAAGAAAAAGTAAAGTGATTTTATTTATTTTTAAAAAATATAAGAAAAAAAAGATAAACTATTATTATTATTTTAGTTAAGTTGCCTCCTTTTATAAGTTTACTCACTTTAGAAACTTGAGTTTTATTAATTTTATTTATTTATATTTATTAGAGATCATTCTAGTCATTTTGAGAGTCAACCAAGATTTTTTTGGAAGGAAAAAAAGGATAATTTAGAACACAAATTTTAGGAAACAAGTTACATGTTATGCATTCAAATTTTGAAGTAAAAGAAAATTTTAAAGCTTTGGAGTAAAGTCTGCAGTTGGGTTCTCTTCTTATTCTTAACAAATCAACTTGGTGTTTAAAGGTGAGGGTTTTCAAATCATTTTGCAATTTCTGTTGGAAAATCGTCTTCTCTATGTTTTCTTGTTTGTAGATTTAGCTTTGAATTTGAATAAGGAACTTTTTATTTTCTGACAATTTAAGATTAGTAGAGTTTTCTTTTAAGTTGTGTTTATGCCATGATTGATATTCTAAGAAAGCTTGTTTAGAAACCTTAGGAGAGAAGATGTCAAAGAAATTATGGTGTTAGAATTTATAAATGATTTTTTAACCATTTTTTACAAATTTAATTAAAGTATATACCTATATTCTTGATTTTGAATAAATTTGTTGCACTTGCTTGCATGTCAGGTTGAGGGTTTGAAACATATTATTTTACTATAACTTTCATTTGATATATTCTAGTAAAGACACTTTTTGACACCCATTTGAATTTTAATTAACATATATAAAAATCAAATAGGGTTTTTTCTATGGACATGGTCAAATATTGATTGTTATAGTAAAACTAGGCCTACTTGAGCTTGATTTTTCAATTAGAGACAGACGAATAGTCACTCGTAACTTTTTCAAAATATATAATTAGGAAATTCACTTCTTTGATATTGTAAACAACTCTATTATGAACACTTTTCTTGATTTTCATGAAGATCTAACAGTTCAAACAAAGGTTATGCTATTTTTTGAAAAAACTAGTAACCTTCAAACTTGAATAGGCCAGCTAGGAAGATTTATATTTTACACTATTCAAATGAACTTTTCTTTAGGGTTGGTAAATATGAAAAATGTGTGAAATTAAATTATATTTATATTTATATGTGTTGTAGATCTATATCATTTCATAAGAGATTATAAAATTTAAATTTTTGACTAATTTACATAGAGAGAATACATAAAAACTCACTATTACGAATTTTAAATTTTTTCTTTATTGTTAGAAATTATTGATTTAGAAATAACAATAACTAATTTTAACTTATTAAATAATTAGCACATTGAATTTATCTATAATTATATACCTTTTAAAATAAAACTTGACTTCATAACATAACTTGATTTATTGTAAAACTAAACTTTTAAAAATAATCTAATCTATATCATATGATGGAATCTTGTATTTTTTTATATGTGTTTACTTTAGGTTTTGTGATGGTTTTGTAATTTTAATGTGATTTTATTTTTTGATGGCTTTTATGTAAACTATTTAGTTGGCTAAACTAGAATGTGCATTAGAGGCATCTTTTGAGATTTCTTTTATAATGGTTATTTGATTGGATGTCAAAAAGTATTTTATGATTAAAAATTAAGACTTTTGTTTATGAGATTAATTTGGTGAGAATCTATGATGACTTGGGTTTTGAGAACCAACTATTATTTTTGGGTTGCCTATTATAGAACCAAATTCAATCATTATTATTCTTTTTATGGTATGGAACACAATTGTGGTTTATGACATTATTTTTAAAAGTTTAGTTTTACAATAAAATCAAGTTATGTTATGAAGTCGGGTTTTATTTTAAAAGGTATATAAGTATAGATAAATTCAATATGTTAATTATTCAGTAAGTTAAAATTAGTTATTATTATTTCTAAATCAATAATTTCTAACAATAAAGAAAAAAAAAATTCCTAATAGTGAGTTTTTATGTATTCTCTCTATGTAAATCAGTCGATAATTTTAAATGTTATAATCTCTTATGAAATGATACAGATCTACAACCTATATCAATAGAAATATAATTTAATTTCACACATTTTTCATATTTACCAACCCTAAAGAAAAGTTCATTTGAATAGTGTAAAATGTAAATCTTCCTAGCAGCCCTATTCAAGTTTTAAGGTTACTAGTTTTTTCAAAAAATAGCATAACCTTTGTTTGAACCGTTGGATCTTCATGAAAATTAGGAAAAGTGTTCATAATAGAGTTGTTTACAATCTCAAAGAAGTGAATTTCCTAATTAACTCGTAACTTTTTCAAAATATATAATTAGGAAATTCACTTCTTTCAGATTGTAAACAACTTTATTATGAACACTTTTCTTTATTTTCATGAAGATCCAACGGTTCAAACAAAGTTTATGCTATTTTTCAAAAAAAAATGGTAACCTTCAAACTTGAATAGGGCTGCTAGGAAGATTTACATTTTACACTATTCAAATGAACTTTTCTTTAGGGTTGGTAAATATGAAAAATGTGTGAAATTAAATTATATTTCTATTGATATGGGTTGTAGATCTATATCATTTCATAAGAGATTATAACATTTAAAATTACCAACTGATTTACATAGAGAAAATACATAAAAACTCACTATTACAAATTTTAATTTTTTTTTCTTTATTGTTAGAAATTATTGATTTAGAAATAATAATAACTAATTTTAACTTATTGAATAATTAACATATTGAATTTATCTATACTTATATACCTTTTAAAATAAAACTCAACTGTATAACATAACTTGATTTTATTGTAAAACTAAACTTATAAAAATAATCTAATCTATACCATATGATGGAATCTTGTATATTTTATGTGTGTTTATTTTAGGTTTTGTGATGGTTTTGGAATTTTAATGTGATTTTTTTTTTTATGGCTTTTATGTAAACTATTTAGCTAGCTAAACTAGAATGTGCATTAGAGGCGTCTTTTGGGATTTTTTTTGTGATGGTTATTTGATTGGATGTCATGAAGTATTTTATGATTAAAAATTAAGACTTTTGTTTATAAGATTAATTTGGTGAGAATTTATGATGACTTGGGTTTTGATAACAAACTATTATTTTCGGGTTGCCTGTTATAGAACCAAATTCAATCATTATTATTCTTTTTATGGTACGGGACACGGTTGTGGTTTATGACATTATTTTTAAAAGTTTAGTTTTACAATAAAATCAAGTTATGTTATGAAGTCGAGTTTTATTTTAAAAGGTATATAAGTATAGATAAATTCAATATGTTAATTATTCAATAAGTTAAAATTAGTTATTATTATTTTTAAATCAATAATTTATAACAATAAAGGAAAAAATTTAAAATTTGTAATAGTGAGTTTTTATGTATTCTCTCTATGTAAATCAATCGGCAATTTTAAATGTTATAATCTCTTATGAAATGATACAGATCTACAACCTATATCAATAGAAATATAATTTAATTTCACAATTTTTTCATATTTACCAACTCTAAAGAAAAGTTCATTTGAATAGTGTAAAATGTAAATCTTCCTAGCAGCCCTATTCAAGTTTGAAGGTTACCAGTTTTTTCAAAAAATAGCATAAACTTTGTTTGAACCATTGGATCTTCATGAAAATCAAGAAAAGTGTTCATAATAGAGTTGTTTACAATCTCAAGGAAGTGAATTTCCTAATTATATATTTTGAAAAAGTTACAAATTAATTAGGAAATTCACTTCTTTTAGATTGTAAACAACTCTATTATGAACACTTTTCTTGATTTTCATGAAGATCCAACGGTTCAAACAAAGGTTATGCTATTTTTTGAAAAAATTGATAACCTTCAAACTTGAATAGGGCTGCTAGGAAGATTTACATTTTACACTATTCAAATGAACTTTTCTTTAGGGTTGGTAAATATGAAAAATGTGTGAAATTAAATTATATTTCTATTGATATAGGTTGTAGATCTGTATCATTTCATAAGAGATTATAACATTTAAAATTACTGACTGATTTACATAGAGAGAATACATAAAAACTCACTATTGTGAATTTTAAATTTTTTTCTTTATTGTTTTGATTGAGTAAAAACAGGTTTTAAAGGACTCGAAATCTTCTACAAAAAATAGAAGTCTAAAAAGATAAGCCAAAAGCTAACAATAGAGCATAAAAGCACATATCAACATAAGATAGGCCTCCAAAAAGAGCAAATAGTAACAAAAAATAGAGCTATAAAGGACAACAAAAAGACAACAAAAGACCAACACCCGACCAGCTAGATAGTCTTTATCAGGTCAGCAGCCTGGTCTACCAGAATGTGCATATTCTCTATAGTGGCCCTTACCTCTTCCATCTTTTTCACTTCCTCATTCTTCTTAGAGTGAGCTCGAGTGCGTTTACTAGGACCCTGGTTCTCTACCACTGAAGGGGAATCCTGTCCTTTGTCTTGCTCGAACTTTTTCAAAAGATTGCCCACATTATCTGCCATAGCCTTTAGAGATTTTCTATTATTGTTTGCCATTTGCTTGATCATCTTTTCAATATTGTTCAATTTGGCTTCTAGTCTAGTAACCTTCCCCTGATTATTAGTGTTAGCCTTCTCCAGCACCTTATTTTTTACTTCAAGCTATGGAATCTTATGCATAAGGTTTTTGACCTCCTCAGCATTTCCAATTACCTCTGAGAGCAAGTTAATATGGAGGTACGCTCTCCTCTGGCTAGTTTGTTGACCTGCTCCACTTCCTTACCAATAAATTGCAATTGTTGTTTCATAATGCCAATCTCCTTCCAAATGGTTTCAGGGTTTCCTAATAGACCTTTGGAAGAACCAATCACACCCTCTATTTTATCATTAGAATATGGATTTTGCTCCTACTCCCCCTCATCCTTCTTCTTCAACTCCACATTCTTCATAGCGTTCTGAATCTTCTCCTCTTGAAGCCTCAAATATTTTTTCTTCCTCTCCATTCTGTGAGCTAGAGGTTCATCATCAGATGGGGTAGAAAACCTAAAATCATTATAACCCTTAAAACCCTTTACCACCACTCCTCTTCTTTTGGTAATCTCTTACCATTTCCTCCACAAAATCACTTTCGCAATCATAATCACTCCCTTCAACAATCTTCTTCTTCGTCTAAGAGCTACACCTAGGACCTCTTTTCAGACTCTCGTCACCCCCCTCTACATCATCTTGAGTATCTTAATCATAACCTTTCTCCAGGAGACTATCTTTAGTGTCATATTCAATAGCCTTCAAGATGCCTCTAGGTTTCATAGCCTTTTTTGATTTTAACATATTCATAATGAGAACCATAAGGCCCTCATGACACACATGTTCTCCATTCAGATCATTTTGAATTGCTTAGATGGAGAAGCTCAGAGATTGCCTCAAATAAAAGGGGAAATTGATCCTCACATCATGCCTAAAGTGATTAGCTAACATAAAATGATACCCATAAAGCTTTGTGAACCTACCACCCAAAGTAAGGTACTCCATAATGACAAACAACACAAATCACCAAGGTCAAGAAACAAAAGCCAGGTGAAATAAGAATTACCTATTTTCACCAGTCAACTTCGCTCATTTTTTGGCTCCACAAATTCATCAATGGCCCTGTCTGACAGCTTCCTATCTCGATAAAAGTTGATGCCATTCATATCCAACCCCATAGCCTCTGTTATCACCTCTTTAGACACATCCATATGCTGGTTTCCAACCATGATAGAGCTGTCCCTCCAAGTTTTAATGAATTGCTAAGTAATGGCAGGATTATTACCTTTGAACCTTTCCATATAACCTATGAAATTCCTGCGCCTTAAAATGTCCTAGACCTCTGTTTTCTTCATCGACTCCTTGCAACTTGCATGTTCCACTCTCTTCCTTTTTCCTCCCATATTCCCCCCTTCAATGTCACTGGATTTCACTCTCTAAAACACCCGATTCACACTGCTGTCAAGAACAATACCACATTCAAAGGGAAAAATGGTAAGAACAACCCATAATCTGTGTGAATTAAAGCTCATCATTCTAAAAATCATAACCCAACACACCCTGAGAGTGATTAAAACATAATTACAAATCTCTGACATCATCATTATTAAAACATTTTTGCTTACATCTCAATTTATCATAATCAATAAATTGGCAACCATCAGCAGGTAAAGGCTCATTATTATCCCAAATAACTTTATGCTCACTTAAGCAGGCCAGGTTAGCTACCCAATCAGTAGCATGGTTAGCTTCCCTGAAGTTATGGGAGATAATACATACATCAAAAGAATTGATAATATGAATAGCCTAAAAAATAATATTACTAATAGTCCATGAAGGCTGAGTAATTTTGTTAAGACAATTTATGATGTTGAGAGAGTCTCCTTCCACCCAAACCTTTGTCAAATTCAAACTCTTTGCATAAATAAGACCATGAAGAGCAACACAAGCTTCAACCACATGATTAGTTTGACTGCCAATAGGAATAGCCATGCATCCCACTTCATCACCATAAGAATTCCTGATAATAACTCCACACGTAGCAATTCCCGAGTTCCCTTTAGAAGCCTTGTCAAAATTTATCTTGAACCAATTTTTCAGAGGCTTGTCCCATCTAGCACTATCCCTTGGATTACGTTCTTGTTTATCCTTACACAAGCTCCTAAGGTTCCATTTATGAAACACCTAATCTTCCCAATCATTATGAGGTTGTTGTCCCAAACCATTAGTTTTAATATTCTCTATAATAAGGGCCTTAATTTTACAAAAAACTTGATCTGAAGTGGATTCCACTCCTCTAAAGACCCTATCATTGTGTTTCTTCCAAATACCCTAGTAAAGGTAAGGAAGAATGAAATCCCACAGTTTTAAGATCAAAACATTCTTGGAAGGAGGTTTCCAACTAGTAAAGAATAGTTGAATAGTAGCAGGGAAAACCCAATCCATATTCAATAAGTTACAAACCCTCCCAAATCTCTTTGCTAAAGGGGAAATGCAAAGTAATATAGTTGACCAATTCATAATCATTCTTGCCAAGAACACACCTATTAATGATTATGAAGCATCTCTTCATTAAATTGTCAAGAGTCAAAATCTTATTCTGTAGAAGAATCCAAAAGAAGATATTAATTTTAAGTGTCATGCCTTTCGCCCAAGCCTTAGCCCAGCAAGGTTCTTCATATAAATCCAAATAATTAGCATAGGTTGAGGATATAGAAAATATTCCACTGGGATTTGACTTCCATATCAGATCATCCTCCTTTTGACTTAAAAAGATAGCATTTAGATGCTTATTAAGATCAACCAAGTTATCATTCACCCTTTTAAGGTCCAACCTCAGATCATTCTACCAATAATCCACCACAAGAGTACCAAAAAGATTCTTACATTGCTCCATATAAGTGTTCCACCTTGGGTCATCACAAAGTGGGTGGTCTAAGATCCCAATATCTTTCCAAAAGAGAATTGTGCTTTCGTTTCCCACCTTCCATCTAACCCCTTTCCTTATAATGTTTTTAAATTTTTGAGCATTTTTCTAGATCATGGAACCCCCTTGTTCCAAATAAATATTAAGGAAATGATTAAAATCATAGTTATCCCTACTGTATTTATCAACCCAGATGATTTTCCATTCCCCTTCCTCTTTGTGCCATCTTCATAATAATTTTGCCAATAGAAATTCATTCATTGTAGTATTTTTTCTCAAATCAAGCCCACCCTTTAAGGGGCATATAGACATTTTCCCAAGCAATGAGTGGTAATCTTTTTTTAATCTTCGTACTAGTCCATAAGATCTTCTGAATTTGCTCAATAGCAAGAGCAAACTTTCTCAAAATTTTAAAAACACTCAAAGCATAAAGCAAAACACTTTGTGGGATGGATTTCAACACAATCACATTTCTAGCCTGGCTAAGAAGGGAGGCTTTCCAACTAGCAATTTTCAAGTGAATTTTATCAATCAACGAATTCCAAAAGCTATTAGGAGGGTTTGAACCTAGAGGTAACCCCAGATAGGATCCTGGAAGAGAGCTAATCTCACAGCCAATAATATTTTTAATTTTATTATTCCTGACCTCACTAACATTGATGAAGTACATCACACTTTTGCTCTAATTAATGATTTGGCTAGAAGCATTTCCATAGTCAACAATTTTTTTTTTAATATTCCTAGCATTTCTGATTGAGGCCTCCCCCATAACAATAGAATCATCAACAAATTGTTGATGAGAGCATATCAAAGGAGAAGAGGAAAGATT